>OY728147.1:1476234180-1476834180 GCA_963277665.1 Viscum album | reverse complement strand
CTCTCATTGTGTGCTTTAAAATTTCAAAATTGGTTGTTGGTTTGAGATGAAGGGTTACGCTACTCAAGGTGTCTTTCACATGAATCGTGGTATTACAAAATCTATGGGCTCAAGGTTAGATGATCGTGATGTGGCCTCGAGGGTGACATGGGTGTTGCTGGTTTCCACTTTTGAAATTTGAAATTTGAAATTTTTTTGGACGTTTTTATTTATGGAATGTGGGGGTTTTGAATTTGTGATATTTTTGATGTGGAATGTATATTTTGTCTTGGGATGGTGGTATTTTTTGAGGGTTCTCATTTAACCTATAAAAATGATCTTTTTGAAAATAAAAATATTGAACTTGGAGTATTGATAGGAAACCGCTTGCTCTATAATTTACCAAAATTCCAAAAAAAAAATCCTAAGCATTGACTTATACTTAGACTTATCCTTAGACACATCCATTGATATATCCTTAGAAATATCTCTAGGGATATCACTAAAGATTTTTCATCATAGTTTCTAAAGGTTGACTGAACTTTTCCTTCGATACCAACTATAGAAATCCAGGCTTAACATACATCGATATTACATTATTTTAGAGGAATATTAAGAATATTACAAAAACTACATGCCTGAGGACTGTAATAGTTTATTGTTTTTGGAAACATGGAAATATAACAGTCTAACATGGTGAAAGATCTTCAAAATATCCCTTAGAGACATTCCCCTTTAGTAATCCTACTTAAAACCTTCTTCATAATATATGGAAAGGAAAAATAATAAAGGGGTAATCTCATATGCTTAGTAAGGGTAAACAAAGGAGATATGTAATCATAAGATAAGTATAGGGGTATGATAACATGTGCATGATGTTGAAATATCATACCATCCATATCAAAGAACCTAAACCCAAATAATGGAATAAATATTGATATTTCATAAGACATGAAGCATTTGGGAATCAATAGAATTATCCAGAAGGGCATAACATAAGAATAAGACATGGAATTTGGAGAAGACACATAATTATATTAAAATGATTTCCATGTCAGTCAAGGATTATTGTCATGTCCATCTTAGAGGAATGGATTCACTCTCTAAACCATCTTAGTATTAAAGGTTCACTCCCAAGAACATTTAGTGTACAAGGTCCTTTACTGAACCGAGTTTACTCCATGATCGAGCCCCATATTACTGAACTACGTTCACTTCCTATTCTATCCCTATATTATTGAACTAATTTCACTCCTCATTCCATCCATGTATTACACAACCGGTTTCTCTTCCCATTATAACCCTATATTACTGAACTAAGTTCACTCTTTATCTCATCCATGTATTAATGAACCAGGTTCACTTCCTGTTCCATCCTTGTATTACTAAACTGAGTTCACTCCTTATTCCATCCATGTATTACTAAACCCAGTTCACTACCCATTGCATCCTTGTGTTAATGAACTTAGTTTACTCATCATTCCAGTAATTTCTATCTCATGAGATATAAATCTTTGTCCAAATCATTTGAGGGAGATATTGATCTCATCTGTCACATAATAAAATCTTTCATACATGTCCCACAAGATAAGAAATATTTCATCATATCATGAACCATAAAAATAGATGGGTTTCACAAACATCATATTATAACCTATTAAATTATATGGGCATCAAAAAAAATTATCATATCGTTTCCTATAAAAAAATAAAGGTCTCATAATAATTTCATCAAAGAATAATCCATGAATAGAAGCAGGTTTCATAGACATATAACTCATAGAACAGAAACATGTGTCATAAATATCATACCACCAAAATATAAACTATGAAATAAATAATATGAATGGTTTTCTTGGATCATATCCATAGAAAAGAATAAAATATAACAAATTATTTATTATTAGATGGATAAATATTTTTAAGGATCACATGAAACATTTATTATGGAAAATAAACTTTGATTGAAAATACATTTTCATAAAACCATTTCAAAAATCCTTTTATTATAAATCGGGATTTATAATTTCATTTAAAACATTTCTTAAGGAAAATAAATTTTATTCTTCAAAAGATCTTCTTAAAACATAAAGAATTTGGAAATAATTTTTCTTTAAAATATCATTGAAAACATATAAAGGAATCTTGATAATATTTTAAAACCATTTTCTTTGAAAAAAACTATAAAATTCACAAAGAAATCTTGAACATATTTTAAAAAATGTTTTCATTGAAAATACATTGAAAATATATGAAGAAAGACTGAGATTATTCTAGAAACCATTTTATAGAAAAATTATAAAAGCAAATTGAAAATATTTGGAAACATTTATCCATAGAACCAAATTAAAGGGTCTTGAAATCATTTCAAACACTTTTTAGACATAAAACTTTTTTGAAAACCTTTTTTTTAACATGGATTTGAAAGAGAAAAAATTTCTGACCCAATATAGATAATATAGTATTTTATTAAGAATAATTTATAAATTATATTAATTACAAAAGTGTCGAAAAATCATTATAATATTTGAATATATCATTAATAACCAGAGTATAATAAACTTCATGAGTGTTCTTGAGATATTGATCATAATATTTCATCAATAGAAGCATAATCGTAAACAATCTCGATAAATTATTAGAATTGTGCAATAAACCTTTACCAATTTAATAACATTAAATCATACTATACATGCGATAATAACATTACATGAAGCTTAAAATATCATTAAATACTAATATTAATTATATAAAATTCCAAAGGGAAGTATATACACCACAGAGAAAACAAATATGTGCATAACACGCCATGTATCCCAAATAAGGCTACTTTAGACAAAAATTACTTTACTTATTTGGTAAATTTGGAACCATAAACCGTTTGAAATAAATGTCATAAAATAAATATTTAAATACACATAAATTAAATTATAATAATCATATAATACATTAATGTTAGGTATATACACCACCCAAAATAAATTTGTGGTGAATAAGGTATGTACCTCATGGATATAAAAAGTTAGATGAGAAAACTCTTACCTTAAGTATTGAAAATATTCATACATCAAAAAACCTAATGTATAAAATATAATTTTATTATGCATATAAAATAGAACAATTTTATTATATCTAATACCATATACTATTTTTTATGACATTATAATACCCATTTATTAACAACTCCATGTTAATGTTACATTTTGGATAATATCCACTTTCCTTTTCATATATGATTTAGCCTATTATTATAGATAATATTAATTACATCATGATATAATAATTAGAGAATTTATAACATGATATAAATATATTATATATTCATTATATATGTATTTATAATAATCTATAAATTATATAAATATGAAATGGAATATGTTGTTCAATGAGACAGTATGTCATAGGTACGCATGAACATTGTTTCTATTTTATTGATGTATTGAATGAAATAAAGTTAAAGGAATATATGTATATATATAATATCATTATAGTATAATTATTATGTCATATATATCATATAATTTAACTAAATCCATCCTTAATACGTTCCATGTAAAGTGTGAACAAATCACATCAATTCGAGGAGGTGGTAGTCCACACGTCAACAAATAAAGTTATCATATTTATATAAAATGGAAAGAATGAATGTATTTTATATACAATAAGTAAAGAATAATTAATAAATCATAAATATAATATAAATAAATTACATTATAATTCAAACCCATGAGAGGTGGTAAAGGAAAAATGAACAACATCATTTTGGGAGTTGGTAGTCCATCGTACACATGAATGGTATTTCCATTACCCATTATATGTAAGTGTGTGTAATTTTTGGTACAAAACATATTATAAAAACATATAAGTACATTGAGGAAATATTCTACCTCTTCATTGAGTAACTCTTCTTGGTTTGCACCAAAGGGGTTGTTTGGTTGGATTTCATCCCAGAGGGAGGATTATTGGATGAAGGGAGTGATATTTATATATTATTTGAGTAGTATTTTTGTGACAAAAAGGGCATGAGATATGTGAATAAGTGGTAGGAGTGACTGCCAAATTATAGTGGATGAGGAGTGGAACTCTTGTAAATTTTTGAAAACGGAATTCAACCCATATTTTTTCCTTATAAAGTGGCTCCAATAATAGTAAAATTTAGATAAAATAGAGTATAGTACCAAAATATGAATACAAAATGGATTTTATGAAAGTTTCTAGGTCAATTTGGTCCTTATGTATACAGACTAGTCCTTTTTAAGGTATTTTTTCTCTTAATTGTTGCAATTAATTTTAATCACATTCAAAAATGTTTTTGGTAAAAAACTAAGTTTAACTTATAAAAAATTATAAATTATTTTAAATAAAAATATTTAATCCATTTCACTCATTGAAATCATATAACTAGAAGAAATAAATTTAAAATTAATCCTGTCGACGGGACACTAATGTAGGGTTTTAAAGCAACAATGTCTAAAAGTTTGGAATGTTTTTATATCCAATTTCATTGTGAAATTGGTTAAAATTAATTAATTTTGATTAAGTAATTTATAATTTATAACATTATAATTTAAAAACAAATTAAAAATAATATAAATATATAAATAAGTTAGACAAAAAAAGCAGTTTTGAAATAAAATTTAGTATTTTTCACTTTTCATTAAAAAATTAAACTTCTTAGAAAAATACCAAAATTTAACCCAAAGTATTTTTTCATATTCAAATTTAAAAAATTGTGTTTTTTTTTAAAAATAAGAATTATAAGTGTCAAAATCATATTTAAAATGGGTTCTCCATTAAAAGGTGGAAAAATAACCTTTTAGAAAAATACATCTTTTAATTCGTAATATTTTATTTATTTTTCTATTATACCTATCAAATAAATTTGAAAAGAATAAAAATTATTTATTGAATATATAATATATAAATTGTATTTAAAACATCAATCAAAATATTTTTGTTTATTTTATTGAGATAAAATTGTGTTTTTATATAGAAAAATGGTTTTCTTAAAAAATTAATTTCATTAGTTTCAAATTATTATTTCCTTCAATTATACTAATTGAGAACCAAATGATTAATTTTATATGAATGAATAAATAATATTTTAAATTTTTATTTAATCTTATTCAAATCTTCCATTCTAATGGATATGTGGTAGATATAATAATATTGTAAATATTAATAGTATATTGTAGTTCGATAAAACTCGTCCTTATATATTACACAAGAAATCTAATGAACTCATAATTTTATATAACGAAATAAAAACATAGTTTTATCTGTATCTAAAGTTAATATAATTTTTTGTGGTGAATGATTTACTTTTTGTTACATATAATGCAATCCAAACATAGTATTTTTATATAACAAAATCTATATTCAGTGTTGTGTAAAATGACAAATATCCAAAATAATACATTAATTAAAAAAAATATTTCACAAAATATTGGGGTGTTACAAAAACTCTTCCTTTGGGGGTGTTCACTCAATAAATCACCCAAATTATTTGGATTTATTACATTAAGAGGGATAATTGAAAAAAATACAATAAAACAACATTTGGTACATCAGCTAGTTTAAACGAGGGATGTGTATGTTTAATTTTGTGAAATATTAGGTGTTGGAAGTTTCCTAGTTAATTACTGAGACTTTATAGTGTTTTTTATTAATGTATTTTAGGTTATTTTGGTTAGTTAATTTTTGTTTTTATGAGTTATTTAGGGGTTTTCTTGGGAGTATAATTTTTAGTCTACGAGTAATTCATAGTCATTCAAAGTGAGGGTTGATGCTTAGATTAATATAATGAACATATAGGTGGAGTAATTAAATAGATTTACTTCTAAAATTAATGAATAAATTGATTGTAAACTATAATATGGATTGGAATTATGGTAATATATTTTATATTGGAATGTATTATACTGGATTAAGTAGCATATTTTTTAATTCTATCGTGTGGTATTAATTATGGAATGATGATAGAATATAAATGAATTTATGGGAATGGGTATTTATTATTATAATGATATGATAAGTTAAAAACATGAATTAGTTTTTGAAAATGTTTAAAGTACTTAATTTTGAAATATAGAATTGAATTTTTGAATATAAGAGAAACCTGTATTTTGATAAATAATATATAAATAAATTGTTAGGCTATCGAAATTTTGAACTCTAAAAAATAATATTAATGATAAAAGGATGATTTATGATTAAAAAATGAAATAATTAAATTTATGGTTACAATGATAAGAATATAAGTTCCTTTTTGGTGATGGTATTACTTTGATTGTGACATCCTTTGATATGACAAAGGTTGTTAGTTTCTTGACTGGCTCATTTTTTAATTATCAAATGCTGATTACTAGTGGTTATGATTATTTTATTATGTATCTATTTATATGATGATTTTTATACTGTTTGTTCAATATAAATTTTTTCTTCATAGTTTTGATTTTTAATGGGGTCTAGGTATGTTCTATGTGGGTATATGAAGTGGTGGTGATGATATAGATATGGTTATAGTGATGAATATTTAGTTATGATGGCATGATTGGTTGATGTCAATATAATTTTTATTTCATTCATGGATTTATTGTTGCTTAATGAGGGGGTTTCCTACCAACTCACAATATTTTTGAGTTTGAAGGGTGTGTGAATTGATGGGTAAGTATGTTGGTTATTTTTTTGGGACCTTTTATTATTTTTTATTTTATTCAAGATATTTAGCTTAGAAATAAATGGATGTCATTAATATACATATGGATGATATTTCTAGGGATGTGGTTGTTTTTTATTATAATTATTGATTCCATAAATCTAATATCTCTCTCATTTATGTATGATAATGGATCATCCATGAAATATGAAGGTTTTCAATGGTACAGGTGGTAGAGGTAATTGTGTTTACTTTAGGCTATATTCAATTTCTTCTCCATAATCTTATTTCTGAAATTACCTGGCTTATTTTTTTCACACATTTCTATTCTGATAAATTAGTTTCACATGTATGTTATTATTATTTGAAATATTATCATATCGATTAATTCTAATTTCTCACCCATCTATAGTGTTTTTTGAGTTGTTTTGTTAGATTTCTCGAGGAAGATTGGGGGAACGTTATTGTTCTAATAGTTGGAGTGTATCTTGAAGAGATTGGTTGTGCTTTATCTTGGTTGTATTATGCATTATTAATATAGTAATACCCAATATTATTTAATATTAATTTTTTTGTTTATATATATATATATATTATTTGTTGATTAGTTATAATTTTCCTAGGAATTAAGAGGGAAATGGATCCCATAATTGTGATAAATACCCTTTGTGTTATTACCAAACTAAAGCCTATTAGATTTAGTCTTTGGGGATCCCACTGATTCTCAATTACATCCCAATTTGTGTTTCAATAGGGTTGGGTCATGAATAATATTTATTAAATAAATAACCAACTAACATATATTATAAATAGGAATAAGTGGTTATTGAATTTATTTGATAAACATAACCTGAACAATTATTATTTCTTATCATTCAGAATAATATTTATTATGATATTAAATTAAAATATAAGTTAACTAATATTTTGTATAGAATTTGTGAGTGGCCATATAGGCCTCTTTCACTGTGGCATTAGGTGATCTAGTATCAATTCCATGATTAGAATCTGGAAACACATCAAAGAACTCATTGAAAAATACATTAATGTCATAATGAGAAAAAAACTCATAAGAATGGTTACTATGAATTATAATACATCTTTATTGATATATTATCAGGTAGTTGCATAATTGTTCCATCAACCTATTTTCTTGAATATCTTTCTTTGAATTCCAAAATTGATCTTGTCTATAAACCTTTATAGACATTGAATTAATCAAATATTTTTGTTTGAATCAAAGGACCTAAGATATAATCTTCTTAGTTTGGAAGTGATAAATAATTTCTTAACATATCCAAACAATATCATATCACTTATGATATACCATGCATATCCTACATTTCCACGAGCATATGTTATAATGGTTTTTGAAAATGCATCAAAGTGTATGATTCATGATATAAATTAATAATAATGTCAATTATAATGACTCATAGATATGTCTCTAAATGGGAATACCCAAAGACACATTTTACATGTTGAATTCCAAGTGGAGGGTTTTACCTTATAATCTATCACCCTAGATATTACCAAGTGTAAAAGTAATGAGAAGAAGAATCAATTTATTAGTATTACATCATTAATATACTATAAAATATATTTCATCATACTATAAATGTATATTTAAGAGTATTCTTAGAGAACTTTTAGGTTATTATTATAGCAGGGAACTTTTATAACCTTTAAACAAGACAAATACTCTAAGGACATTATCCCTTTAATATTATTCCAATGAATACTCATCTTGTGAAAAGATATTTTTCAATATTTAGGCCTCTTAATATATATTTTATCTTAAGTACAAATATAAATGGTTATATGGAACTATATTTGTAAACTACATGTGTAATTAGAAAATTAAAGGTGAAGGTATCCTATTATCGATAGGCTTAGGAAGATGGAGAAATCCTGCACAAATATTAATTATTCATTCTTGGAAGAATGTTTAATGAATTAAATACTGTTTTTTTATATTTTTTAAATATTTTGTATCATGGGGATCATTTATGAAAGGAGATATCATTCTTGGTGAAGCAATACTTCACCATGGGTGTTTTTGAAAGAACTACACCATAGTGAGGCTAGCCATTCTGAGAGTGAATAATATTGTTGGTGTTTTAAAATTATTTTTAATATAAAATTTAATTGATTTATATATCATGTAAAAATATATTTTTAAGAGTGAAATGTTAAGATATGAATATTGAAAAATAATTATGATTTTGTGTTCTTGAAAAAATCTAGAGGAGTGAAATGTTAAGCCATTACACATCCCATTTTAGATTTCATAACTGGTGAGAATAGAGAAAAAAAGATCTAGTTCTCTCTATATTATGTTACGTGTAATTTTTTCATAAAGTAATTTTGATAAGAAATGATATAAATGAAATGGGAATAAATTAAGTAATTTTTATGTTTAAATATTAAGACCAAAATAGTGATCTAATATTATAACTCACCACAACATTATGTGTGCCAATTATTATATTTATAGATATAGAAATGAAATGGGATGACAAGAATGGAGTAAGATTATTTGAAGGATTCTTTACCAATATATTAACTATTCAATGTTCTAGATTTTATAACTTCATTGACTATCATAATTAGGATTCTGTTCAATGTTTGAAACAAATAATAATTAAGGAAACATGATAAAACAATTCATAGAGTGAAGAACCAGTTTCTAAGATGGATGTCAAAATAATCATATTGAGATCTGTACGTGACATAGTGCATGTGAATATGGGAGAATGAAAATTTTGGTTTTAATTAAAATATGTAAGATATTGAAAAATATTTGGATCATTAATTCAATTTGAATGGGTTTACTTAACCACATTAATTAATGTGGAACACATGGAATAATCTTGAATCATATTGATAATGTTAACTGATTCCAACCATTTTTCATACATATTAATAAGTAGATTAACTTATTAAAAATATTTTGATAGTTCTTTATGATTTATAACAAATTTAAAAAATAAGGTTTTACAAAAAGGTGTATATCCAAGAGGATAAGGAGAAGAAATTACTAAATCTAGTTTCAATGAAAATATATTTAATATAGAGCACCATTTAAAGTTGTAGTTTATGTAAGAAATAAGGGTCAAATAATAAGAAGTTCCATTTCCATATTCAGCTGATTATGGGAAATAAGATTAAGAAAAACAGGAATAATTATATTATATAAATATTATTAAAGTGGAAAAGTTTGGTATCTATTGTAGTGATTGTGTATAAGAAATTGATTCAACAATCTCATCAAGGGGTTGATATCATTTGGAACAGGGAGGAACACAAAGCAATGAAGATTAACGGTGCATCATATCTAGACCGAATAATGCATAGCAGATTAATACACATGAAGATTGAATAAATGATCATGTTTTTAAATTATTTAATCCTTCTTGAAGTAGTGTGAAAAGAAGAATAATATGAAGTGACCTTTTGGTGGTTTTGTTCCATCCCAAAATCATATAAAGGGAGTGTTCCATGTGTGAAGTGATCATGAAAAAGATTATATCTAAATAACAATGAGTTTAGTAGATTTTAGAACACTGACATATCACTATGTGTATGATACTTGGAAGTAGGCTAGTGTGAGTAGTCTAAGTAAAATATTTTTTTCTTGGTTTATTTATAATTTTTCATTCATGTTTGGTTTTAAAATGTGAAATAGGTTATGGGTATGGGATAGTGAATGATGTTACTTATAATTATGGAATAAGATTATATAACGTGTAAAGATAAAAATTTTAATTTGGGAAACACATTGGTTTACCCCTACCGACTCTCAAGTTGTCTCAAGTCCCAAAACTCGTGTACACTGATCTATAGATAGTGGTCTTCAAGTGGGACTATATGGGATTATAAAAATTGGTCCTATAAAAAAAGTGATTACACAAATAACTCGTATTCATCTATCTAAATATCATTGGAAAACTAACCTCAATTTTTCGTTATTGAATATTTTATATATGTTTCACATATATAGATTAATAATAGTACTCAAAAACTCATTTTTATCATATACATAGCATCAAATTTTAGATTCATGAATTGTATATTCCATAATTTCAAAAATTATTTGTGGTTTGTTATATTAAATTTTCAAGAAAAACTAGTCTCATTTTCTTGTGTTTATTCATTTACACTTTTTCATAATTAAAAATGAATAATAATTTTTAAAACAAACATTATATAATTTTGAGTTCCTCTGAAAAAATTTATGCATTGTTTATTAACATAGTTTAGAAATGACACATCGTTCATTTTTCAAAAAATTGGTTAAAAAATAATCTTGTTAGCTTATTTTTTATCATTGTTTCCTTGTTTCATACATATAAATGGAATATAAATACTAAAGAGTTGCTTTTTAGAATTACAAACACATCAGATATTGTATTTTTTTTATTTTATAGGTGAAATATGACACATGGGTCATTATCATAAATATTTAAGAAAAACCTACTTCATTTGATTATTTTTATTTTTTATATTCGTGTTTGACAAATAAAATATGATGTTATTTCTTAAAATATACATTTGATCATTTTGATGGCCTTGAATATCAAATCCATTCATGGGTTATTTCTATATCTATAAATTGATTCAAGGTGTGTTATCAAAAATTTCTATAACAAAACCATTTCATTTGTTTATTTTTCTTCATTTTACACTTGTTTTACACTTAAAAGGAAATTGTAATTCTTAAAAGAAAATTTTAAGCATTCTTAGAACCTGATATGTTTAATACTATTTTTTTACTCCTATTTAAAACAAATAAAATATGTATTATTTTCCTATATTTTAATGATTAATCGAGACTATTTGGTCATTTTTTAAGCACTCTATATTTGTTTCTATCAGAAAAATCCCCCTATTTGTGTTATTAATTTATGTTTTTTGAAAATGTAGGTGAATATAATTCCTAAATAGTATAAAAATTACTTTTAAATTCATATACTAAATTTGTGGATTATTTCAATGTAATTTAGGGGTGATGTGGATTAATTTCAATTTTTATATGTTTTAGAATTTTAGCTCAAGAAAATATTTAATGATTCATCTAGATATCATACGGATAATATCATGTTTTTATAAGGATTATTTATTTTCATATGTATGATTTATTTTTATAAGGATCATTTTCTAAGGTGTGGAAGTGATCCTATAATTGTAAGGATCATTTTATGGAAAATTAAATTTTCATAAGGATCATTATATGAAAGAATAGTTTGAGAAGTATTTTTATAAGGATCACTATAAGTTTTATTAGATCCATATGGATGGCCTCTATAAGGATCATCATAAGGATGTTAATCATTCTAAATATAATTTTAAGGATAAATTCAATAAGGATGAGAATCATAAGGATGAAATTAAAACTTTATAAGGATTTTATGAGTTATAGTATAAAATGTTTTGTTTCCACATTAGCATATGTACAACAAAATTAAAAAATTCCTTATGGATTACATTAAAGAGTATCAATCATTATTTATTGTTGATATTTTATTCAAATATATTCATGGATTCATGTTGGGAAATTTAATCAAATTTTTCATGGATATTATATTGTGATATCATTTGAGTTTTGAATTCAAAGGAAATCATGTTTTTTAGAGAGTATTACACAATTAATAACACCTTCATGGGAATATAATTCATTATTAATTATTTTGTAAACATGGGTGATAGATAATCATGATTTTTTTGGTAAAATAATTTTCTTAAATTATTTATTATAAATAAAAAACATGGGAGGTTAAATGAAATCTTCCTGACTAAAATTAACTTATTTTTCATTATTTAAATTATGGAATATTATTCTCATTTTTTTTAAATAAAATATAAAACAGATAAATAAGAAGTGAATAATTGGACAAAATAGATATATAGAGAAGTATTAAACTTATTTATTTGGAATAAAAGAAAGAAATAGAGGAGTGATAGAGTAGGGTTTTGGTTTTTAGAATTAAAAGAGATAATTCTAAACTTTTTCTAGAAAGGAATCAGAGTTCCATGCTCATTCTAGAAGATTTATCACATATAAGGAGGATAACCAATGGATTCTCTTAATTATCATTTCTTGGGGATGGTTTTAAAGTTATTCACCATATATGGTGTAATTTTCACATATTTTTCATCATTAGAGGAGATAGTTACATGATAATTAGTGTGTTCCATTCTGTATGAAGAGATGTGTGGTAATCATTAGTATAAGGTTGTAAACTAGGAAGGTTAGTACATCCACAATGAAACTTGTAATCAAAATAAGTGAGTTTTAGTATTTCAAGTACATAGGTATATTTCTATGCATGATCAATGGGTGAATAAGTTTTCATGAAATAATTAAAATCTCTTATGTCTCTCTCTTTAGTATTTTTATTATTTCATATCTGATTTGAGGAATAGATAAGAGTCCTTAAGAGTGGAAAATTATTTTTAGAAAACAATAAATATAAAATTGATATATCCTAATTTACCCCCCCCCCCCCCCCGCCTCCCACACACTCTCTCTCTCTCTTAGGTTATTAAGCTTTTTAAGCACTAGAAAGTGGTACTAGATTCAAATGTGTTTTGTGATAATTTTTTCTCTCTATAATGTTTTGAAAATAGTTTTCAACCATAAAGGAATTTCTTTTTTTTAGTCGATAATTTATAGTTGAGTAAAAAATAAATGAAGCTTTACTTTCAATCATTTGTAATGGATTTTTACATGGTATAAATCTAATCAATCACGTCCTGTATAGAAAATAAATTCCTATCAGATAAGGATCATTAATATTTGGATGTAGATTCTAATAAACTTAATACATTAAGGGGATATTTGGACAACCTTATACATACAATGGGGATGTAATGAAAAAAATTCCCATGAAATTTGTGAGAATATTATTAACATTTTTAAATGAGATTCATAATTTATAGAAGAAAAGTAAGAGGTGATTTGAAATAAGTTTGAAGATTTAATAATAAGTCTAGATGATTTAATAGATGAATTTTTTGACATGTTAAAAATTATAATGGAAGAAATATGTAGACTTATATATATCATTGATGATATAAAAATATTAAAAAGAATCCAAATAATTTTATCACCTTAGTTTAATCTAGAGGTCTCGGTGTTTGAAGATAAAATTATTGAGGAAGTAACATTGGAAAGTCTCAATATTACTCTTATTGTATATAAAATGATAAATAGTTAAAATGAGCCAACATAAAGGGATAATTCTTATGAGGTAGAATTTAAAATAATGAAGAAACATTAATTAATATATAATCCTAATGATAATGAATTTTATGAGGTAATTTATTTTATTTCCTCTAATCTTAAAACAAGAAAAAAATTAATTGCAAGACTCCACTTGTTTTTTATATGTAAAAGTTAGGAATATTATTACTATGAGTACAAATAAGGTTTATGTTGATGAGGAAGATTAATAATCCATTATGAATAATTTAAAGGGTAATAAAAAAAGTGGAATTTTTAGCATAATTATTAAATAAAATTAATATAATAATTCAATAAGATGATATATTGAACAAAATAGAAGTGTAAGATGTTATGGACTATAGAGATATTGGTGAATAAATTATTTTTGATATTTTAGACAACCCAAATGGTGAGGAAGATGATTATTAAGGTTATTGAATCATGGGAAGAGTGGACTTCAAAGATGAATTAAAAGTTTCACTTGAAGAAATAAACTATTGGTGGGATAAAATGAATAAATTTAATGTATTGATAAAAGAATCCAAACTCTCTATATAGAACCAATAAAAGGGTAATTCAATATTAATATTTGGGATTGAACGCCTCAAATCAAGAAATTATATAAACTTAGTGAATTAAGTTTATCTTAATCTCAAAATTTATGAAAATACCTAATTATTGATGGAAAATTTAACTCGATGAAATATTGGGTCAAAATAATAAGAGACTCAAAGGTAAATTCAAGTAATTGTAAATAAAATTCAATAAAAAATATAGAATTATTACTCTTAGTATGACTTAGGGGTGTTCAAGTCCACCAATCTCTAAATAATATAAGGAAAATTAATGGTAAATATACTAAAAATGTTGTGGCCTTCCCATAAGTGTAATGTTTCAAATATAAAGGGAAATTTATTATGGACCTTGACTATAAGAAGAATTCAATAGTGGTTTTTGATAAAATTAAATCACTCACTCCCTGGAATAATGTGGTTTTGAGTGAATCATAGACAACTAAAAAAGTAAGATTTGAATTAGTGAGGACAGAAAATAATCCATCATATATCTGGTGTTATTGTTGTGGAAATATGATATACAAACAATAATTATGTTCCATTAAAAAAATCGTTTTTTGAGTCAAATAGTAACAAAAAACTATGATCCAAATTTCATATAATCAATATTTTTAAATGGTTATTGTATTGATTGTGAGGGTTTTGAACATAAATCTATGAATTTCTCATCAAAAGTACAAATATATGTTACATAAGATCCATAAGGAAAAGGTCACAATAGTTGGATGCTTTATTAATAAGGTCGAATACACAAAATAGATATTAAAACATTAAAGATGAGGAAGAATCAATACAGTCAGGGTAGAACAATCTAATCCACCCCAAAATAAAGGTCAACGGTGAGTATGGATAAAAAAGCGAAAATATAAGACGAATAATGTTGCTAAAAAAATTTGATAGAAAATGATAGTGTCAAAACATAAATTTTTGAAAATGTATTTACATTACATATATTGGTAAATAAATATCTTATCATAGGCATAAATTATGAAAAATATGGTGTTGTTTTATGTGGAAATGGTGAGGTACTAGAGATCATTGTCTGCATAAAATCCAATATATAAGGAAAAGTCATGAATCACACATAAATTCTATTGGTTGAAGGCCTTAGTCAAAACTTACTATGTTAAAGTCAATTGTGTGACTTGGGATATGCTTTTCATGAAGGTATACATCATTAAAAGAAAATATGGAACTATTTTGTTTATGGAATGTGCACCAAATGATATCTCTAACTCATCGATAGAGAAGAGGATAGATTCATGATATCCAAGGAAGAAGAAAATATTTTTTGTCATAAGTTTCTTTTCCAATTTATCCAAAAATATTTGTTGGAATTAGTGGAGAATTAAGGATATCAATACGACCCTGAATTCCTACATGATCACACACATACATGAGATAGTTATCAAAACGTAAAAATTGTTCCAAAAGAATACAACATAATGAAAAAAAAATTCAAAAAAGGTGGAAAATTTGGTCAATGTTGATGTTTTTGGACCTATGATACAAAACATAATTAATGGTAAGATGTATTATGTTTTATTTATTTATAATTATAGTATAATTTCTAGGATTATGGTTATTACTCAAAAGAATAATGTGTTAAATTTCATTACTTAATATTGGTGGTTATTAGAATAAATTATTGGTGTGAAAATTAAAATTTAAAATAATATTAATGATACAAAATTAAAAAAAGATAAGGTGGGAGAGTTTCTATAGAGTCTTGGGATATGATATTAGGTTTTAATAAAGAGGACTCCTCAACAAAATGGAGTTATTAAGATTGGGATCTTAATCTTTAATAAGATGTCCCAGAAATGATCATATGAAAATATATAGAATCCATAATATAAAAAAGAGTGCCTAAATAAGTTTAAAAATACTATAGTCATTTATTATGTTTTATTGGAGAGAATAACCCTGTGAGATTTGGTATGGGAAAAATTTACACATAAGTACTTTTAATTTTTTGAAAGAATTTTTTTTATCCTAAATAAATAATAGAACCAAAAGTTTGAAGTTTATGGATATAAATATATTCTACTTTGATATTCTTCAAAAATTAATTATTTTAAATTTTATAACAAAAGTCTTAGAAAAAATTGGGAAATTCAAGATGTAACTATTTTCAGAAATAAGTAAACTTCCCAAATATTTAAGCATATTTTTTGGTAGAATAGTGAGGTCATTAAAGTGGAATGTGATTCTTAGGTTAGTGACTCTAGGGGATCTCACGGATCTGTATAATAATCAAAATAAGACACTAATATTAAGTAAAATATAGTAGGTTAAATATTATCAAATAAGTGGATAATTAAAATAGAAATCAATGATAACAATATAGTTTGTGATTGGAAAACATTGATTCAAACTTTTCGGATGAAGTCTCTAAAAAAACACCTCTATATCACAAGTAGTGCCTAAAAACATTGAATATGATACTAAGGATGATTATTGGTTCATTTTTATGCATGAAGATATTGAATAAATAGAAATGAACCAAACATCGGAAGTTATTAAAAGGATAAAAGAAAAGAATGTCATCTGAACCATGTGGGTGTTCCCGAATAATCTCGGTGAAGATGATAAAGGGACATGAAGTAAGGAATGAATTTCCTGTAAATGGTACTCCCAAATTGAATTCATGTATATGGATTAACCTTTTATACATGTTTCCTCATTAGAGACTATAGAGTTATTTTTTTCTATACTAGTGCAAAGAATATTCAAGGTGTATCAAATGGATATCAAATCAATATTCTTGAATAAATTCCATGAATAAGAAGTATACATAGAGAAATATGATTCCTTTTATGTTGATGAAGAAGAAAAAAAGGTGTTATGGTGGAAGAAGAAATTTTATAGACTAAAGATAATACCAAAGGATTAATACACTCAACTAAACAAAAAACTGAAAAGTCTCAAATTCCAATGGGGTGGAGTCGATCACAACTTATATATCAATAATGAAAATGGTCAAAGGATTTTGGTGTTTATCTATATAGATTATATATTTTTTAGTGGATTGGATAAGGAACAATGATATATATATTCAAAATAATTTAGGATCGAATTTGAGATTGAAATAATTATAGAAATAACATGGTTAAATACATTAAAAATTCTTTTCTAAATGAATAACAAATTTCAGTTACAAATAAAATATGTCAAAAAAAAGTTCTCCAAATTTTTAGAAGGGAATATTATAGACTGATGAAAACCCTTATTTCTACCTGGATAAAATTATTAAGGGATTAATATAGAATTGAGTTCAATATTAGATAATATATTTAAATAATTGGTAGTCTTTTTTACTTATTATCAAAAATAATGAGCATTGTTTTTGCAAAATGTTAAATTTTATGATACCAAATTTTTTCCAAAGAGGGTCATATGATAGCAGTAAAGAGCATACTCTTATACATCAACAATAAAATGGATTTTGGTATGTTTTATCATATAAATTCATAGTATGAGTTATATTTCTTTAAAAATATAGATTGGGAAAAAAATTTAATGATGTAAAGTTAAAATAAAGTTGTGTTTTTATCTTTTAAGTTCTTTTATTTATTTTATAAGTATGAAGAAAGACTATATTTCTTTAAGTACCATAGAGGCTGAATTTACAGTGGATACTCAATATTTTTCTAAATTAATATGGATGAAAAAAATCTTAAGGATGTTGAAATTAGAGTGACATATCTTTTCCATATCTTATGTAATAACATGACTGCTATTAATTTTTGAAAATATCCCATACATCATTAAGAAAAAAAGAAATCAAGATATAGTATCACTTTATTTAGGCCAAAGTTAAAAAATGTTACTCCCCAACTCCAATAACCTAGATTCAATGTTTAATTTATTACATTGGTATAAGATACAATGGATCACACCATGAAGGACTATACAATATTGAATTATTGGGACACTACACACATACATTATTTCTATTTAAAATTAGAATATAAAAATAGAAAAAAAAAATCTTGAATGCTTATCATTCCTTTTATTATATCCCTAAAAGTATTCATAGTTAACCCCATGGTACCATGGGGAAGTAAATAAAATAAAGGGTGATCCCAAAGGCCTGATAAGGGTACAAGTACAATGGAAGATATCATAAAAGGTATAAACATTATAGAGGAGCTAATAAATAATAAACATTACATATAATCAATATCTTGTGCATGAAAAATATCCATGGATGAGAAAGAAATTAAAATAATCTCATGTATATAGATAACTAAATTCATGGTGATGAAATTCCTAATGCGATATATATTTATATTTTCTATCAAGGACTCACCCAAGATATTATTTTTTTCATAAATGTCACAAAAAATACATCATTCTTTCCATCAAGGTCCCAACCAAGACATTATTTGTATCATCAATTTAAAAACCTAAATATCATTCTTTTCATCAAGGTTGTGGACAAGACATCATATTTTCAATGGGTAGGCATACACCGAATACCCATTCCTTTTATCTCATGATACCAACCAATGAATTGAGGTTATATATAATTTTTATCTCCACCATTCACTTCTTTAATCCTAATTCATTCACCATATTAATTATATCAATAAAAATTCCATTCATAATCAAATTTCTTTTATAAAATCGATATAGGAATAAAAATATTCAACATTTTAGTACCTTTCCCCTTTTCAATGAATGGGATAAGATAATTATTGATTAATTTTCAATTATTATAGATGATATTCCATAGAATAATCTTAATATACCACTAATATTAAGGAAAATATAGTATGTTTAGTCTTATCAAAGAAGATAGGCATTAAAACTAGAATCAATGACAAAAATATAGTATTGTTTGGAAAAAATTGATTAGAAATTAGAAGATGAATGATACAAAAATACCTTTATATCCCAATTAGTTCATAAAAACAACAAATATGCTACTAAGGATGAATATTGGGTCAAGGTTATGCATGAAGTTCTTGACCAAATAGAAATGAACCAGACATGGGAGGTTTTCCCAGGATAAAAGGTAAGAATTTCATCTGAATCAAGTGGATATTTGAGAATAAACTAAATGTGGATGAAAAAGTGACATGAAACAAAGAATTACTGGTATGTAAAGGGTAACCCAAATTTAAGTCATGGATGTGGATGAAACTTTTTCACTCATGTCCCAGTTTGAGACTTTAGAGTTGTTTTGGGATATGGTAGTGTAAATAGGCTTCAAGGAGTATCAAATGGATATCAAATCACAATTATTGAATAAATTCCTTAAATAAGAAGTATAAATTTATAAATCATATTAATTTCATATTGATGTATATAAAAACAAGGTGTTCTAGTTGAAAAAATATTTTTATGGCCCAAATATAGTTCCAAGGGCTTGGTACTATTGGGTAAAATAATAACTGAAAAGGATCAGATTCCAAAGGGTTAGAGTTGATCACATATTATATAACAATAAAGAAAAGGGTAAAAGGATGTTGATGTTTATCTATATGGATGATGTAATTTCTGGAGGATTGGATGACTCACAATGAAATATATTTTTAAAATACATTAGGTGTGAATTTCATATGGACATGATTATAGAAATAACATTTTTGACTTGGATTACAGTTTCTTTAAGGAATGAATAACACATTTACCTTACAAATAAAATATGACAAAAAAATTACTTGTGGTTTGGAATAGAATATTATAGACAATGAAAAATCTGGTAGAAACCTAGATAAAAATTTCATTACAAAAATATATAAAGGAGGATAATATCCCATAATATTAGTAAATAATTAGTAATCCACCTTTGATTAGTAGAAAAAAGGCAGGGAATTGTTTTTTATTTGTGTTAAGCTATACGATACTAAATTTTACCCAAAGAGATACATATGCTAGTAGTAATGATGATACTTATATACATCAACAATATAGTGGATTTTGGTCTATTTTATCATATAAACTCATAGTTTTTTTATTTTTCTTTATAGATATTTATTAGGAAGCTTCAATTAATGATATAAAGTAAACAACATGTTTTATTTTTATATTTTAATTTATTTCATTTATTTTCTAAGTAAGAAGCTAGACTATATTTCTTTGATAACTATAGAGGCTAAATATTTAGGGCAAAATCAATCATGTACTCAATTAATATCGATTAAAATAAATCTTAAGGATGTTTGAATTGTAGTCAAATATATTATTTATATCCTATGTAATAACTCGAGTTTTATTAATTTTTTAAATTATCCCATACACCATTCAAAGAAAAAAACATTGATATAAAGTATCACTTTATTAAGGTGAAGGATGAAAAATATTACTCCCCATCTTCAATAACCTGGAGTTTGTGGTTACATTATTACATTGGTATAATATACAAGGTATCACATTGCAAAGAATAAAATAGTTTATAATTATTGGGAGACTATATACATACATGATTTCCATAGAACATTGGAAAATAATAATACAACGTAAAAATTTCTTGAAATATTATCATTCCTTTTAGTGTATCCCTAAATTTATTCATAGTTAACTTCTTGGTACCCTAGGGTAGGAAATGAAATAAAGGGTGATCTCAAATTCTTAGTAAGGGTACACGTATAGTGGAATCTATCATAATTGGTTTACACATTATAGTGGATATAATAATTAGTAAATATGCCATATAATAAATATATTGATTATGAGAAATATACATGGAAAACATAGTAAAGAGAATAATATCATGGATATAAATAAATATTTTCATGGTGATGAAAAACATAATTGTGGAAATATTGATATTAACTATCAAGGCATAATCCAAGATATTATTATTGTCATCAAGGTCATTAAAAATACATCATTATTTTAACCATCCCACAACCAAGACATTATTTTTTTTCGTAAATGTGACAAATTAGACATCATTATCATAATCATGTTTGTACACAAGACATAATGAATTCAAAAGGTTGGTAAAAACAGAATACCTAAACCTTTTATCTCATGAGACCAACCAATGCATCGAAGGGCAATATAATCTCCAGCCCCACATTTCACTTCTTTAACTCTAATTCATTCACCCTATGAAAGATGAAAATAAAATACCATACATAATCAGCATTCCTTAGAAACATCATCATTTATATAATAATATATGGAAAATAAGTACCTTTATGCATGTCAATAAATGGGGTATCATTATCATAACCTATATAGATAAAGGTGGATGTTTAAATAATACATATCTTAATATTCCCTATGGAATCTTATCTATAATCATAGAAAATTAATAAATAATTATCTATATAGAAATAGTAAGTATAAGAAATATTAATATTTCCCTTTTCAAATAAATAATATGGATTACTAGGTGAATACACTACCATAGTACCATTCATGATGCAATGAAGAGTACCCTTGTAAAAGAAATAAAGATACGGTACTGTTAAAGGGATATTTCAAAGTGATGGGTTATCAATAGAAGATATTAATTGAATTAAATAATTTTTAAGTCAGGATAAAATATAAATTGTATGAAAATACTTCATTATGGTTTTTAAGAACTTGTGAATTATCCAAATCATATCTCTTGAGAGAATCTTTCCACGAGTGCAGTGGTAGGCTCACTGATTGTGTGCTAAGTGAAGATTGAGTTAATACTAAAATAGGTTTTTTCAGAGTGATTAACCCTGGGATAAATTTTTTCATAGACAAATCCATTCTATAGTATCTAGATAAAAATTTAATTACTATCAAACTATAAATACTTTTACTTCACTAAAAAATTCAGATGGTTTTTCCGCTACGGACAGTTTGAATTTTGTAATGCTTTTAGTAACTCTAGTATCAAATGAAGAGGAGGGAAAGATAATTATATATACTCATATATCCATTTAAATTCATTTATATAACGAAAAAATAAATCCATTTCAATGTATACCCCACAAAAATGAAATAAGTGGTGAATACAAATCATCTCTTAATGAATTAAAATTGAGATGTGAAAACCCTTACAATAATTCATAACATCCACTAAAGTGCTTGAATCACATGTATAATAAAAATGATTATATTAATAAATTAATTACATAACTTATATATATCTATAACATTTTATAAACATCATTTATAACCATATATTACAAATATATTACTCAGTTTTTGATTATTTCCATCCATGAATCTTTGAAAAAAATTGTTGTTTTCTTCAGATAAGTACCATGGTGAAAGGATTGATTATTAACTATTGGTTCAAATTTAATAATTTTTAAATAATATATGATTCTAAAATCATTATTTTAAATTATTCCTTATATCCCATTTTCATTTGGTGAATAATAAAGTTATGGTTATGAAAAAGGAAATTTTGATGAACTAGTTTCCGCTTGTTTGATGATTAAAAGGA
Source organism: Viscum album (assembly GCA_963277665.1). Taxonomy (NCBI): domain Eukaryota; kingdom Viridiplantae; phylum Streptophyta; class Magnoliopsida; order Santalales; family Viscaceae; genus Viscum; species Viscum album. Next base: position 1,476,811,351 of record OY728147.1, on the reverse strand, counting down.
GATATGTTTATAAGTGTATTAAATATCAATAAAAATTTTATAGAATCATTAAAACATATTAAATAAGTTATTATTACATGATATTATCAATAATTAATATTCCTTAATTATTTATTAAATAAATATTATAACGGCATCCTCAAAGATAGTAAACCCGACAGAAACGAGAGTGTGTTATATTGATTTAATGAGAATTGAAATTATTGTATACAATGTTAATATAAATTCTAAATAAGATTAAAAATATCATATATATAATATATTTTAATTAAATTCATTATTTTAACCATCCATTAAGGGTGATGATGATAAATGAAATTCGTTGTTTGTAGAGGTGGTAGTCCTCATGTTCACACGATTAATTCTTGAATTTCTCATTGAAAGGGTTGGAATTAAGGTATATGATAAATTATCATTTTGGAATCCTAATTTTTTCATATTATAAAAAAATGACCCTGGTTCCCCTCAAAATCGACACCTGACCCGATTCTTCACAATCATAAAGTGGGTTTCTGATCCCCACGAGCTGGTGATAAGAACCCGGACATCGAACAAAAAAACTGAGGGAACGATTTTTCCCATCCAGGAAAAGAACATGGAATAAATTTATATTTATAATGAAATAAATGGTTTAATACTAAAAAATATATAATCCATAACTGTAAGAAATATAGAGGAAACTGAGCGACTGTAACATTATAAAAAAACCAAAAGAAAAGTCCAAATATAAGGGACTACAACAAACAGCTACTCCAAATGATGACACAGATGAACTCCCAACATCTCACCACCAGCTACCCAACCATATGACTCAAACCTCATTGCCTCATAGTGTGACCTTGAATTTTCCTACAATGGAATACAAACAAAGGTCTACAAACCATCGAATAAAATCATGGGGTATGAGCTAAGAAGATTAGTAGGATCCCAACTAGGTGTTCCACAACAAGTCTCTATATAACAAATCATGTACTCTCATTTTAAAATAAAACATGGAATTATAAAAAACAGAAAATTTTTATAGAAAACATGGTAAACATTTCCCGTTAACATAGTTCTAATAAAATGAAGGTATATCAATTTCAAATTATATTTTTCCATATCTCTTTCCACAGGAACAAACATGCATATCAAAGATAACATATAAATCCAAGAAATACCAAATAGAATAAAAAGTATCACAACACCAAGGAATGATACAGGACCATGCCATAGACTACTCATACCATAATAATCAAGTGCACAAATCTAATCTAAGAACAACTGGACTAAGAAGCATAGGAATACCCAATGAGTAAACACCACAAAATTTCAATACCGGTAACCTATAACAACAAGCATTATAAATAAGGTAAATTCCTAAGAGATTCCTCATTGATAATCACAAAATAATAGATGATGGCCTCAATCTAGACCTTCCACCTAAGTACCCAAGGTAACCCATGTTCTCAGTTTCAAAAACCAATTTCAATTCTTTGAAACCCATTCAAAACCATTTCACGATCATTTTATAAAAATCTAGAGGAAAAACAATTTCTCTTTTAAAACCTTTCTTCAACACTCACAAAAAAATCATTCTGATCTAATAAATCAGTTTATAAATCAAAACAATCAAGTTCATCAACGTAGGCTTGAGACAGAACAACCTACCTCAAATTTTGGGTCACACATGCCCGAAATGGGATCTATGATCAACAAAACCCAACAACATCAACGAAGTCCCTAGAATCAAATCCTTATATCTTAGGATTAATCCAAATCTAAACACAAGTTGTTAGTAGAAGAGAGGAAATCCACATACCGCAAAGACGAACACTCGCTGCTCCATGACCAATGAAAGGGAAGGCCTCCAAAATGATATATAGCAATGGATCTAAAAGAATATAACAAGGATCATCCAAAAAAGATCAAAGGATCTAATAATTCAAAGATAGGGTGCTACTGCGATCAACCGCAATGAAGAACTGAAAATCACACTTACCCAAAGAGACGCACCATAGACGCAACAAAGATCCAAAGTTGATAAGATCGATCTAGAAGGGAATGAAGCTCTAAAAATCACCTAGGAAGAGTCTAGGGTTGATATAAATGAATATTATATGGAAATAATAAAGCAAAATAGTCGAACATGTTACTTTAAACTAGGTGTGGGTCGGGTCACCATGTGTACCCCTTGGTCATGTCGTGTAGGACATGCTGGATAAGTTACACTAAAAAACCTATCGCCTCGGGTAAAAACTGCAATTTATCCCCCAACATGACGTGTACCTCTGGTACACAGCATGCACCTACACATATTGTACCTCGGGTACACAGTGTTTACCTCCAATACATAGCAAGTACCAGCTTTGCAGCCTGCAGAAAAATCCAAAAAACCACTCCTAAAGACATTAAACCAAAAGGGAACTTAGAAAATGGGAAAACATACCCAATAAACATAACGGGATGTTACAAACTCCCCACCATAAGTAAATTTATTCCCTGGTAATTCATGTGGATGTTTTGATCCCTATAAAAATATAAAACCAATGTTCCCTCATCAAGAGACTTCAATCCCATGACTCATGATATTCTGATGCTTGTTGTTATATAAATTTGACCAATGGAATTAACTTCACATGAAATAATTTCATCTGAGAGTCAATGATGTCAAATAGTTCCTCCAAAATAGAATCTTCTGTCTATACTTCAATTTCATCCCATCTTAGAATGTGAGTAGGGTCATGTTGATACTTTCTGAGATGAGATATGTGGAAAAAACATGAATGTTTTTCAACTGAACCAGCAATGTTAACCAATAAGAATCCTACCCAAGATGTTAAGTGATATCAAATGGCCCAACATATCTCAGAGCTAACTTTCCCTATTTTTCAATCCAATGGTGACCCAAATGAGATAAAAAAATTAATAAAACCCTATCACTTATGGGTAACTCCCAAGGATGAAGTTGTTGATCTACATAAGATTTATGTCGAATATGGGTTATAACGAGACATCGTCGCATGTCCCGAATCTTCTAGGACATCTCCTAAACTATATTTGGTCCAACCAAAGCTACTTCTCTAACCTATACCCAACAAAGAGGTGATTTGTAGGGGTGACAATACAACACCTTGAAATGATCCATTCTATTCAATGATTGATAATTGTTATTTTAAGAAAACTCAACCCTTCCAAGATGGATATCCCTTAAACTAATGAAATACAAGACGTTAGTACAAATCATATCCTCCAATATTTCAATTACATGGTCCATCTGACCATCTGTCTGTGGGTGGTAATATGTACTCAACTTGATCTAATTTCCCTTTTCCTCTAAAGACTCCTATATAACCTAAAGGTAAACCTAGGATAACTATCTGAAAAAATTTAAGGACTCCCATGTAACCTCACGATATCCTACACATACATCGTACCCAGATATTCAACTTTAGTGGTATCTTTAATTGGAATGAAATGAGAAAACTTCATTAAGCAATCAACAACCACCCAGATAGCATTTTTTCCCATAGGGTGTTTGTGGATATCCATCATCAAAGCCCACAGATACCTTAACCCTTTTCCAAACTAGAACTAGAAGAGGATAAATAAAACCAGAAGGTTTCAAGTGATCTACCATTGAATATTGGTAGGTGTAATAGTGGGACACATAATCTATAATGACATGATTCATACCTGGCCATCAGAATCACCTTCTCATGTCATAATACATCTTCGTAGTGCTTGGATGAATGGACCATGAAGATTTGTGACAATCAAAAAAGAATTAACTTCTCATAGGTACATGGAATAAATCTCACTTTCTGAAGTAAATAATTCCATAAAAATAAAGAGACTAACAAGAAATTTTATTCCCACCATAAAGGCTTTATTGAAGCTTCTAAAAATCACCATCCTACTACTGACTTTACAAAATAGACAACTGGAGAGATGATGAAAACTGAACACCAGTAAATACCATACCTGAAACATCCTACAAAGAATCCATGTGCAACAGAGTGAACATCCCCATAAGATTCCACTCCTCCTTTGATTCCAAAACATCTTATGATGGTACCTTCATGCTAAGAGAATCTGCAACAACATTCCCTTTCCCTAGGTTGTAGGAAATGTCGAAGTCAAATGTATGAAGGTATTATATCCATCATCTCTATCAAAGATTCAATTATTTCTGAGAAAATATATAACTCAAACTCTTATGATCATATTAGATCATGAACTTATACCAAAATAGATAGTTCCACTAATATTTAGGCACATGCATAACTAAAGAAATCTCTAAATCATGAGTGGGTAGTTCTTATCATGTGGTTAGAGTTGACGAGATATATAAGATACCACATGATGATCATGCATTAATGTGCATCCCAAACCAGAACCAGATGCATCAAAAAACACCACGTACCCCTGATCGGGCTTATGTAAGATCACAATAGGAGCTGATCTCAGAATTAATTTCGGTTCATCAAAAGAATACTGAAACTTCATATACCTTATGAATTTCACCGCTTTCCTAGTAAGATCAATCAAAGGTGATTCCAGTGTAGAGAAATCCTTAAGTAAATGTTGGTAGTATCCAGAAAGACCAAGGAAGCTCTGAATTTCAATGATGTTCTATAGTTCCTTCCAAGACATAACAACATTTACCTTCTCAGGGTCAACTGTTAAACCATGCCCAAAAATTATTTTCCCCAAGAACCTCGCTTCTTGAATCCAGAAACTATGTTTTAAAATTTTTCCATATAGATGGGGACTTCTTAGAATTTCTAAAACCAAAATCAAATGGTACTTGTGATCATCCACATACTATGAGAAAAACATAATAACACCCACGAACACTACCACAAAGGTGTCAATATATGGGTGGATTTTCTAATTCACAAGTCTATAAAAACATTAGGAGAATTATTCATACCAAAAGGCATGAAAATATATTCATAATGACCATACCTACACCTGAAGTCCGTATTCGGTATATCAGACTGTAGAACTCTGAGCTAATGATAACCCAACTGAAGATCAATCTTTAAGAACAACTTTTCCCCCTTCAACTAAACAAACAAATCATCCATACAAGGAAAAGGAAATTTGTTCTTAACCATTACCTAGTTCAACATCCAATAGTCTACACATAACCAATGTAAACCATCCACTTTCTTGGAAAATAGAATTGGGGATTCCCAAGGTGAAACCCTAGGGTAAACAAAACCTTTCTCTAAGAGGTCATCCAACTAAATTTTCATCTCTTTCTACTCAAATGGTTCTATACAGTAAGAAGTTATTGATATTGGTTGTGTACCTAGAACCAAGTTAATAGTAGACTCTACTCTCTCTCTCAAGAGGAGGACCAGAGAAATCTTCTTGTGAAACATCAATAAAGTCTCAAAAAATGGAAAAATCATTAATAAAAGATACTTCATTGAGCTCAAAGGCAACAGAAACCAACAAATTGATGATCTCTGTGTGGGAAGGACCTGCACGGCCAGAACTTAGATCCCACTCTCTCTCAAACATACAAGATATCCCATAATCCTCAAGAAACAAAACACATCGATGATAAAAATCAACCTCATCTCAATGAGTGACAATCCAATTCATACTGATGCTGATACCAAATAGATCTAAATCAAGAATGAGAAAATCCCAGACCGACTATGCATCGACTATCATTAATAAAGAAGAATGGAACTAAAACCCTTTATCTTTACTCTTTCCAAGATGTGTCTCTAACTCCATTTTAAAGGGAATAAATTCCATTGGAATTTTACAAGCATCAACAAAGTGTACAGATATAAACAAGTGGGAGGCACCGATATCAAACAATGAAATTGAAATTAAAGATTCAATAAGAAACATACATCTCACAATTTCCAGAACTACATCAACTTCCATTATACACTCATCTATTATGTGTAAATACATCACCTATGAGGCTTGTGGTTGGATCCCTATAGTCATTGAAGGTAGAGACTACACCACAGTAGCCTTTGGAGCTGACGAACCCTGACCATAATAAGGTGTTGTCATACCCTAACAGAAACATTGTATATGACCAATACATCCTCAACTGTTGCATGTCTTCCTGGGAATAGGACAAGAACGTATGGTGTGTCATCCCTTTTCACACTAATAGAAAGTCAGAGGCACATTACCAACTATAATAGATAGTTTAGAGGAGGTTCACTACTGAGACCCACCTCCCCTACTTCAACCATTATGTTCTGAACTTGTGGCACATCTTGATTGATAACATGGACTTCATGTATAATAGTCTTGATGATATTTGGATCCATGGGTGGATTTCCTTGAGGATCATCAACTGCACCTTCATACGGAACCTGTAGAAGATTTCCAAGAGGCATACTACTGCACACCAAAACATTAGAATGATCAAAAAAATGAAAAATCTCAGTCCAAACTAGTAAACCCATTAGAAAAAACTAATATTATTAAAACAAAAACCAATAATAAAGAGAAAAATCCCAATATCCCATGGACACTTGAGTCTCATCATGATAATATGTGGATAGGAACTTATCACAATATACCTCTCATGTCCCGAAAATCTTATCTCCAATCTAATATATGGCCCAATACATGGAATCTTGAGAAAAAACCTCCCTCTAATACCAAATTGCAACTAACTGACCTGGGGTTTCCTCAAACCTAGCACCCGACCCGATCTGTCACATACCCGAATGGCATTCCTGATCACCATAGGCATGAGACAAGCACTTGGAAATCAAACGAAAAAACTGAGAGAATAATTTCACCCAACCTAAACAACCACATGGCATATATATATATAAAGGAAGAAATACTGTAAGACTAAAAAAAATATATGACATAATAGTAATAAAGACAACAGAAACAAAAAACTCTAATAGTAGAAAAAATCCCAAAAGACATGTCCAACTTCAATAGAATACAACCAATAGCTACTCCAAATGATGGCATGGACGAACTCCCACCATCTCACCACCAGCTACCCAACCAGCTGATGCAAACCTCTCCTCCTCAATTCAGTTCCTTGCATTTCTCTATAGTAGATGATAAAAAAAGGTCTACACACCACAAAAGTGGTGTAAAGGGTGTGAGATAACATGCTTAGTAACATCCCTCAGGTGTTCCACAGTAATTCCCTATATAAAAAAAATCTAGAATGCTCATTTTAAAATAAAAAAATGGTATGATAATAAGAAGATATTTTTTTATAGAAAATGGGGTAAACATTTCCCTTTTCTATAGTTCTAAACAAAATCAAGAATATCAGTTTCAAAGAATATTTTTTCATAACACTTTTTACAAGAAAAAACAATTATATAAATGATAACATAGAAATACGAGAAATACAAAATAGAAGCACTGGAATCACAACACCATGGAATACTATAGATATAGGCTTCAGACTACTCTTAATATAATAATCAAGTGCAAAAATCTGATCCTTGAACAATGGGACTAGGAAGTAGAAGAATACCCCATGAGTAAACCCCCCAAAATGTTAATACCGGTCCCCTAGGACAATATTCCTATTCAATATAGGAGATCCCCAAGACAAACTTCTATGATAATAATAAAACAATAGATGATGGCCTCTATCTATACCTTTCACCTAAGTACCCATGGTAACCCATGTCCTCACTTTCACAAACCAATTTCAATGCTTTGAAAAATATTCAATACCATTTCAAAATCAATTTATCAATAGACTGGGAAAACCCCTTTCCCATTTAAAACCCCTTTTCAACACACAAAAACAATCATGTCAATTTAATAAACTTGTTTACAAATAAAAACAATCAAGTTTATCAATGTAGTTTTGAGATGGAACCACCTACCTCAAAGTGTAGGTCACACACACCCACAATAGAATCGAAGATCAAAAAACCCAACAACATCAACAAGGTAATTATAATCAACCCCTCACATCTTAGGATTGATTAAAATAAAAACACAAGAGGTCTGAAGAAGAGAGTAAGCCCACATTTCTTAAAGATGAATGTCATCTCCACCACGACCAATGAATGAAAAGGCCTCCGGAATGAGATCTGACAACGGTTCTAGAAGAAGACAACAAGGATCATCCAATAAAGATCAAAGGATTTGATAACTCAAATCTAGTGAACTACTATGATCAACCACAATGAAGAACTAAAAATAACACTTACCTAGAGAGACGCAAGGAAGATCCAAAGCTGATCAGATCGATCCAGAAGCAAATGTGCCTCTAAAAATCCCTTAAGAAGGGTTTAGGGTCGAGAGCAATGAAGATTTGAAGGAAAGACCAAAAAAAAACTTCTAAACGTGTGACTTTAACCTAGGTGCAGGTAGGGTCATGATGTTTACCCCTTGGTTATGTCGTGTAGGCTACGCTAGATAAGTTACGCCAAAAAATTCGTTGTCTCATGTTAAAAAACTGATATTTAACCCCAACATGGCATGTACCTCTAGACACCACGTGTTTATACACAATTTGTACCTACACAGTCTATAACTCTATACACAGTGTATACCTACACAGTGTGTACCTTCAGTGCACAACATCTACCTACTCTATATCTTGATGAAAAATCATGAAAACCACTCCTAAGGACTTTGAACCAAAAGGGAACATAGAAAAATGGAAAACATACCGAATCACGGTAACGTGATGTTACACATATAACAAAAATTCATTTATCAAATCTATATTTACCACCAATTGTAATAGGTGGTGATGAAAAACATATTGTATTATTTCATGTTGTTAGTAGTATGCATGTACACACGATTGATGTAGTTTTGTTTTTCATAGTGGATTGAAATGAATGAATAATGGTTGATCCATTAATATAATAGAATTTAATTTTATTAAAAATACTATTATTATTATATTATTTTATATAGAATAATTTTGGAAGATAAATATTAAGAATAAAAGGTGAAAGAGTAAGAAATACTCACATTAAGAACATAATATTTATCATTGAAATTTCCTTAGAAGTAGAGGCATCAGGGTATCTAATTAAGAACATATGATTACTAAATTGTTATAGTATTATATTAGGAGAATAATTATAATTTTTTTGGATTAAATTATATGGTAATGTTTTATCAATAGCATGTGTAGGTGATCCCCTTTTATTCATAAGGAAAATGTCATTTTTTTAAATACTCATTAATATTTCAATGATGGTATGACACTATTTAAGGGTAATGGATCCAAAGTGGGAAATAATAAATTTTTGAGTGATATAAGATATATAATGTCTCTAAAATTAGTTTTCACACCAGTTTTAAACAAGTTTCAATCCTTTTACATATATATCTTTCACTTTTAACAATATCTCATGCAACACATACAAACCCCATTTTTAGAACAACTGCATTTTAAAACATAAAATTTATGCATATGATAAAATTATAAATGTTTTAGATTTTAATAATATAAACTTTTTTCAAAAAAATTATGAGGATTTTAAATTAATCCAAAACCAAATTTTACCAAAACAAAATTTAATTAAAAGAAAACACTAAAAATGTTTACTTTTATGGAAAAAATCACTTCAATTTATGAAACATTAAAAGTATAATTTCTAAATTCATAATAGTATTTTCAAACATATAATTCTAATCCTTAAAAACATAATTTATCATTAAAATTATTTTATAATAAATTAAATTAAACTTCTTGATATATTCATAAATTCTAAGATTTTAATAAAAACTAAATTTTTACCATTTACCTAAAAATAAATTATATTAGAAAAATATAGAAAATTCTCTATAAGAAAATTTTTTCAAGGTGAATTCTAAAATAACTTCATTTTTATGAAACATAAATTATTGGTTTTAGATATTTAATTTATAAAAACGAATAAAGGATCATTTTATTTTGATAGAGTGCGCATTGTGTAGTAATTTTCAGAATATAGTGTTTACCTTCTCTAGATGGGTATCGGGAATTAGATTCTACCCCATTAAATAATTTAATCCTATAAAGTAGATATACTTAATATCATAATTAAATTTTTGTCATTATTCATCATTTCATATTTCAACTCACATGGTTCCTCCTCTAATTTCTTATTTCTCCAAAGCACTTTCATTAGTTGAGTTATCTGATTCTGAAACACTTGATCTCTATTGTCAAGAATTTATATAGGCTCTTCAATTTAAGATAATTTATTTTCCAATTTTATTCTTTTAGTGGTGAGAACTTGTCTTGGGTATCGAGTTTACTCCCTCAATAATGAAACATGGAAAATTTTGTGTACTTTAGATAGTTTGGGTGGCATAGTGAGTTGGTAAAATTTCAAAAGTATTAATGTACTTAAGATTTAGTTTCCTATTATTTCAAAATCATATTACTCCATTCCATGGATATTCCTTTAAAAGACATGATACTCCTATTCAAATTATAGATCCATTCTCTAATTATTATCATATCTCTTATGTCTTCTTTGATCCATTTAATGTGATTCTGAATAGTGTGCACTTTAACTTTTTTCTATTTAACAAGTTAGGGACCTACTAGATTCCTCTCCAAAACCTTATCCTAACAAGTTGGACTATGAAATTTCTTCCCCTGAAATTATTTATATGGTTTCATTTGGATAATTCCATGAAATCTATTATTATATTTAAATTTAATCAATAGTGAATATTGATCCCAATTACCTTTAAAGTTAACAAGGCATGACCTTAACTTGTATTTCTATGTCTGAATAGTCCTTTCTGACTTCCCATTAATTTAAGGTTGAATGGTTATTCTACAATTTATTTTTCTATTAATAGATAGCTTAAAAATATTATGTGAACTAAGGGTCCTGATCAGATACAATTCATAGAAGTGCACCATATAGTCTCACTTATTCCTTCATATACAGTCATACATGTCAATTGAGGGGTAATTCCTCTCTTATTTATGTAAAATTTGTAGTCTTGTTAAGGAAATCTTTAATTACCCATATAATATCATTACTTATAGGTGTATTTGGAGTTCTAGTGACAATTTCTATTGTAACATTGTCCCATTTCCACATTTTTATAGGGTGAGGTTTCACAAATCCATTAGGATATTATATTTTAGCCTTTAAATCATTGTAAAGCAATAATCTAGACACATACTCTATAATTTTTTAATTTATACCACCCTACTAGAATTTTTCTCTTATTTCATTGTAAATATTTAATCAACTAGGGTATACAGATAAATTTTAGCAATGTGCTTAATCTAGTAATTTACTTTTCAACATAGGTATGCATGTAACATATATCCTTTTTAAAAAATTTGACACACCATATTCATAATAAAATTATATTAATATCCCATCATTCATGGATTAAATCCTCTTTCAAAACCCATAATATTCATTTTTTAATTTATTTATATTCTTTAGTAAATATGGTTAAGAAATCATTTGTAAAAGGACCGATGCTTCAGATTCCGGGATGATTGTTGTATAAAAATTTACTAAACCCCTAAATATAATATCCTTTTATATCATCATATTCATTATAAATCCATTATTTTTCCTACATGAAGAATTATCCAAATTTTTTAATTTCTCAGGATGGTAGTGTATCAAGAAATCTTATTCCTTTAGTGGTTATATTCATCTCCTTTGTCTCATGTTGATATCCTTTTTTTTAGAAAACGTATTTTCAAACTCTAGATATTGGTATAAATAATATATCTCCCACCATAGAGATAGTGCTTCCATATCTTCAAGGTAAAGATTACAGCTACCAATTCAAGATCATGAGTTGGATAATTATATTCATGTATCTTTATTTGAATTGATTCATACGTGACCACTCTATCATTTTGTAGAAGGATGTAGCTCAGTCCCTTATTTGATACAACAAAATATATTACAAAACATTCATTTATCAATGATATAGTCAGTATCAATGCATTGACCAATCACCTATTTGGATCCTCAAAAGATTCTTCACATTTTTTTGACCAAGATAATTTTACCACTTTACATGTAATATGGTTAATTAGTTGTCTAATTGATCAAAATTTTGAAAAAATAATCAATATTAACCTAACCATCCACAGAAACAAAATATCTATTCTACATTATTTAGTGCGGGTCATTCATTTACTACCTTTATCTATTAAGGATAAACACATATTCCATATTTTGAGACAATATGGACAAGAAAATCAATGTCCTAACTCCAAAAAAATAATACTTATATAATTTCATATATAATTCCATCTCTTAGAGTCACTAGAAGTATTCACAAATGATTTTCATATTCCCCATAGCTTTTAGAGTATATCAATAAATCATGAATAAATACCACTACAAAATCATCTATATAATCTTTTAATACCTTTTCATCAGATCCATAAACATGGAGGTTGTATTAGTCAATCAAAATGGAATCATTGTAAACTCATAAATCTCATACCTCATAAAAAATAGTTTTTTATGTCATCTTTATCCACCCTTAATTAGTGGTAACTATAGATAATATCAGTCTTTAAACAATATTAATATCACTATAGTTGATCAAATAATTCATCAATGCATGGAATATGATACTTATTCATTATATTAATGTAATTTATCTACTTGTAATTGATGCATAACTATAGATACTAATCCTTATTCTTAACGAAAAGGGTAGGGTGTCCCCAAGGTGAAACACTATGACAGGTGAATTCCTTTTCACACAACTCCTAATGTTATTTATTAATCTCTAGTAATTCCATTGGTTCCATTATATATGTAGTCATGGATACATGTTTTTCTTATGGGATGATTTCATCAACATACTATACTTATTTCTCAAGATGATGACCAGGTAATACTTTAGAAAAAACATCAATGTATTCTTGAAAATAGGTATATCATCCATTCTTAAGTTTTCACTTCAAACCATAGGTTTCTTATTATTTTATTATCTGAGTATTTCATTAAGGTGGGATATTAGAGGTAGATCTTTGAATGAATTAGATAAGTATACCTCACCCTTAAATACAAAGAACTCCACTCCCCCTTTACAAATCATTATCTTCATATCTTGATAATATATTTTTATATTATACATAGAAAGATAGTATATACCAAAGATTAGGATAATGTAAAATATAAGTATGGAAATAATGTTTTAATGATGGGTGTGTTTATGAAACATAATGGGGACTTACTGATATACCCTTGTTGAAATAATATTTATATTAGGTACCCTGATTGAAAATTCATTTCATAAGGTATTAGGTAATATTTTAATATTATTCAAAAATAATATAGATAAAGAGTTAAAATGATATAGAATAGAATAAATCATTTTATATATTTAATTTTATAATAAATTTACCTGGTATCACATATTTAGTAACTTTTACATCATATTTGGTAAATGTATAAGTTTGGACTTTCCCCCCAGAAATATTATATGGTGGATTACATTAAATATTCAAAAATTGGTTTGAGTAATTACCCATATAATTACTGTTAACTAACTGGATAATATAGTCTTCTTTATTTCCATTACATTCATGATCCATATGACCCTTATCTACTCACTTGTAACAAACTCATGTTTCCTTTAAGTAAGTATCAGGGTGTTTCTTTCCACAATTATCACTTGTTGGGAGTCCCATATTTCCTTTATTCTTCATTACTAAATATTATCTATCCATGATTCTTATCCTTCCTCTTATTATCTTGAATCCCTTTAAAAATATAATGCTTAGAGAATTATTATTTTTATTGATGGTACTTGATGATATACCATTGTATAATGATACATTTTGAGAGACAAGTACTCTTCGGAGTCTCAGATTAAGACCATAAAATAAACAATCAATGAAATTTATTATGTTTATGTACATACTTTAAAAAATAAATAAAAAGTATTATAAAATTAGACTCATCCTCAGAAACTCTCTTTTATTCCTTCTACTTCAAGTTAATTAATTTCACTACTGGAAAACTAAACTATACCAAAGGTTTGGAACCGTTGGTATAGGCCTCAAAACCGTTGGTATAGCCCATACCAATGGTTTGGAGGACCATTGGAAAGTAATTCATTGGTATAAGTAATATGAAAATATATACCAACGGTTCCATAAAACTGTTGGTATATGTATTTCAAAAAAAAACATCTAGCGGCATTTGATTCCAAGACCTCTAGTTTTTTATTGAACGACCTAACCACTAAGCTAAAATGCCTTTTTTGAATATAATTTCATAAATATATATATGTATTATCATAATTATTTTAAATTTTTATTTATATAATGTTCTCGATAAGAATATTCAATGAAAAATCAAAGGACCTATACCAACGGTTTTGACAACCGTTGGTATAGGTCCTTTGATTTCTGGAGAGAAGTTGGTATATGGGGGACCTTTACCAACGGTTTGGCCAAACCGTTGGGATAGGTACCCACCCTTTCCCAATGGTTTGGCCAAACCGTTGGTAAAAGTGGCCACAAAGTGGACTTTTCCCAATGGTTTTGGCAAACAATTTGGAAAAGTGACCTCAACGTGGGCTTTCCCAACGGTTTTTCCAAACCGTTGAGAAAGGGGACCGATACCAACAGTTTTTACAAACCATTGGTATAGAATCATTGTAAAAGGTCAAATTTCTAGTAGTGTTTCTTTTCCATATCATCTCTTTTCTCTTGAGGGAAGTATTTGTAATATAATATTTCCTTGAAAATAATTGATTCTATGTTTTCTATATCCTTTACCTGCTAAGTATTTTGAATCAATGACCACCATTGATCATCCACTGTACCTAGATAATAAACTATCATGAACAATTTATCCCTTTTTTTACTTTCCAAAGTGAGGAATGTCTTATCTAAGTACTTGATCCATTTTTCAGCTAATAAAAGATTAGTTGTACCGTTGAACAGTGGAGGTTTTTATCACATGAAGTGACCAAAAATTGTTTCTCCATGTTATGGATTAGCAGATTACTCCATACTAGAAATTCTGTTATTCCTAAATTGAGTCAACTACCCTAATATGGAAATAATATACTAAGGTGAAACACCAACCATATTGGATTTCTCTTGAAGAAATCCCAACATTGATTATGGGTGATGATATGATTTACCTTCCACAAATTACGCACCATCTCTAAATAATATCATAAACTTAAATATCTCATAAAATTATGAATATTAAACCATAAAAATACTTCTCTAGGTAAAAATTCTTGGGAATCCTATGGGTTTTTCAAAATGATTATGATATTAATGTTCTTCTAAAATCTAGTCCCCAATGATCTTACTAAACTTCATTTTATAATGAATCTAATTTTCTAGCTCTAGTAACCCAAATATGGAAATTAGTTTATTACATTGGTATATGATTTAATATATTGCAACAGAATGGACTAAACATTTTAGTATTCATGGGAGATTAGATACCTTCATGATTTAAATTTAAAATTGGAACAATAAAATAAATCAGAAAAATTTGTTGAAACATTATTATTCCTTTTATTACATCCCTATGTTTATTCTTATTACACTTATTGTTTCTATAAGGATGGAAAAAATAATGGGAGAGCTCAAATTCTTAGTAATGGTATAAGTATAGTTGAAGATATCATAATTGGGATATAAATTATGGTAGAGTGAATAATAAAAAAACACTATATATAATCAATATCTTGAGAATGAAAAAAAAAAAATATGGATAGAATATCAATGAAAATAATCACCTATATAGCAATAAATGAATTCATATTGATGGAAATCCTAATTCCAGATATCTTGATATTTACTATCAAGTCCTCATCCAAGAATTTATTCTTCATATCAAGGTTGAAACCAAGTCATCATACTTACTATCAAGGCCATAGCTAAGAAATTATTATTTTTATCAAGATCTCAACCGAGAAATAATTCTTATAATCAAGATCACATCCAATAAATTTTGATTTCATTGTATTTATATGCACTAAATAGCAAAATATTTTGTCTCATGAGACAAATAAATGCATCAATGGGTTATATAATCTTGATCCCCACACATCACATTTTTCAATCCAATGAATTCACAATATAAAATATATGAATAGAAATAACATATATCATAAACTTGAATTCATATAAATCTATATAGTAATAAAAATATGAATAACTTAAATAACATTCCTTATATTAATCATAGGTATAACCTAATCATAACCCATCCAAATAAAGAAGGTGGATGGTTAAATGATACATATCTTAATGTTCCCTAAGATACCTCGTACATAATCATGGTTGAGTAATAAATAGTTATCCATATAAAAATAATATATTTTAAAATAATCAAAATTTTCTTTTTCAGTGGAATAATGTGGCTTTCTATGTGAATATACAAGAATAATAACATTCGTGATGCAATGGGGAGTACCCTTATCAAAAAAAAGATAAGGTAGTGGAGAAGGGTACATTCAAAGTGGTGGGTTTTCAATATAGCATTGTAATTAAGTTAAATATATTTTAATGGTAGGAGACCATATAAATAGAAGTAAAATACTTCATTATGTATTATAGGAGTGTGTAAATTACCCAACCCATATACCCTATGAGTTTCATGTTAGGTGTGATTTTTTGGTCCCACTGATTGTGCACAAAGTGAAGATCAAGTTGATACTCAACCAGAATTCTTCAAGGTGATTACCCCTAGGTTCATTTGTTTTATATCAACATATGCTTTCCATTATATAGATAAGTATTTAATTATTATGAATCTATACACACTTTTTCTTTACAAAAAAACTAGGATGGTTTTTCCACTACAAAAAATCTTGAGTTTTATTAAGGTTTTAGTAACTCTTATCTTAAGAGAATATGAAGGAGGTATAAATATATAGATTTTAAATACATTTAAATCCATGAATAATATGAAAAAAATACATTCATTTCAATTTATTCACCACGTAATGGAATCAAATAGTGAATATAAATCATATCTCAATAAAACGAAGTTGAGAAGTGAAAACCTTTAAATTAATTCTCGAATTCCCAAAAATTGATTGAATATTCTATATAATCAAAATAACTATATTAATAAATTAACTTATAAAATTATTCAACTCTTTAACCTTTTAAATACTTATTTTATAACCATCTATTAAAAATATATTACACAGTTATAGTTTACTCCCATTAATAGGTCTTCCGAAATTTTAATAGTTTATGTCCTACAAGTAGCATGGTGACATGGTTGATTATTAACTAATATATCAAATATAGTCATTCCAATATGATAAAGGAAACTAAAATAATGGTTCTTAAATGATTAATCATATCCCATTTTAATTTTTTTAATGATATATTCATGGTTTGTGAACAAGGAAATTATGAATAACGGGATTCAACATGTTTAATGATTAAAAGGTGATATATTAATAAATTCCTTAAATATCAATAACATATTTATTTAATAATTAAAATATAACTAAAAAATTATTATTAAATGATATTATCATTATATAATATTCCTTATTCAATAATTAAATAAATATTATAACATTGTGATCATAGGTGGTAAAACAAACCCAAACGAGATCATGTTATACTGATTTAATAAGGATAATTTTTTATATAATAGTAATATACAATTAATATCATATTAATATAAAATTAATATCGGATTAAATACATCATATACATCATATATATATTCCTTAAATTCATTCTTATATACATCTATGAAGATTTGTGTTGAAAAATGTATTTTTTTGTTCAGGGAAGTAGTAGTCAACATGCTGGCATGATTAACACTTCCATTTATAAATTATTGAGAAGGAATGAATGTATATTATAAATTTATAAATAAAAATTTTGATTTAGGAAACATATTCAGTCATAAAATACATCCTTGTTACCAAAATTTATAGGTGGTGATGACAAACATACCACATCATTTCATGGAGATGGAAATTCGTATGTACGCATGATCGATGTTGCTTGGTATTTTTTTAATAGATTGAAAGGTTTGATTAATGGTTTATAAGTTAATATAATAACATTTAATTATATTTAAAATATTTTTTTATTATAATTTAGTGTCTATAATATGTTTGGAAGAGAAATATTATGAATAAAAGGAGAAGAAGTAATGACTACTCATGTTAAGAACATAAAATTTCACTTGGAATTAACCTTGGGAATGGAGGCCTTAGGATTTATAATTACTACCAGAGTATTAAAAACATTATATAAGAATCTATTAGGACAAAATTTAGGAGTTTTAAGATGTAATTTTCGGTTTTTTTGTTAAATTATGTGGAGGAATTTGTACCCTTTTATAAGTTATGAAAATGACATTTTCGTAAATACACATTAATTTTTTAGTGTTGGCATGACATTATTCAAGGTTTAAATGATCAAAATTTAGAAATAATTAATCATTGGATTACTTAAGTTCAATAAATCATCTAATATTAATTTTTACTCATGTCTTATATTTTTTTCAAGCCATTTAATATTAGATTTTTTACTTTTACCATGTTTGGTTTTTATCAATGTAATTAATTTTTACGTGAGTCGATTATAATTAATGCCAAAGAAATAGAAATTATTAATTAATTTTAACCAAATAATTCAAAATATGAGTTTTATTTTATTAAATAATATTAATATTTTTAAGATAGATTAACATAAACATTAGATCATGTAACATGTAAAAAACATTTAGAAAAAGTGTATTTTTAAGCTTGAAATTTATGTGAAGTATAAAATTATCAATGATTTATATTTTCATAATATAAATTATTTTAATAAAAATTTTGTGTGTCCTTAAATTAAATAAAATACTTAATTTTTTAAAAAATAACATTTAATTAAAATAAAATAAAAAAAATAGTCCCTTTTATTGAAAAATATTACTTAATTTGGTAAAATGTTAAGCATTGGTTTTATAAATTCATAATAGTATATTGAAATATATAGTATTAATACTTAAATAAATATTCGACCAGAAAAAAATTCTAATTATTTAAGTCATACTTTTTTCTTTTTATATTTATAAACACTTTAATATTATTAAAAAACAAAATATTTCATTATTCACCTAAAAGTTAGTTATTTTAGAAAAATCTCAAGAATTCACCCTAAGATATTTTTTTCCACGGTGTATCCAAAAATGATTTATTTTTATATAATATAAATTATATGGTTTAGAAATTTAACTTATAAACATGAATAATGGCTCATTTATTGTGATATATTTTCTTATTATGAGATAATTTTTTGGATATAGTGTTTACCTACTCCAGTTGGGTGTTAATTATTAAAAACAAGGACTAGTGGAGTTGAAGTATTTGTAAACTAAAAATAAAGTTGATTATGTTATAACCAAGGTACTACCTAAAGAATACTATGAAAGGAATTGGTTTTCGCTTGGAGTCTAACTGACTCCCTCTAACTAGATGAGTTGGATGATGAAGCCCCACTCCCATATTATAGTTTCTTTGAATATAATGGTATGATTTCTATTATGGATTAAATACTTTCCTTTATCATTATTATTTGCGTACCTTCAAATAAGTAATATTTGGGTTTATTTATAAAATTGGAGATTTTTCCCTTAAAATTATTATGATTATCTTTTTTTATACGAAGATATCTATGGGTGTTATTCCTATTGAAAGGAGGGTATCCAATTGTTTAAATAGGGGATCAGTTTTTTAGGGTAGCAGTTTTGTGAAGATATTAAAAAAATAATTGAGTGATGTGTTTTCAAGAGGATATATTCATTAACCTCTTTTTTATCACACCATTCATGACTCAGTTGAGATTATAGTTGGTTATTAGTAAATTATGGTTGCAATCTTTAAAGGTTATAGGTTCATATTAAGGTTCTAGTTCAATATAGTTGTTTCTAATATTTCAGGATATAAAATAATGGGTAGTTTATTTTAAAGTTTTCAAAAGACCAAAAATGGGAAATTATCAGAAAAAATACCATTATGAGTTCTTTTAAGTTATTTTTACTAACAGGGTTGGTGAAGGTGTTTCCAACACAAATTAAAAAGTATTTTAAATTCATATCTTGATGGATGAAATTGTTTTTGGAAAAATTAAAAAGAGATTTAGATAAATGTTAGGTTTTATAAGTTTATAAATATTTTATTAGTCTATGATTTAAGTATCAATTTAGAAAACAAAAATAATATTCTCTTTTTTTCATAAGGAAGATTTTTTGTAAGGGTATTTGTTTTTAGAAGGATCATTTTGTGATAGTATCATAGAAGCTATCCTGTGAGCGTAAGAATCATTTTATGGGAAATGAAATTTTCATAATAATCATTGTAAGGACAGTCAGTTCTGTATTTATGATCATCGTTATATGGATCATCATAAGAATGGATTTCAAAAGGATGGCCTCTATAAGGGTCATTTTGAGGGTGATCAAAATCAACAGGATCTTCATAAGGATAAAGTATATAAGGATGATCATTATAAGGATGGAATTCAAAATTCATAAGGATTTTATATGTTGTAGTATGAGATGTTTTCATTCTACATTGGAATTCACATACTCCACTTAAAACACACAACATGGATTACATTGAAAAATATTAATCATAATTTATGATTGATATTTCATTCAAATATCATCATTAATTATTATTGGGAAATTAAAACTTAGTGTTTAGGAATTTTATTTTGTTCCATTATTAAAACATTTAAGTCAAAGGAAATCATGTCGTGTGAGAGTGTATTTCATACTTAAAAATTCTGGAATGTTAATTGAATTTTTGATTAATTATCCAATCAATATGGGTCATGTAAACTCTTATTTTTTTAGGAAAATAATTACCATGAAATATTCTGTATATCCTACTAAAATTTATGGTAGGTTTAATAAAATATTCATAACTAAAATTAATTGGGGTTTCCTTATTAAAAATATTTAATATTATCCTCACTGAACTAATTTTTTAAGAATACATAAATTAGATAAATAAGAATAGGGTGTTAGGAAGATAAAGAGATATAGAGAAGGTAGAAATTGTGTCATTTCAAAAAAAAAGAGGACATATAAAGTATGGATTTAGTTTTCAAAACTAAAATATAGAATTCCAAACTTTTTCTAAAAAATATGAGGAGTTCCATGATCATTTTTGATAGTCAACGTGAAGGTGGGATTCACCATAGGGTTATCTCAATATAAGTTCATGGGGATAGTGTTTAAGTGTCACACCATCTCAAGTGTAATCTTCACATACTATTAATGGAAGTAGGTGATAGTTATAATAGATGTATTTTGTTTCATTATATAATAATATTGGAGAATTATTAATTTTTGTAAGGTTGTAAACTAGGAGGGTCAGTACAACCACTCCAAAAATTGAAATCAAAATTTGTGAGCTTTGTTGCTTCAGATGCATAGTCACATTTCCATTCATGCTCCTTAGATTAGCATGTTTGAGTGAATCATGTGAAATAAATTCTATCCCTCTATTTAATTATTATTATTATTTTATATTTATTGGGATGAAGAGATTTATGGGAATGGGGGATCATTCTACAATCTTAGGTAGAAAAATAAACCCAAATCATTGGATAAAACTATCCTTGATAGAATCAATGTTCATTAAAAACAAAGAATGCTGAAAAAAGAAGATTACTTAGTATGACTATATTGTGGAATCCACATTATTTTACAATTTTATATATCTTTATAATGATCATAGAAGATAGGAATAATGGTTCCCTACCTCCATATGTAATCCACTATCTGAAGGGATCGATGATGGTATCATGAGGACCACAAAAGGAAAAAAGGGTGTTATCACCATGAAATTTTGATAAACTATATTTCGTGAAGAGTAAAACTTAAATAAGATATTAATGAAATTTATTAACCTTAGTAAAATTGAATGTGCATGATTAATAAAAACCCAGTTAATGGAGATAATTTCTCTATATAAACAACATCATTCATGACACTCTTAATACCATGAAGAGTGTTGGTATATATCATATGTTACATCCTATTGGGATAGGTCATTGAACTCCATAAATATGTGTTTTACATGAATTAGTAATATATATCATGGATTATAACCAAAGTAATTCCTGTGAGGATGTAAAATAGTTATCATGCTAGCTCAAATTAAACCATACAAGAGTGAGGGTGTACAGATAGTGCGGGAATGGAAGTGGAATTCATAGATTAAATCGAATGAAACATGCTAAGTATACATGCATCACATGAATGTATTCCACATGAATTATTTTTATATAAATATAAATTAATTATATATATGTATTTTAAAATCATGTTTTCTATTCATGATATTCAAGTATATTAGATACATCACATGCGTGTATTCTACATGCATCATATGCATGAGATTTACATCTAATTTAAGAATGTATATTACGAATATCACATAAATAATATGAAGCATCCCATGTTATATTATAACACTAGTATTATATATCTTATGACATGAATCATATTCATTTCATAGGATTCATACCTTTTAATTTTATATCCATCAATCTCCCACATACACTAAAATCCCATAAAACGTTTTACAAAATAACATCATAACTCTTCATGAATCCATCAAAAATATTTTGGATATAGTATAGAAATATATATTTATTTGAAAAAAATATCCAAAATAAAATCCTTATCTAACAGTCTAATTATGTGACCACATGGGCCTTAGTAAAATTTAAAACAACTACGAAATCCATATTTCCTAGATATATGCAAAGAGTAGCCTCTACAAAAGAATCATAGTTACTCAACCTACCAAGGGGTCTCATGTGATCCCCATAAAAGATACTCATATATCAAAAGGAATAGGTGTATAAAAAAATTTATCCTATACAACATTTGTATACCGATATAATACCTTCATCTAGTACATTGAATGACTACTCAACATGGAACAATGTCAATCTTGTATATTTCATGTTATCTTTCTCGATTCGCTACCAAATATCATCTAGTTCAATGAATACATCACAAGTCATTCATCAATAAGACGAGAACATCACATATACCTCCTCCAATTAGCTGAACATATTATTTGTGACTCAACTAAACATGGCCATATATTTCTTTACTCTAATTCAATAAAGGTCCATATTTCATTACTTATCATACAAGTGGAAAAATACCATCTTAGTTGTACTCCAAATAGAGACAGGATCAGAAGAATATCCAACCACCCATAATTATTAAATTATAAATTAAATTCATAAATAATGTATCAAAGTATGAAGGTTGACATGTTATGAATCTCACAAATATCACATAATAATAATTGATAACAATTATACACTCGTAAGTGTATCGATGATTGTATGGAAATATATGGGATATACTTTTTCAACTTAGTCCTAGTAATGATTCTACACTAGTTTCCACATTAATACGATCTTCATATCATATATAAATCCCTTAATAATGATAATAATATTTTATTCATGTTAACATATCATCACAACCCATAATATTATGTGATGGTCGTTGATTACGGACAACTCAATGTAATATTTTGAGGGGTTAATAGAATTCAAATTTACATGTAAAACAAATTATAGCACAGATGAATTAATTATAAATAGACGTTTTTGTTTATTAAAAAATAATTAAACTTGTTATATTCTTAAAAATCTTCAATAATATTTAAAAAATCCTACATAAGCACTTTTATATAATATCATATGTGATAAACTACCAAGTTGGCATTGTGTTGGATAAATTTTATTGAGTAATGTAAAGTTATAACATCTATATGAAACTATTAAAATATATATATATATATATGTTACCATATGATAAAAATATCCCACTGAACTATTTAGTGAGTAACATCTATTAGGAAAACAAGACTGCATAATGGTAATATTTCGGAATCACATTCCTAATGTTCAAATCCATGAACATATTCAAACTTATTAACTACACAACATCAAATGTTACAATGTTAAATTATGTTGCATGTTAAAAATTATTTCTATGTTTAATATCACTGTCCTTGGAATCCTTTATATTAAACT
The DNA here is from genome assembly GCA_963277665.1 of Viscum album. Lineage (NCBI taxonomy): Eukaryota > Viridiplantae > Streptophyta > Magnoliopsida > Santalales > Viscaceae > Viscum > Viscum album. Next base: position 1,476,787,359 of record OY728147.1, on the reverse strand, counting down.
TTTCCTTAAAATCCTTTATAATTAATCTAGCTTTTTTACATTATTATTTATCAACACATCCTAATGCCCTTTAGGATACAGTAAAATTAAACTTTTTATCGTAACTAAATATAAATCTTTCTATTTATATTTACCTATATACTATAAAATATTTTAAGATATTAAGTAAAATTCACTTTAAACCATGACTAACGTTATTACCTTGCATTTGATAATATTGAAATTATTAGGTCTAAACATACTCCTGCCAGCCTCTTAAAAACTATATTGTTTTTGGAATATGATTGTAAGATAAAAAACTAATTTTTGTTATAAATAACAGTTATTCCATTTTATTAGGTATATTTTACAAATACCCTTCTGTTTTCTATTATATATAGAGATCTATGTTTTTTAGAGAAATTGTTTTTGAAAATTAAAAAAATATTATTTAAAATAGAACACCAGTAGGTGGTGAAAACTACTTCACTCAAATTTTGACAAATTTTTTGATAATTCTATTATCCTGGATAAGAAAATTTTCTATATGTCTTTTTTCAGTACATTTTATATAAATTATTGAATCATAATCCATGTGTATACAATTAATCATCTCAAATTTTTAATAAGATTTATTTTTTAACAAATAACTCATATTATAATATAATAGAAATATGGCGAGGATTCACATCTTGTACTTAGATTCATATAAAAATAATAAATTCAATATGTTTCAACTCTATTTCATCACTTGAATGAAAACTATATGCTCATTTAATTTCTTCCTTGATTTTAAACTCATATATACTTATAACACTTATAAATATAATTTTCTTTCACATACCTTATAAATAAAAGAATTTATTTCTATAACTCTAAGTCCTAATATTTATATTCAATTAATTTTAAAAAATTCCTTCAGGAATTTTCAAAACTCTATCCTATGGAATCATTACTCTTAAATCCTAATAATTCTTTAGTTTTTAATGACCATCACTAACTACATGAATAAAAAAATTGTATTTTAAAACTAATTTTTTTTAATCTGGTCCAAAACATTACCCACTTTCAATATCTCTATAGTAAAAGAACCTAGATATAAAATATATAGTTTTTTAATAATCAACACTTGAGTATATCAGGTAAATATCACTTCAATTCATTCATATTATCAGAATATTTACATAGATGACAATAAACTAAATATCCCTACCAATATAAGACTTATAAGAAATATTTAGCATCTCTAAGTCATTATCATATCACATCATATTGAATATCATTGAAATAACCACTCGTATTGAGTATATGAGACCAAAATACCTTAGGCCATTTTGAATCTAATACCTTTGAAACCATAAGTGAATCATTTTATCCATATTATAATAATCTAGATCTATATATTATACCACTTCAATAGTTTTTTATTCATGAAATTATTTCATTAACATGTTGAATTCCTATAACATTAAAAAATTTCTTAATCTTCCAATCTTATGAGTTACTCACAGTAAGATTCTCCTTATGAAGAGTTAATATCAGAGTTATTTTTTGTTGATGACGATGTTATTTATCTACAACATAAGATTTTATTATATGAGTATCTTTTTGTAGAGACCCTAAGCTTGACTTACATAGATATCACATTACCTTTGCGGAATACTTAGTACATAACAAAAACACACACACAAGGACCGTAATAGTTTAGTGTCTTTGGAAACTCAGAACGTAATCTTCTAATCATGGTGAAAGATCTTCAATATATCCCATAAATATCTTCCCTTTTTTTCTTACCTAAAACCTTTCTTTATATCCTGGGGAAAAGAAAACATAAAAGGGTGATCTCAAATGCTCATTAAGGCTAAACAAAAGAAATATCAATCACATCATATTCATAAGAACATATCTTTTGGAAATATTAACTTGCAAAAGAGATCATAATTTCATAACATGGGATAAATCGTAGTAGTGAAATGTAATCCCAATAATCATAACTTAAAACATGAAACTTTGTGGAATACACACATAATCATAGAGAATCATTTCTTATTAGTCAAGACTCATTGCTAAGACTATCTTAGTGGACAAAGTCCCTTTCTGAACCGAGTTCACTCCTCGTTTCAGTCCTGTTTCACTGAACTGGTATAACCTACCGTTCCAGCCATATCTATCTCATGAGATATAAAATCTTTACCCAATGCATTGGAGGGAGATATAGGTCCCACCCATCTCAAAATGATACCATTCTTATGTGTTCCACAAAATCATAAATCATACATCATTGCATAACCCATGTAATAAAAATGGGATTCTTAAACATCATGACATCATAATACAATTTATATAAGATAAAGGAATTCATAAAAATAATTCCATCACAACATAATCAAATCAATGTAATAATAGGGATAGAAACAGAACCCTATATTATCTTAGATGGAAAATAATTTTGATAAAACACTTGAACTCCATTCTTGAGGAAAATATCCTTTCTATTTCAAAAACATTTTCTTTTCCTACATGTCATAAAATTTTAAACTAAAATAAGTTTATTAAAAATAAACTTGAATACTTGTAAATAAATCTTCTTGGAAATAATGTTTCAAAAATCCATTCATGCCGTATAAGTTAAAAAAACATTCTTCTCGTACTTTTGTCGGAAAAGTCAAAAAGTACCTCGTATGAAAAACGACAAAATATTCCTTTCATATCATTTACTAAAAACTCACCGAAGGGTAAAATTGGATTTAAACAATTGTAGGTGGATGGAAACAATATTACATATTGAGGAAACATGGATGTGGATGATAAAATACACCCCAGTAAATTTCAAAGTATAAACAATCTCGGATAAAAATGAGATTGTGATATTTCCCTTACCTTAGGTCTGATTTGCTTCATAAGTGTCTGAACCTCCTGTATAATGACTTAAATAATGTTATTAACTTATTCCAGAATCATAATAATTTTTACGATATCATATATGGTCATATTCTTAGCTTCTTATTATTACTTGTTATTTGGGTGTTTATTACTTTTTGTTCTTATGTGTGTTTTGTCGAATAAATTCTTATTTTTCTTTTTAGGTTATAGATACCTCATTTCCAGAATGGTATTAGGGTAATATATATCATATTAATTAATTCAATTCATTTATATAATCATTATGCAATAAAGATCATGTAGAACAAGTCGCATCACATCGTGGAGACGGTATTCCGTACGTACGCACGAGCGATGATATCGTTCCCATGATTGTGGAATTGTATTGGAGTATATATATACTATTTCAGAATCAATATCACTTTACAATAATCATATATAGTCATTATTTACACCATTATACCCATCCAAGTAAGGTGGTGGTGGAAAATAGATTACACCACGGCGTGGAGACGGTATTCCGTACGTACGCACGCGCGGTGATTTCGTTTTCCGTAGGATGGATAGATGGTGAAATAGGGTTATTTCATACTTATAATAAAATATCAGTATATTAGTGATACTGATTTTATTACTTCATAATTAAACAACCTAAGAAGAAGAAGTGGAAGATGAAATAAAGGTGAAAGAATCGGTAATGGACATTACCTCTTCTTTGAAGCGCTTCTTTGATACCTCCTCTTAGGGCACTAAAATAGGTATTTGAAGAATACAAGAACCTCTAGGATGTTTCTAGGGATGTGTAGAGGAGAAATTGTCAGGGTTTGGCCGAGCATGAAGGCTCAAAGTGGTGTGAGGAAGAGGGGGAGGAGGTGCCCTTTTATAAGGGAGGAGAGGGGCACTTTTGGAATAACTAAAACTATTATTTTATTATAAAGTTAAGTTCGGTTTTAAATAGCTCCAAATTTATTTATTTCGAATATAAGGTAAGGATGGGTCGAAATACTCTCATCCAATATAATTTAGACAAGTTTAGGTTCCTATTTTAATCTTATCATTTAGTTTTAACATTAAGTTAAATAATTTTACTTTTGTCGTGTCTTCTTGTGTTCTTACACTATAAGGTTAATAAACTTACTATAACAAGCCAAACGAACCCCAAGTTGTTTATTATTAATATATATAACCTTATCTAAGTCATTTGGACTAACGTTAGATTTTTAGGAATATAATAACAATTAATAATATAACATTTGTTTTAAAAACTATTTTATGTCAATTTTGACACTATTTGGTAATTTATTTTTGTAAAAAATTATAACAGAATGATTAGTTCGAAATAAGTTAATAAAATAAATAATAACATGTCATATTAACCTATAAAATTAGTGGAATTCATAAAAAGTCTCAAATTACATTTATTTTGGTATTTATAACATCAATTATGTCAATATTTCATTAATAAGATAATTACTACATCATCTTTGTGTCATAAATCAATTAACTTATTTAATGTCTAAAAATTTCAAATAAAATACCATTATATAGGAAATCGTTTTAGCTTTATAAGTAATATTTATAGTCTAATTTATCTTATGTATAACCCTATATTAAAAATTATATACTTATTAAACTTTGATTTTAACTATTTTAACCCTTCTTTAAATAAATTAATAATAAATGTCCTAATCTAATCCAAGTGGGCCTAAATGGTCATATTTTATTCCTAAGGTTATTTTTGGTCGAATTACACTTATCCAATAGAATTAAGACTTGTCTTAGGGTAATATTAATAACACTTTTACCCTTAATTACCCTATTTACTTTTAACCGTGGTAAAAAAAAGTAAAAAGTTACTATTCACCAAAAATTATTTTCATCTCATTGAACCACATTTTAGTCCTTGATATTAACCATGTCTCTCAGATTTTTGAAATTCCACTCACAGAAGCGGTAAAATTAAGTTTTATGAAAAATTCAGTTTTTTTAACTACCACTTAGTGGTTTCACTATTCATCAAAAAAATGAAAGTTTCTAGAAAAATACCAAAAATTAGGCCTAATCTATATTGGATATTATGAATTCAAAAATTATGAATATTTTATCAAATTCAAAACATATCAGCTACATTAACTAATTTAAAAATTAATTTCTGTCGTCAAAACAAATAGCGTGTTTTTAAGAGATAATAACTATCAAAAGATTGACACTTGTTTATAACTGGTTTAAATGTGAAATTACATCCAATGACCAAAATTTTATTAAATTGTAAAAATATATTCTAAATATACTTTAAAACCCCTCAAATTAATAATTTATCACTATTAATTATTTATATTAAAAAAGTTGTTTTCATTAAAATTTAGTAATTTTCACTATTCATCAGAATATGAAAGTTATCCGAAAAGTACCAAAATTTCACCCTAAGCTAATTTCAATATTCCAAATCCAAAAATGAAGTCCATTTTGAGAGATAAAATTTCTAAAATTTCAAAAGGTGGTTATTACTATTCATAATGGCTAGTTTTAATAATATTTTAATAGCATATCGTTGTTTAGTGAAACTCGGTATTGCGTACTACACACGCTATCGAGGAAGGTCGTGATTGCATGTAATGAAAGTCATGTCAAAGATGCATGTCGTGCAAGCTCCTTTTGGTGTAGCTTCCAACACAAGACATGAAATTAAAAAGTATATTTTTCATAAAATCTCGGGGTGTTACATTCTACCCCCCTTAAAATGAATTTCGCCCTCGAAATTCATCGGGGTTATAAATGGTTTACTATTCGAAAGTTTATTTGATAGAAACCCACATCGTAAAAAGGAATACCAAAAAAAATCTTTAAAAACAAAAGTATGAAATGTAACAGTTACCCAAATAAACTAATCACTGGGTTTCCACATAGGTGAAAATATGGATATGGATATAAGGCCCCAACCTTAAACCTTACTTAAAATTGAATTAAATGAATAATTCACATTGAGGATCTTTTCAAGTTTAGAGTTTTAGAGAATTAGGATATAACTATTACATCTCAAAAGATTACAAAGTAGTCTCTTCTACTAAATTTCCATAAAATAAAAATTCTTAAAAAGAAACATGTCTAGTTTCAGGTTTTAGGTAGCATGACTTTCCCTTGATCCCATCCATGACCCTATTCCATGCTAAGTCCTGTGAAAAACATTTCAAAAACTTGGGATGAGCATAAAAACTCAGTAAGGGATACACAAAGAATAAAAACTGTTAGTTTATCAAAACCAATAGTAAACCATGTATACTTTATCAAGGTAATACTTTTCACCTTTATGAAGTAGTAAAAACTCTTCACTGAATAAAATATCATTACTTACCTTTTTGTAACCAAAGTATTACCATAAAACCCATATAAAGAACACATAATATATATAAAGGTAACTTGGGACATAAACATACTTAAGTGGAATAACCATACGGTCGACTTCCACACATATCACTTAATGTAATAGTCATACGGCCAATTTCCATACATACTTAATGGAATAGCCATATGTCCGACTTCCATACCCAATGCATTGGAGGTTATAATGTAACCACCCGTCCTGGTATTCACGACACCACCCGTCATATGGTTTATAACGTAACCACCCGTTAAAATGTCCAAGTACCAATATAAAATCATAAAATATAAAACCAATATAAAGGAATGATAACATTTCCACATTTCAATCACAATATATCATAAAAGAATCCTTTATCAAAACCATTTTCAATACCAGAATACATAAAAGAGTATATGGTATTTATTTTATTTTAAAAGCATTACGGCTTGTTGAGGAAGCCAAAGACCAAATAATACTCGCGGCGGCGGAAAAGGTCGTTGTCACCGCATATGTTAAAAAAACATTCCTTTTTGTCGTTTAGTAAAACGCTTCGTAGAAAAAGATTCCTTTTGTATAAAAGTAAAAGTCAAAGGGGTTTATACACCGTATAAAAGAAAGTTGTGTATAAAACGAAATATTCCTCAATGAAAGGAGATTGAGACGAAGTCCTTAAAAAGATCATTTTTAAAATAAAATAGATCTATTATGTGTATTCACTATAGTTACACATAAAGAAAGTAAAAATAAAAAATAAGACATAATAATATCATGACATAATTTGAAAGTAGTAGATTAACCCAAAGAATGGAAATTGGGTTAAGAAGTTCCCTTACCTCGGGTCCGACTTGACTCGATCGTTCTTTAACGTCCTGAATAATAAACTTGAGTTAATTTATACTTGATTAAGAACCTTTTTAGAGTTCATTATTCCTTTTATATCACTTATTTCCATGTTATAAACATTATGTAACCAGTTAAGTTAATAATGTTTGTTTTTTTGATATTTGGTTCTTAAGTCGAAAGTGGACTTCTTACAATTACATGTTGTTCGTGTGGTCAAAGGTTCTTTATATCCAGAATGGCATTCCTGATTTGGATATCATATATATCATATATATCCAGCATATACATGTATTTATAATATTACATAATCATTTAGAGGTAAGAAATGAAATGCACCGTTCATGGAGACGGTAAGCCATACGTACGCATGAACGCTACTTTCATTTCTTTCTCATATTAATGGAATTAAAATTAAATGAGAGGTATGTATATTTCAATTCCAGAATTATATTCATCATTTATGTGTATCATTAATTATATATATCCATTATATACATATAATTTTAATAGTACATTACATTTGGGGATAAGAAATGAAATGCACTGTTTATGGAGACGGTAAGTCGTACGTACGCATGAACGCTACTTTCATTTCTATCTCATACATTAATGGAAAGAAATAATAATGATATAGAGGTATATTATAATTCCAGTATAACATCATATATAATAACTTTAAATCCATCCTTTACACGTCCCACATATGGCATTAACGAATCACATCACTTTGAGGGGGTGGTAGTCCGCACTTCCTTAAATGAAGATATCGTGTTGACCCACAATGGAAACCATAAAGGTATGCCCAAAATGAAAAATAAAGAAGATTAAAGAAAACAATAAACATATTATATATCATATATAAAAATAGTGACATCATAATGGCCACCTTTGAAGGTGTTAAATGAGTATTGAACAATCATCGTTTCGGGAGGCAGAATTTCGCCATCCACGGAAACCGTATGTTCTTTAACCATTTGATGTAGTTGTGTGAGAGGGAAGCTCGAATAAATCTTATAACAACATCCTAGTATATTTAAGATACTGGTGTTGTTAAAAAATAAGTAAATAAAAAGAATTTAGGTGGTTGGAGAAACAAAATAAAACAAATGAACAAGAGAGAATGAATTACCTTTAAAAGTGTAACTCCTTTTTATTTGAGCCTAAAGGCTTCCTTTGAAAGGATTCTGCCCAAAGGGAATCCACTAGGATGAGGAGAGGGATGTGGAGAGAGTAAATGGGCAGGGGTTGGCCGATCCAAAGGCTTGAGGAGTGTGTGAAATGAGGTAGAGGTGGGGGCCTTTTATAAAAGGAGAGGAGGGGCACCTTTGGAAAATAAAGAAATATTACTTTATTTGAAAATGTGTTTCGGTTTTAAAAGGTCCCACATTGATATAAGTCGTGGATAAGGTGATAAGGGTTAGAAATCCAATCATCCAATTTGTTTTGGACATGTGTAGTTCATAGATTTTACATTATCTTTCCATTTTATTTAAATCGTCAAATAATGATGTCATCGCTGCATCATTATTATGTCATAAATAATTTAATTTATTTAATGTATAAAATTATAAAAAAAAATACTATGATGTAGGAAATCTTTTTAGCTTTCTAATGACTATTTCTAATCAAAAATCTAATCTTTATAACCCCATGGAAAAATTGTTTTCGTAAAACATATTATGTTTGTGTCATTTTTACTTTTACATTAAATAAAAAGTTATTTATGTCATTTCCCAACCAAAATGTCTCCATGGGGTCCCCAAGTTGACCCATGGCTTGTATTGGTCGGCAATGACACAACCCATAAGGTTGGGACATGTGTCTAGGTCATTTCATATTATTAAAGCATTATTTATACCTTAAACTACATTAATTACCACTAATCGCGATTAAAAACTTAATAAGTTACTATTCACCAAAAAATTATTTTAATCTCATTGAACCACATTTTACTTCTTAATGACAACCATGTATATCGTATTTTCAAAATTCAATACACATTAGTGGTAAACTTTCATTTAACTGAAAAATCAGTTTGCTTGATTACCACTTAGTGGTTTCACTATTCATCAAAAATTGAAGTTTTTCAGAAAATTACCAAAAATTCACCCTAAGCTATATTTGATATTCTGAATTCAAAAATGAAGTCTATTTTACAAAATTAAAATCATATAAGTCACATTAATTAATTTAATAATTAATTCCCGCTGCCAGAGCAAATAGCGTGTTTTTACAAAACAATAAGTATCAAAAGATTGACAATAGTTTAAGTCTGATTTCAAAGTGAAATTAATTCCAATGACCACTATTGGATTTAATGGTAAAAATATTTTCTAATTTCACTTTAAAACCAATTCAAAACATAAACTAATCATATAAATAAATTAGATTAAAAAGCAGTTTTGATGTAAAATGCAGTATTTTTCACTATTCATTAAAAAATGAACATTGTCAGAAAAATACCAAAAATTTACACAAAGTAAAATTTAATGTCCCGATTCTAAAGAAGAGTTTTATTCGGTCCAAAAGAATGTATAAGAGTGATCAAAACTATATTTAATGACAGTTCGCCATCAAAAGGCGATAAGTGAACCTTTAGTGAAAACTCGGGCATATACGCCTAAAATTGGATTCTTTCTGTATTTTAAGCCTTTATCTTTTATTGGATAAATGTAAAAACATTTAAAAACATATATAATCATATTTTAGTTATTTATATCCATTCCCGCCAATACAACGGCTACATGTTAACTACCATTTAAAATAATATTATTTTATTATTAGAGTGCAACGTAAGATTCCCAAGAAACTCGTTGCTGCGTGTTGGGTACGCCATCGAGCATAGCATCCCCTTTAAAGTAATATTAATATTTGATTCACAAATATGGATAAATATAAAGATGACATATTCTTTATTTACCTGGGGTGTTACAATGGAAGAGAAATATAACCATCATGTTCTGATGGAGAGTGGTAGAGAACATGGCTATGGAAAAGCCAGCAATCACAAAGCCATAAATTTTTGATGATCTAGGGTACCGTCTGATTTATCGGATATAAGGGCACTAGGACAACATTTTTGTTTTTCAAGATCATTTACCTAAAGTTGATGAATTAAAAGAAATACTCACATGATTTTGGTACAATCTCACTGTTGTTCGTGAATTGAACAATTTCCACATCATCCCTTAAAGAAATGAAGTTGAATTTGTTATTGTGTTAGCAGATCATTTGATATAATGATGGGTCATTCCATCTATTTCAAACAAAAGGTTACAAAAGTTATCAAAAATACATAAGACCATCTATGGTGAGGTTAATCGTATACAATTCCAAAAATGAACTTATACTTCATATATCATACCGCGTAATAAAATAAAACTAGTTTCTACTAACCTGGGACTTCCTGTAGTCCAGTGGTAGGCGATAAAGGCCAGTCGCACTTCGGTTGTGGGTTCGATTCCCACAGCCTTATCCGACGTGATGGGTTGTCGCCCGTCCTGCAGGTTGTCCTTTTTCTAGAACTACATTACTTATAACAACCCTTCAATAATATCGAAAAAAAGTTCTATCCTTAAACAATACACACTTATGTCCAACACAGTCCATTCCAATCTTTAGGCTTATCCATAATACTGCAGTCCACTCTCATAATATAGTGAAAATGATTACCAGAGATTTAATACCATCATTGATCCCCATATATCATAAGATATGTCTTGTTGGTCACATTCCAAACATTCAAAGGCCTTAATCATGTGTTCTCTTGAATACCCATTGAAACATAGTGAAAACATGAATGCAGTTAAAAGTTAACACTTTCCACATACCAAAATCCTCAAAATTCTATATACTCAAACCATGATATCACTTAGTCCTTATATCAATCATGACCTCATGAATACTGTAAAATATGTCATTTTCTCGTTTTCCCTTCATTATGCGCATATCAACTTTTTTCCAAAAATATCTCAATCACTTTCCATGGTTACTGGTACCATAAAATTATTGAAGACCACAATAGACCAATACATAAATATTCCAATACTCAACATTATTTTGGAATCCCATTACATAAACACTTAATCATTCCACCACATCATTTTCATATTCGACATCGCCAATGGTGATCGCATGTGACTTCCCTTTGTCCTTTGCCTTAAGTGGTTGCTCATGTCGATCATCACTAACCCTTGGAGTAGGGCATTTATTGGAAAAATGTCCCATCTCCTTGCACTTGAAACATTGATGTGTAGTAGGTTCATTATGTGTATACCTTCCTTTGTTTTCATCATTATACATCTTCTTCCCATCATTACGGCATTCAAATGCCTGATGACCTTCCTTTCCACATTTGAAACATTTACTTGTCCCTTTAAGACAATCTCCACCATGCTTCTTTCCACACTTTGAACATGAGGAAACATTCATCTTCTTTTCACCATTATTCTAGGATTTCTCCTTGCACTCCATCTTTGGTTTCTTTTCAAAACTATGAGATGGATAAGTAACACTAACTTCAATTTCTACCTTGATAGCACAACGCACAATTTCTTCATAGCTACTGAAGTCTCTTATAGCTAATGCCCTTAGAATACTTGGTTTTAAGCCACTGAAGAATCGATCAACTTTAATTTCAGGTTGGATGATAAATCCAGATGCATACCTTGCAAGCCTTGTAAAATTCGCTTCGTATATACCAACAAATTCATCATCCTTTTGCTTTAGTTCAAGAAACTCCTTCTCCATCTTTGTTTGAAGAATACGAGGGAAGTAATTATTGAAAAATAAGTTCTTGAACTCGTCCCATTCCATGGACTCAATTTCATCTCTTTGCCTCGTATTCTTGATAAGATTCCACCATTGATCAGCTTCACCTTCCAAACGATATACTGCTAAGATGACTTTATCATGTTAATAACATTGAAGAACTGAAAATATCTTTTCAGTGGTACTGATCAATTGTTCAGCAACAAGTGGATCAGAAGACCCACTGAAAGAAGGTGGATGTTGCCTCATGAAGGACTCAATAGAATATTGTTCCCTTCTCTGCTCATTTGGAAGTCCAGAATGATTCATAGCTTGTGTAAGTATAGCAATAAGATTTTTCACTCCATCTCCCATAACATTTGTTTGTTCAGGAGGACAATCATTGCATTGTCCATTGCATTGATCAACACGGTTACCTCGGGTTCCAACCATCGTCTAAAACCCAAAAAGAATAATGTGATAGGAAAAAATCATGCTAGGGAAAACAACATAATAAAAGGGGGATTACCCTCAATATATAACATCTTAGGTTTAATTCTAAGATCATTACCGTAATTCTAGGACTATAACCTATACGTATACTTATCCTTAGGTACATCCATAGACATACCTTAGAAATATCTCTAGGGATCTCACTAACGTTTTTGCATCCTACTTTCCAAAGGTTGACTAATCCTTTCCTATGATACCAACTGTAGATACCCCAAGCTTTACTTAAATAGATATCACATTAATTTTGCAGAATACTTAGTACATATCAAAAACACACACACAAGGACCGTAATAGTTTAGTGTCTTTGAAAACTCGGAACGTAATCTTCTAATCATGGTGAAAGATATTCAATATCTCCCATAAATATCTTCCCTTTTTTTCTTACCTAAAACCTCTCTTTATATCCTGGGGAAAAGAAAACATAAAAGGGTGAGCTCAAATGCTCAGTAAGTGTAAACAAAAGAAATATCAATCACATCATATTCATAAGAACATATCTTTTGGAAATCTTAACCTGCAAAAGAGATCATAATTTCATAACATGGGATAAATCGTAGTAGTGAAATGTAATCCCAATAATCATAACTTAAAACATGAAACTTTGTGGAATACACACATAATCATAAAGAATCATTTCTTATTAGTCAAGACTTATTGCCAAGACTATCTTAGTGGACAAAGTCCCTTTCTGAACCGAGTTCACTCCTCATTTCAGTCCGGTTTCACTGAACCGGTATAACCTACCGTTCCATCCATGTCTATCTCATGAGATATAAAATCTTTACCCAATGCATTGGAGGGAGATATAGGTCCCACCCATCTCATAATGATACCATTCTTATGTGTGCCACAAAATCATAAATCATACATCATTGCATAACCCATGTAATAAAAATGGGATTCTTAAACATCATGACATCATAAAACAATTCATATAAGAAAAAGGAATTCATAAAAATAATTACATCACAACATAATTAAATAAATGTAATAATAGGGATATAAACAGAACCTTATATTATCTTATATGGAAAATAATTTTGATAAAACACTTGACCTCCACTGTTGAGGAAAATATCCTTTCTATTTCAAAAACATTTTCTTTTCCTAACATGTCATAAAATTTTAAACTAAACCAAGTTGATATAAAATAAACTTGAATACTTGTAAAGGAAGCTTCTTGGAAATAATGTTTCGAAAATCCATTCATTCCGTATAAGTTAAAAAAAACATTCTTCTCGTACTTTTGTCAGAAAAGTCAAAAAGTACCTCGTACGAAAAATGACAAAAGATTCCTTTCATATCTTTTAATAAAAACTCACCGAAGGGTAGAATTGGATTTAAAAAATTTTAGGTGGATGGAAACAATATTACATATTGAGGAAACATGGATGTGGATGATAAAATACACCCTAGTAAATTTCAAAGTATAAACAATCTCGGATAAAAATGAGATTGTGATATTTCCCTTACCTTAGGTCTGATTTGGTTCGTAAGTGTCCGAACCTCTGGTATAATGATTTAAATAATGTTATTAACTTATTCTAGAATCATAATTATTTTTATGATATCATATATGGTCATATTCTTAGCTTCTTATTATTACTTGTTATTCGGGTGTTTATTACTTTTTGTTCTTATGCATGTTTTGTCGAATAAATTCTTATTTTTCTTTTTAGGTTATAGATACCTCATTTCTAGAATGGTATTAGGGTAATATATATCATATTAATTCATTCAATTCATTTATATAATCATTATGCAATGAAGATCATGTAGAACGAGTCGCATCACATCGTGGAGACGGTATTCCGTACGTACGCACGAGTGATGATATCGTTCCCATGATTGTGGAATTGTATTGGAGTATATATATACTATTACATAATCAATATCACTTTACAATAATCATATATAGTCATTATTTAAACAATTATACCCATCCAAGAAAGGTGGTGGTGGAAAATAGATTACACCACGGCCTGGAGACGGTATTCTTACGTACGCACGCGCGGTGATTTTGTTTTCCATAGGATGGATAGATGGTGAAATAGGGTTGTTTCATACTTATAATAACATATCATTATTTGAGTGATACTTATGTTATTACTTCATAATGAAACAACCTAAGAAGAAGAAGTGGAAGATGAAATAAAGGTGAAAGAATCGGTAGCGGACATTACCACTTCTTTGAAGCGCCTCTTTGATACCTCCTCTTAGGGCACTAAAATAGGTCTTTGAAGAAGACCATAACCTCTATAATGTTTCTAGGGAAGTGGATAGGAGAAATTGGTAGGTTTTGGATGAGATTGAAGGCTCAAAGTGGTGTGAGGAAGATGGGGAGGAGGTGCCCTTTTATAAGGGAGGAGAGGGGCACTTTTGGAATAACTAAAACTATTATTTTATTATAAAGTTAAGTTCGGTTTTAAATAGCTCCAAATTTATTTATTTCAAAGCTAAGGTGGGTATGGGTCGAAATACTCTCATCCAATATAATTTAGACAAGTTTAGGTTCCTATTTTAACCTTATCATTTAGTTTTAACATTAAGTTAAATAATTTTACTTTTACCGTGTCTTCTTGTGTTCTTACACTATAAGGTTAATAAAATTACTATAACAATCCAAACGAACCCCAAGTTGTTTATTATTAATATATATAACCCTATATAAGTCCTTTGGCCGAACCTTAGATTTTTAGGAATATAATAACAGTTAATAATATAATATTTGTTTTAAAAACTATTTTATGTCAATTTTGACACTGTTTGGTAATTGATTTTTTTTAAAAATCATAACAGAATGATTATTTCGAAAACAGTTACTAAAATAAATAATAACATGTCATATTAACCTATAAAAGTATTGGAAGCCATAAAAAGTCTCAAATTATATTTATTTGGGTATTTATAATATCAATTATGTCAATATTTCATTAATAAGATAATTACTGCATCATCTTTGTGTCATAAATAAATTAAATTATTTAATGTCTAAAAATTACAAATAAAATACCATTATATAGGAAATCTTTTGAGCTTTCTAATGAATATTTATAGTCGAATTTATCTTATGTATAACCCTATATTAAAAATGATGTACTTATTAAACTTTGATTTTAACTATTTTAACCCTTCTTTAAATAAATTAATAATAAATGTCCTAATCTAATCCAAGTGGGCCTAAATGGTCATATTTTATTCCTAAGGTTGTTTTTGGTCGTATTAGACTTATCCAATATAATTAGGACATGTTCTAGAGTAATTTTAATAACACTTTTACCCTTAATTACCCTATTTACTTTTAACCGTGGTAAAAAAAAAAGTAAAAAGTTACTATTCACCATAAATTATTTTCATCTCATTGAACCACATTTTAGTCCTTGATATTAACTGTGTCTCTCGGATTTTCTAAATTCCACTCACAGAAGCGGTAAAATTAAGTTTTATGAAAAATTCAGTTTTTTAACTACCACTTAGTGGTTTCACTATTCATCAAAAAATGAAAGTTTCCAGAAAAATACCAAAAATTAGGCCTAAGCTATATTTGATATTATGAATTCAAAAATGATGTTTATTTTATCAAATTAAAAATATATCAGCTACATTAACTAATTTAAAAATTAATTCCCGTCGTCAAAACAAATAGCGTTTTTTTAAGAGATAATAACTATCAAAAGATTGACACTTGTTTATAACTGGTTTAAATGTGAAATTACATCCAATGACCAACATTGTATTAAATTGTAAAAATATATTCTAAATATACTTTAAAACCACTCAAATTAATAAGTTATCACTATTAATTATTTCTATTAAAAAAGTTGTTTTTAATTAAAATTTAGTAATTTTCACTATTCATCAGAATATGAAAGTTATCCGAAAAGTACCAAAATTTCACCCGAAGCTAATTTTGATATTCCGAATCCAAAAATGAAGTCCATTTTGAGAGATAAAATTTCTAAAATTTGAAAAGGTGGTTATTACTATTCATAGCGGCTAGTTTTAATAAAATTTTAATATCATATCGTTGTTTAGTGAAACTCGGTATTGCGTACTACACACGCTATCGAGGAAGGTCGCGATTGCGTGTAATGCAAGGAAAGTCAAAGATGTGTGTTGTGCAAGATCCTTTTGGTGTAGCGTACAACACAAGACATGAAATTAAAAAGAATATTTTTCATAAAATCTCGGGGTGTTACAATTGTTTTATATCTTTTCATCAAGGAATTTTAATGAAATTTCTACTTCAAAAATGATGACCTCATATATCATATCCATTGAGTGGGAAAAGATCCATATTTCACTAAGTAATGAGTTTTAATTGACATTTCCCACACCACATTGTTATTTGTGAAGGAAATCATTATAATCACAACATTTGTGATTCTTTTATAGTTGAGTGGAAAAATCATTTTCTATATCCATTATATGAATGATACTCAACTCTATTACTCTAGTATCCCAACCATTTTAGTTTCCCAACTAAATATAACCCAAATTAAACATTAATAATGGGATAACAATAAATAATCTTGGGGAACCCTAATTTGGTGTGAAACTACCTAGTTGGATAATCTAGATCCGCCCAATACTTTATTGTATTACATAAGACAATCAAAGGGAAAAACTCTTTGGAATGAAAATACATGTTTAAATAATTTAGGTCTTGACAAGTGTCTCTTTGGAAGGAATACCATACTTAGTATTTTAAAGGTTTTTCTTAAAATTCTGAAAATTTTAATATACAAAATATATATATTAAGTTCATAACTATTAAATACTTTGTAATCTTTATAGTATCATGTTTTATTCCTTTGTTTATGTATTCTTCTAATAATTTGGTTTTTTAATCCCTATATCATCCTCTAAATTAATGGACCCAACCCACATTAATGTGTAACTTCTTGAAACAACCCACAAGTTTGGGTTACTTACTCGAAAATAAAATCCAAGAACATTCATACATGTCATAATGCATATGATTCATAAAGTACATTAAATATTTATGTAAATAAATATATCTATATAAGATTGAAAATTTCTATATGTGTAATCTTATAGAAATAGATATTAAACCACTCGCCTTTCTAGAATAAGTCAAAAGCCTCCATGATGGTGGGTAATCTGACCCCTATTCCCTCTCCCCTAGGAGACTTTACTCAAGAAAGAATTCAATTCATGATATATCTAATACCTAACATGAACAAACGATATTCAACAAATATTCCTAATATCATAACTCAATTAACAAACCATGGTCCTGGTAGATGAAAAACTGTATTTTATAAAGTCGCACCTAGAATGTAATGTAATGGTATCTTACCTAGAATAAATTAATCTGATAAATAAAAAAACATATAATTCATGTTCTATAAATAATTTATAACCATTAATAATGTTGGGACCACTCTTTGTATGAATATTTTATTTGTTTTCAATAGTTGTCAATGCTGGTCAAAATGAAGAACGAGATGAAGAAGGACTCCAATGTTATTGGAGATCGACTGAAGTGAGGATGCCTGGAGAATTGTTATGAAATAATAGCATTGAATTTCATCCTTGGGAAATTATCCATGAAGTAAATTCAGACAATTTTTGAACTGATCCTCAGGTCAAAGAACTTGTGTCAAAGATGACGCATTGTTTACAATAATGAAGAATGGTGAGGTATCATCCCTCTAAAGATGATTGACTAAGAATGAGGATTTGATGTAGACCATGAATTCTTTTTATTGAATGATAAAAATTAAAGATCTTACTTGAATAATAGAATCAAAATATTTTCATGAAGTATATAATGATGGTTGAAGAAGAATATAGAATATGGGCAGGATTGGAATTCTAAGGTAGCCATTCATTTCACATTGTATCAAAATCAGATGATGCTTTTCTGATTTGTATTTCAAAAATATCATAAGTTAAGAGAATTTATGATGCAATCCCTATGAAGGAAAGGGGAAGTACAAGGTGATTCGAGCCATATTCAGTTTTGATTGGAATGAAAGATGCTAGTGGAACCCATGGAAGTCGTAGTACTTCTTATTGAAAATATGATGATACTAAAGTTGATCAATCAAAGGATACATATGACGATAGTGGATTTCATAATGAAAGATGAATAATAGTTATGGGATGAAGTGAAGAGATCAATGAAATAGGAACTTACAATCTGGAGGTAGTACAAAAGAACGTTTTAAGGGGGTGTCGTATTCCAGTGTTTGCCAAATATTTTTTCCTAAAAATTGGGAGATGAAGAAATTTTCTTTTGGAAAAGGATGTTGCGCTAAAGTTTGAAGATGGATTGGTATGTTGCACACAAGTGAAGTTCCATGATCTGAACACCAAAATTTTTCAAAGGCGAGGCTTGTATGAAATATTGGTTTTTGCACGCAAGATTGGTTTTTGCGCGCAAGATTGAAGGGTGTTTGGAATCTTGCGCACAAGTCATGATTCAAGGTTCAAACTTTGAAAAATTGAAAATGCATTAAGTATATGAAAGATTCAAGAAGTGTGCAATATATGAGGTTGGAACGAAAGTGAATTATGTGCCCAATGCGATGTCAAATGTGGTTTTTCACGACATGTTAAGATCTTACGCGACACATCGGGGTGTTTGTGCGCGGGGGTCGATGAGGTCTATAAATAAAAGGTGACCCACTCAGATTTGTTAAGCTCGACACTTATAGAAATCCTGAGCTCTCAGGTGTGAACTAATTTTATGTAAATGGGAGTACGCACAAGAAAGAAAGTTGGGCGAAATAAGAGAGTTGCATGCAAGAGGTCTTCTGCGAAAAAATTTGAATGTTGCATGCAAGACGTTAAGGTTGTATGCAAGTTGACCAAAATGGGTGCATGAAATATTGGGGTCCCACAGGCCTTCGACAGGTTCATATAACTCTTTAAGTGGATTTGCGAAGAAGTGAGAATTGTGAGCCATTCGGGTTCACAAAGAAAATTTGTACCGAACTCACACAACTGGTGTTTATCACCCTCGTTGTGCTTTGTGGAGTGAAGAAGAATTAAATGTGAAATTGAACTTATATCTGAACAAAGTAAGAAGTTATTATACTGATACACTCTGGTGTAGGTATTGAGAAGAGAAGAAAGAATATAAGAAGAATAATAAAGTGTTCCCAACTGAAGACTGACAATCATATAGGGTAGTTCAACTATGATGATGCTAAGTTGAACTGTTCTTCATTGCTCTATTAATCACAAAGGGGTTTCATGATTTTAGCAGATAGTAGAAGAAGTGATCTCTGTGAATTTGGTTTTGCACTAAAAGAGAAGGGAGAGAATATTTTACAGCTTTCAGGTTTTTTGTAGAGAAATAAGTGGTTGTTTACCTACATGCTTATAGGCAGGTAATAATTTAAGAGAGGAAGAACAAAGTAGTAGTGTGACATCCAACTGGTCTCAATAGTTAAGACATTCTTTTTCTGTTGAAAAATATTTTAACAGAGAGAAGACTATCTTCAGAGGTAGTATAAAGAACCATTTAGATGTTACAAGAGACGGTCTACACTAGTAGTGTAAATAACCAGTGAGTGTAAGGGTATATCCTACTCCTTGAAAGTTGGAAGAGGATTTTTTCCCTTCCCCCTCCAACTGTAAGTAAAAACACCAGGAAGAAATTATTTAATTCCCTACTACAAGTGTAGGGAGCCACATTGACTAGAGGATTGTTTTCCTAGACAACCCACTGTAATATCATATCACATTATAGTTAAGAACCCATGCACTGGTTATTCCCATGAATGGAAAGGATGTAGCTGCTATTATTGACTGGCAAACCTTGTAAAAATATTGTGTTCATATTTTTTATACTTTCTATTATTGCATGCAATAGGGAAAATAGAATAATAGAATCATGATCCTAACAGGTCAAGAGGTACAGGGATAAAAAGTTGGAATTGGTTTCAAAATTCCCCAACACTGATTCACCCCCCCCCCTCTTAGTGTTTGGTATATCCCAAACTGGTCCTCTCAAATAATCTAACGAAATAAATTTTAAAATATGTATTTTATTTAACATAATTAAAAAATACGAGTTTTCATATTTAATATACACATTATTTTTATTTTATAAATAATGTATAATCATGAATAATAAAAATAAATAAATACATAAATTAATAATTTATTTTATTTGAGAAATAAATATGAATTATCACATTTATAATAGCCTTATAAAAAAGTATAAAAATCCTAACACTTATAATTTATATCCCATTTGTAAATATATAGGTAAAATTTTTAAAATAAATAAAAAAATTATTTATCATGTGAAACTTATTTGAAATTTTCATTATTAATTTAGGATCATAAAAATATATTTGTATTAAGCCTAACACTTATCAATTATAAATCATTGTAAAATATAAGCTTAAAGTTAAAATTTTAATTTTAGTCTTATAAAAAACATTTTACAAAATTATACTTATAATTTATAACTATTTATAAACAATAATCATTTTTTAATCCATAAATTGGCCATCCTAAGCTAGTACATCCAAGTGGCCAACCATCACTAGGATAATCAGCCATGCTTGATGAAAGGCTAGCCATGGGTGGTAGATAGTGAGTGTATGTATTTATTCTAGGGAATATGGGTTTGGATAAGTGTTGTGAATAAGAGTGTCACCATACGAGGTGATAATGGACATAATGTAGAGACCTACAATGTGAATTGGGTAACGAAGCAGTTCTAAACTAAGGTGAAGTACATTGCGGGATTTTATTAATACAAGTATTATTTATCCGCTCTCACATGAATTTCATTCCATGTATTATACTCTTGCTTCACATAAAATCCACACACAGTACTATTGACATGATCATGCTACAATGGATTTTTATGGATGAACATATTCACTACAAGAAACAATCGATATCTATATGCTACACTCTAGTACCCTCACTACATGTCACACCTAAGATTTGTATGTCATGCTCAAAAATATTCATGATAAAATATATATCATCATACCACATTCAAAATTACTTTGTATCATAATTTAATATCATTCCCACACTTGATATTTCATTAACACTCAACACAGTCACTTGTAAAAGAAAAAACAATGATTTTTCACTTCATTTGACATAAGTAGAATTATCCTCTAATTCTCATGGATTTTTACCCACCTAATTTGGTTAAAAGCTTAATTTAATTCAAATTATATAGATATAACGTCAGTAATGAACCGACCCTGGTTACCCTCAAAACTGGCACTTGACCCAATCCACCACATACCTGAAGGAAATTCCCGATCCCCACGGTTTGGCAACAAGCACCCAGGCATCAAACAACAAACCAGAGTGAACAATTTCACCCAAACGAAAAAAACACATGGAATATAAACACACAATAAATAAAGTGACAGTGGAAATCCAATAGATATATTTCATAACGGTAAGAATGATAGTGGAAACAAATGACTATAAAAGCAGCCAAACCTCTAAGAGAAAAGTCCAAATCCAAAGGACCATAACAAAAAAAATCTACTCCATCTTATAGCATGGACAAACTCCCACCATCTCACCACCACCTACAAAACTCAGATAACATGAATCATTGCCTCCTCATTGTGGTTCCTTTACTTTCCCTGCATTGGAAGACATAAAAAATTCTACACAGCGCCAAAGTGGTGTGTATGGTGTGAGATAATAGGATCTGTAGGATCTCACCAAGGTTTTCCATAAAAATTATCTATAAAATAATTCATATGTGCTCATTGTAAATAAAATATTCCATGATAAGTAGTATATCGATTTTATAGAAAACATGGTATACATTTTTCTTTTATTGCGGTTCTAAAAAAAATTGGCGTATAGATTTTAAATAATATTTTATATATCATACTTTACAAGTATAATCATGTATATTAAAGCTAAAACAACAAAGGAAAGAAATATAAAACCTAATCATAGGTATCAACACTAAGGATCAATATAGGACGGACTAGCTGACTACTCATACCACAATCAATCAAGTGCATAATTAGGTTCTTAGAACATAGGCCTTGGAATCAAAGGAATACCCCATGAGTGAACCCCCCCCCCCCCCAACAATGTCAATATTAGTCCCCTAGAACATTGTGCCTATAAAACAGAGGAAATACCCATGAAAAGACATGCCAATAATCAAAAACAAATGGAAGATGGCCTCAAGATAAACCTTCCAGCTATGTTCCCAAGGTAACCCATTTTATCATTTTTAAAATTAAATCCAATTCTTTGAAAACCATTTCACTAACCCATTTTAATGCTTTAAAAATAGCCCTATTATTTCTATTTATCAATAACCATAGAAAATCCATTTTTCTTTAAAAAATATTTCTAACACACACAAAAAATAATAAAAATTCCATGTATAAATTTATTTTTAAATCTAGAACAACAGGGTTGATCAACATAAGCTAGAGACATAACCAACTACCTCAATCATGCGTCGCACTCGCCCATAATAAGATCCACCAACATTGAAAACCAAAAGATGCAAAAGAAGGCCCTAGAATCCAATCCACATGTCTTAGGATTGATTCAATTGGTAAATAGGGTTGTACGAGAAGAGGAAGTACCACATACCTCAAGACAAAACACCCAATTTACCATGACCAACAAATGAATGACCTCCACGATGAGATCGCACAATATATATTGAAATGAGAAAATAAAGAAACCCAAATTTAGACCAATATATCTAATAATTCAACCCATGTTTTCTATCATGATCAATTGAAATGAAGGATGAGAAAGGTTGCTTACTCGGAGATATGCACCACGATGGAAACAAGTATCAAATGTTGATCAGATCGATATAGAAGGATAAGAGTCTCCAAAAATCACTTTGGAATTTCTTTGGGTTGATATTAAGTGAGAACTATAGAAATTACAACAACAAAGTAGTCACACACCTATTTTAAAAACTATACATGGGCCTTTACACAACCTATAATCCGGTTACACAACCTGTAACCTCAAAGGTCCCACATTCACTGAAAAACTCATAACATCATCATAGAAACCCAAACTTTAATTAAACCATGATGTGTAATGTCTCTTTACATCATGTACCCTTTCACAGATTGAGTCATTTCATGAATCGTATCTGGTGATTCTTACATGTTGTGTAACCTAGTTACACAGCATGAAATCCTCATGTAGCCTGTAGAAAATGATTGTTAAATCTAAGAGTATAAAAAATATCTGAATTCACCATTATAGGTATCCTCCTAATTCCTTATTATCCTTATACATATATATAAAAAAAATTAAAACCACAATGAGTATAAGGTAATTTCTGATACATTGGTAAAAGGATTTACAAACTCCCCATGATAAATAATTTACGTCCTCAGGAAGTCATATGGAATATGTAATCCCTAGAAAAATACAATTCCACTACTCACTCATCAAAAACTCATGTTTCCAATTATTATGAGAATATGATCTATGTTTACATAGTATTATGACCAAGGAACTCGACTTACCACACAATACTTTCACTTCAGTGTCAATGACCTCAACTGGTTTCTTAAAAATAGAAACATCTATCTTTAAATCAATTGATTACCAACTCAGAATGTGAGAAGGATCAAGATGATACTTCCTAATATGAGATATATTGATAATATCATGAATACCTATCAAATGAATTGAAAATGGTAACCAATAAGAAACCTTCATGATCCACTCAATAACTTCCAATAGTCTAACATATCACAAAGCCAACTTTCCCTACTTTACTAGATGATGATAACCCAACTGAGTAGAAAAATTCAAGAAAACCTAGTCCCAAATAGAAATATCCAAAGGATGATGCAACCGATACACATACGATTTTTTTCAACTATGGTCTATAACCAAGATTCGATGCACTTCTAAAATATTTTCTAATGTCTTCTAGACCAAATTTGCTCCATCTAAAGATACTTCACCCACCTCCACCTAACAAAGTGGTGATCTTCATGATCGACCATAAAACATCTCAAATGGATCTATTTATATTGAAAAATATTAATTGTTGTTGAAAACAAAACTCAACCAATGCCATATGAACGTCCCACGATCCATTGAAATCCAAGACATTGGTAGGAATCATATCATTTAGGATTTGAATCACATTCTCCATCTGATCATTTGTCTGTTTATGGTAAGTTGTACTTAACTTGACCTGATTTCCCATTTCCTCTTGGAGACTCCTCCAAAAACCTCAAGGTAAACCTATGAACCCTATCTGAAACAATTATATAAGGACTCCCATGTAACCACAAAATCTCATGCACATATATCTTTCTCAGATCTTCATCCTTAGTGGTATCCTTGATTGGAATAAAATGAGAAGACCTTGTCATCTAATCAAAGATTACCCAGATTGAAGTATCCCTAAAGGGATTCTCTGGTAATCCAACAAAAAATATTCATTGATACTTCATCCCATTTTCATACTCACACCAGAAGATGTTGAAGAAAATTAGAAGGTTTTAAGTCATATTCCTTTATCTGTTTAAAGGTGTAATAGTGGGCACATAATATGAAATGGAATGCTTCATTCCTAACCACCATAATTTATATCTCATGTTATAATACATATTTGTAGTTCCTGGATGGATGGATAATAATGAGCTGTGAAAATTATAAAATAATAAACTCCTCATAGATGTTGGGACAACAACCTACTTCCTGAAGTAGAGCATATCATATGAAGAGAGAGACCAACCAGAAATGGTCTCCCAACTATAAAGGGTTTCTCAAATTTATCTAAACTCACTATCCTGCTGCTGAATCCAAAAAATGGACTCCATGAGAGATCATGACAATTGAACACTGGTTAAAACCATACCTAAAACAACCTCTTGAGCATCCAAGTTAAACTAAGAGAAAATCCCCATAAGATTCCACTCTTCCTTAGATGCTAGAATATCCTATGATGGTAAATTCCTTCTTAGAGGATATGCAATGACATTTCTCTTCCCTACGGTGTAGGTGATACCAAAGTCAAATTTTCAAAGATATTCTATGCATCATCTCAATCTAAAATTCAAGTCTTTCTAATAAAATATGTAACTCAAACTCTTATGATCAGAAAGATCATGAACCTATCCCCAAAAATATCGTGTTGCAAATATTTATGGTCATGAATAACTATGACAAGTGCTAAATCATGAGTAAGGTAATTCATCTCATGTGTTCAAAGATGAAGATATCTATAAGATACCACACAGTCCTCATTTAAAATCACACATCCCAAACTAGCACTTGAAGTATCCCAGAACACCACATATCCCTTAATAGGATCAGGTAATAAGGATTCAATGTCATAATTCATTTTAGTTCATCAAAATGATACTGACACTTCACATCCCATTTTAATTTCACTTCTTTCTTGGTAAGATCATTAAAAGGTGATTCCATCTTAGATAAATCCTTAATAAACCATCAATAGTATCCCAAATGACCAAGAAAGATCCAAATTTCAAAGACATCATGTGGTTCTTTCCATGAAAAAATAGCCTTCACCTTCTCTGGATCAACTGATAAGACATGTTTAGAAATATCGTTCTATAAGAACTTTACTTCTTGAATCAGGAAACTAAATTTTGAAACCTTTCCATACAAACATTGACTTATCAAAATTTCTAGAACCAAACATAGATGGTTCCCATGATCACACTCAGATTTCAAATATACCATAATATCCTCCATGAACACTACGACAAAAGTGTCAAG
Source organism: Viscum album (assembly GCA_963277665.1). Taxonomy (NCBI): domain Eukaryota; kingdom Viridiplantae; phylum Streptophyta; class Magnoliopsida; order Santalales; family Viscaceae; genus Viscum; species Viscum album. The sequence continues at coordinate 1,476,761,296 of OY728147.1, read as the reverse complement.
TTATTTTTATAATATCGAATTCATTAAATCAAAAAAAAACTACAGGAGAATTAGTGAGACCAAAAGGCATCACAAAATATTCATAATGGTCATATCTGGTCTTGAAATCATTCTTCGGTATATCAAACACTCAAAATCTACTCTCATGATAACCCAAATAACGATTAATGTTTTAATCCCACTTTTTGACCATTAACTGATCAAACAAATCATCTAAATGAGGAAAATGATATTTATTCTTAATTTTTTCCTGGTTCAACATCTGATAGTCCATAAACAATTGAAGTAAACCACCTTTCTTCTTGGAAAAGATCATAGGGGCTACCCAAGGAAAAAATCAAGGGAGAACGAAACCATTTTCCAACAGGTCATACTAATAAATCTTGTGATATTTTAGCTCCACTAGTGCCATATGATAAGAAGTTATCAATATAGACCATGTACCTAGTTCCAGTTAAATCATAAACTCTAACTCTCTCTCTAGAGAAAGATTATAGAAGTCATCTGTGAAAACATAACTAATGTCTCAATCAATAATGGGAAGATCAAAAATAGAAGAAAATTCATCATACTCAACTGCAACAGTAGACAAAAAACTCATGATCACTGGGTGGGATGGACTTATACAACCTGATCTTAGGTCCCATTCCACCTAAAACACATGATACCTCTCATCGGAAAAAAGAAATGAGACCCGCTGATTATAAAAATAAACCTCTGCTTGATTAGTTTCAAGAAAATCCATATTGATGATGACATCAAACAAAACCATATCAAGAAGATAAAATCTATGAACAACTCTGTATCATCTATTGTTAATGAATAAGAAGTACATTGAAACCCCTTCTCTTTCCTCTCTTCGATTGGTTTCTATAAATATATTACAAAGGATATAAGTTCCATTGGAAGTTTAATAATATAAAAAACATGTAGATATAAATGAGTGGGAGGAACCAGTATCAAATAAATTAATTGCTATGGAATATTCAATAAAGATAGTACCTATCAATGTAACTAGAACTCCATCGACCTCCGCTGGAAACTCATCTACTGCATGAAAGTGATTCACTCATATGGTCTATGGTTGGAGCCATGTAGTCTTTGAAACTTATAAATGCACCATAGTATCCTGTGGAGCCACTGAACCCCGACCATAATGGGGTTTCATCATATCCTAACAGAAGGGTTGTAAGTGACTAAATCAACCACAGTTGTTTCATGTATTTGTAGGAATAGTACAAGAATGTCTTGTGTTTCTAACCTTTCCACACTGATATAAATTCAAAAGCATAATTATAGATATATTAGATGGTATTTAAGATTCTCACTACTAAGACCCACCTCCACCACTCCTATGATGATCATGCCACTTCCTATTTTTCCCATGCATGCCACTAACGCTACCACTGGATGGAAGAGAAGTGGTAAAAACCCAACCTTTCTTACCTTATCTATCTCTTACATAATATCTATATCTACCATATCTGAATATGTAGATGGTTTCAACATAAGAACATGTAATATGATATTTGGTCACAAACCCTACATGTATTTCTGAGCCTTCAATTGGTCATTATTCACCACATCGAGAGAAAAAATAACTAGCTCAGTAAACTAATTAGTGTACTCCAACACTGAACACTCTCCCTGATGCAAAGACATAAACTCTAGAGGCTTTTCCAACATCAGTGAATCTGGACAAAACTGCTGGAAGAAGAGTGTTTTGAAACCCTTCCAATCAATTTCCATGTCTTTGTCTTTTTGGACCATAGAATCCCAAAATCTCTTGTCGAAACCCTTAATCCTGAACATTGAAAAATTTACCCTGATATTCTCATATTTCTCTAGGAAGTCTATGATTTGGTCAATCCTATCCATCTATTACTCTACCACTTGAGGTTCATTCGTTCCTTTAAATGATGGTGGATTCTCATGCAAGAATTCTCATGATCAATCTATCCCTCTTCCAGCTCCTAGATGTACCTCAAAAACCATGTTCTAAACTCATGGGGTATATTGATCAATAACACGAACTTCCCATATGATAGTCTCGATGAGAATCTGATCCACTAGTAGATTATCTCGAGGGTCACTAGCTGAACCCTCTTAAGGAACTCATGGAAGACTTCTGGGAGGCATACTATTACACACTGAAATATAAGGAATGATTAGACAGTAGAAGAAATATCAACTTAAACTAGAAAATCCATATGTAGAAACTGATATTAAACACCAAACCCAACACTAAGTGATGCATCTCCCAAAATCCCATGGAAACTTGAGTCTTTTCACGACAAGAGTTAGACAAGAACTTATCACAACATACCTCTCAAGATCTAAAAACCCTAAATCTAGTCTAATAGATGTCCCAAGACAAGAAATCTTGAGTGCAAGCCTCCTATGATACAAATTTGTTACAAAAATAACGGGGTTACCCTCATAACGTTCACCTGACCCAATACATCATATAACTGAAGGGAATTCCCAATCCCCATGGGCTAGAAATAAGAACCATGTCATCGAAAAAAATAAGAGGGAACGATTTTTACCAACCTAAAGAAACACATGGAATATAAACACACAAAAATTAAATAGAAAATGGAAATCCAAAAGGTATATTGCATAATTTTAGGAAATACAGTTGAAACAGACAACTATAAATGTATCCAAAACTCTAATAGACAAGTCCAACTACAAAGGAACAAAACAAAATAGCTAATCCATGTGATAGAATAGACAAACTCCCATTATCTCACCACAAGCTACCCACCTATGCTAACATGAAACCTCACCACCTCATTTTGGTGTCTTTCCTTTCCCTACAATTGAATATATACAAAGGTCTACACACCACCAAAGAGGTGTGTAGGGTGTGATCTAACAGGCCTAGTAGGATCCCACCCAGGTGTTCCATAACAAGTTTCTATATAACATTTCTTGTGTGCTCATTTTGAATAACTCATGGGATGATAAGCAGTGAAGAGGTTTTATAGAAAACATGGTAAACATTTACTTTTTATTATAGTTCTAAAACAAAAGAAGGTATATTAATTTCAAATCATATTTTCCATATCATCTTTCACATGTATAAGCATGCATATCAAGGCTAAAACAAAAAAGCTGAGAAATATAAAATTGAAGCACATGTATCTGAACCTAGGATCACTATAGGTCAGACTAGTAGACTACTCATACCACAATCAATCAATTTCACAATCCAGTTCCCAAAACAGAAGCCTAGGAAGCATAGGAATACCCCATGATTAAACTCCCCCCACCAATGTCAATATCAATCCCCTAGAACAACATGCCTATAAATCTTAAGGAATCATTATGAGAATACCTCTCAATAATCATAAACAAATGGATGATGGTGTCATGCTAATCCTTCAACCTAAATTCACAAGGTAACCCATGTTCTAATTTTCACAATTCAATTCAATTATTTGAAAAAAAAATTCATAACCCCATTTAAATGATTTGAAAATTCCCCTTTTCTATCCATTTATCAACAACTAGTGAACAATCATTTTTCTTGGAAAACTCCTTTCAATATAAACAAAAAAATCATTCCAATTTAATGTATAATTTGACTTATAAATAAATAACAACAAGGTTCATCAACATAGGCTAGATACAGAACCACCTACCTCAAACTCTGGTCGCACAGGTCTACAATAGGATCCACCAACAATGAAAACCCAACGAATCAATGAATGCCCTATAATCCAATCCACACAACATAGGATTGATTCAATTGAGACAGAGGGTTGGAATATAATATGAAATACAACATACCTCAAGAGAGAACACTCGTTGCACCATGACCGACAAAGGAATAGCTTCTTGAATGAGATCTCACAATAGATCTTGGAATGAGATAAGAATAAATACCAATTTAGAACAAAGAATCTGATGACACAACCTAAGGATGATACCATAGTCAATGGAAATGAATAAGAAGAATGGTATGTTACCCAAAGAGATGCACCACAAGGGCAATGGAGATCAAATGTCAATCGGATCGATCTAGAAAAAGAGAAGTCTCCCAAAATCACTTGGGAATTTCCTTGGGTTAAGAGAAATGGATAACTAGATAATGAACTAAAATAAAGAAATCGAATGCCTATTTTAAAAATTTTATGCAGGTCGTTACACACTGTGTAACCCTATTATAAGATGTTTAATCTCCAGGGTCCCACTTACTCTGAAAAAAACATCTCCTCAACCAAGATACCCAACTTTTTATTAACTCACAATGTGAAAGGTATATTCACATAATGAAACCTTTCACAATGTGAAGCCTTTATTGACTCGCATCCAACTATTATTACATGTCATGTAACCTAGTTACATGGCGTGAAAACCTTCAATATCCTAGTAAAAAATCTAGTTAAAGCTAAGAGTCCAAAAAATCTCTAAATTTACCATTATTGGTATCTACCCAATTCCTTCTTGTACTTATACCAATAATGAAAAATAGGAAACCACAATGAGGCTAAGGTAATACCTAATAGATCTGTAATGTGATGTCACAACATACATCATAACATTATCACATAATGTAATGTTGTACCCATAATATTTTTAATATGTGTTCTCCATTTTATAATTAAGGAATAAAATTGATTCATTAAGGGTGATGAATCTGAAACCACTGATAGGAATGAGATTATCATTATATGATATTATTAAATAGAATAAAATTCAAATATAGGCCAAATTATCATTGAAAAAGTCTGTGTGCATGAAAAATAAAGAACACTAAAAATACAGAATACATGGTATGCGAGTGTAGTGGCATCCAACTTCTTCTGTGATAATATATATTGATGATAATAACATGTGTAATTCACTACACTAGCACACTAATCCGGGTTAGGTCTGGAGATGAAATATGGCCTTAAGCACACCTCCTCATATGTTAGAGGCTTCCAACTAGTGACATGGGAAAAAATAGGTGTTTGGGATATTATGTCTTTGATATCATATAAGTAAATAATAATAAATAACCAAAAACATCATATAGATTAGAGTAAACATAAAAAATAAACATCCAATCACATATATGATGTAGTCATACATAACATACAACTGAACACCCACTGGGATGATCCCAAATACAAAATAAACTGAAAATTCAACACACACATACATTCCCTACTGTCATCCCCAAAACTCATCCAAACCTCCAAATACCCATGAGATACTCTGTATTCAACCTTTTTTAAAACATATATTATGAAAAAAATGCAGACATATGGTCTTCATGCACACTAAGATGGTCATGTAGGGTGTGAGCATAAAACTGAGTAGGGTATCAATAACCACCCCTAATTTTTGCCATCATATACAACTGTATGAATGATGAATTGAAATAAAAAATAGACATGTTTTATGAGTTATCATGCACTAACCAGGTGGAAAAACACATAATTAGGTACAAACCCCCATCAAGTCACCAGGTTCTAATTAGGTTACCCTAACCCTTACTGTACCTACTTTTTATCCATATCAAAATCCACTCATGGAATCATGTCGTCATACCAATTCTTATCCCGTACCAGAATACATGGGGGAGGGAAACCTCTAAAACTTCAACCCAATACCCAAAAACACTAGGCATGTCCATAAATTAATAATACATAACCCATCAATTCTCACTCATGAAAGGTATACGAGTCTCATCTCATGTCAACCCATGACCCATCCCCTGGGGAAGTCCACTTCCATGACCCATGCAACTTCTAAAAAGGTAATTTCTCATCTATAAACCCATACCCACTCACTCTAGGATGTGGTTACCCATGATTTCTCACTTAAGCACAAGTACCCTTCCGTAACCACTACCCTATCACTTGGTTTATGTCTTGGCTATGTACACAACAACACAAGACACATCTAGCATTATTGTCACCCCAATACCTAAAGGAATCGATCACGGTCATCACCCATCCTCACTAGAATCTATGGGGGTCATGTTAAACACATGTAATAAAAAAGTCTTGAATTCCATCCAACAAATCATTAGCTTATCCCTGGGTGATAATTTCTCACGACCTAGCCCCTAATCACATCACTTCTCAATTATCCCATTTGGAATCCCACTGACAGTATGTAATCTATTAGATCACTATGAGAGGGAGGGTCGAATCAGTGATCTATTTAATTTTATGGGTAATTACCATTTAACTCAACCACTTAAAAATATTAAATTTCTTTATCCACTTAATGATTTATAATTTCCTCACCTTCATCTGCAGTAATAAAGAAATAGAGAAACACATGGTATCTATATGGTTCCACTAGAGTATTACTCAATTTCATGTTGTTTATTCCCCATAACATGGATTATCCACTATATCCAATCATAATCTCAAAACAAAGTGTCAAATATTCTCTCTTCACATCCACTATATCTTTTGGTTGGTTATACCCCCAACTAAAATTGATTATTCAACTCAATCAATACTCAGATTCAATGGTATTGATCTATAATTAAAAATACCTAATTCTCCTCCTTGTTTTCTTCTCCATCTTTTGGAAGTACGATATCCCTCCATAAGCCTATAAAATTAGGTTTTATTGTTACTCCCTTAATAATCCGGCATTAAATCTGGTCTCAAGACACATTGTAGATCAATATTGATCTGGATCTTCCTTAGCTTCATGAATACTCAAGTGTATATCAGGTTTCTTTCTTATTCAATGGTTCTTGACTTCATCTCCTTCTATTCCCATGATACAAATATGTATATGGTTCTTAGAACTCTCTTACATAATTTATGTTAGTTCTCCCAATCTTTCCACTTTACATATTCTTCACTTTCCTATATATTTATACAAAAAAATATTTATCATATATAGTTATTATTGATATTTTGAAACTCCCCAATCTTCAATAGAAATTGAGATATTCCTTGATACCTCATTTGAATTCCTATTCAAATATTACTTTTTAATATCTATATGACTCGGGTATTTTTTCGGTTAAAATCCATCATAAATAATAACTACATTAAACTCATTCAAAATATTCATGTTCATGGACTCATGTGTCTTGGTCTTGTGGATCTTCCATATTGGAGTACATAGCTAATCTCAATTCTTCTTATAGTTTTTAAAACATATAAAATTTCAATAATTTATGAATAATTATGTTGAATCCTTATGATGAACGCTTGTTATCTTTATTAACAATTTATGATGAATCTTAACTTTCAATATCAAAGTATTATGATTGATCATGAAGAATTATGATCAGGGAATTTTCCATTTTTTCAGTCCCAAATAAAGGCTTTTGTTCAATATTTAAATTTAGTAATAAAATCATTACAATCATCTAGTAAGACTGATATTCAGGTACTTTATTATTTTTTAGTTTCACCTCCAAATTAAAAAACATCATTCAAATGACTTCTATAATTCTTAAAAGAAATTAAATCCCTTTGAAAGTGACTCAAAATCACCTCCAACAAGATATGGACAATGTATATACATTTATCAACACATTTCTTTAGATTCCTTAAAAAATATACAATAATAATCACATTTAATGTTGTTGATTTAAATTTATCGTGAAAATTTCTTCATGTAGAAGCACCATATCTCCATTACTACTTATCATGGAAGTATCCCACTAATCTAATGGACTTAGATACTTTATCAAGAATGAAATACAATGCTAAATCATAGATCTATATAGTGATTCAATATTCATCACTGCTATTAGAAAAAACATATTGACATATTAACATATTGACAACAAGTACATCCAAAAATAACCTCTTAAGAAGAACACCCACTAGGTCCTCTAGACCCATCCTAGACCCTTCTTATCGATACCACCTCAAGCTTATCACCCACTAGTGACATCACTACCAAAAGACTCACCTAAAACCACACTAAAAGTCTAATCTATCCTATATAAAGTCCCCCAACACTCCTAGTCCTACTACCTAGGGAATGTACCATGTCTTTTCATTCTACATGACCCAACCATAATAATTGGGATCTAACACAAGACCAAACCCTCCAAGAAATACCAATTCCATGTTCCAAACACCTCCTCTAGCTCTAAAAAATTTCAAGACACACCTCCAAAATCATAAGGTATTTACTAAATTCCCATGAGATGCATGTTTGTCTAACCCATCATCACTTATCTCAACACAAATCATACATGTACACAGGCTCATGTAACCCAACCTAGGCCACTTTGTACACCACCACATATCCTATGACCTCCAAAAGGTCTTTCATCATCTTAACCAAGTCTCTCAACCCTTAGTGACATAGTCATTAGAGGGACCCAAACCACATAGTGTAAATGAGCACTTGGACTTATCCCAGGAGGAAAAAATCCACCATCTCTGTAACACCACAATTTTTTTCCTAAAAAAAATTATGTTTGATATCATATATGGAATATGACACTAATCCTAAGAGAACCATGACTATTTAAATATAAATCATATAACCTGGTTATTAAATTGGTGGGAATAAATAGGATTAACTACCTTATGAAATAAATATAAAGTTATTACACACTATAAATTAATTAATAAATTAGTAGGAAATAGGAACTCAATTTTTAATAAAGACATTTTTTTCTTAAAAAAACATGTCTTTTTCAAAAATGATGTTTATTTATTTTATGATAAAATATGATAATTATTTTTTGGAAATTTTAGAAATTATAATTTATAAATTTAACAACATTTTTTAAATATTCATAACCAAATTAATTTATGGTTAAATTTTGGGTTTTCTTTTAAATGATTTATTTTTTAATGAATAGTGAAAGTTGATGATTTTTCAAATAAACTTATTTAATTTCATTAAATAAAGTAATTTAGAGGTCCCATTATATTTTATATTTGGTCTTAAACTGAAATATGAACCATTTTAATTAGAATAATATAATTAATTTCTTTTGAATCATCAATTTTCATGATTTAGATATAAGTTTATTTTTATCTTTAAAAACACAGTTTTCTAAAAATTGTTTTTAAGTGCATAATGTTTATCCATTTAAATAAATTATAATAACCAATTATAATAAAAAAAATTATAAAATGTATATTTTAGGTTAAATTCATATAATTATGATTTCTATTCATATAGTTAATATAATATCTTTAATTTCATGGAAGATAAATTCCCTGAAAAATTTCTTTACATCGTGGGTTGTGGGTTTAATTTAAATTAAATTATACCACTTATATGAATTGAATTTGATAAAACAGATTACATGTTATTAATAATAATAATTAATATTATGTAATAAGGTCAACTTATGTTTTTTCATAATTAAAAGTAAAAATTGTAAAAATTAATTATCGCGGTTAAGGTCAAAATGGGGTTTTGCGCGTTACATACTCTGGTGTTAAAATTAATTTTCCACAAACATATTATTTTTATTTGATAAATTTTATTTTAAATTGAGAATTATTGGTTATAAATTTTTAAATAAAAAATAAATTTTAATTTTAGGCTTAAAGGATAAATTACCAAGATAAAAATGAGTTATTATAGTGAAAACTAAAATGGAAAAAGTGAATAACCATAAAGGTAAAGGGAATAAAATGACTAAAACATGTTCATTATTTAATGGTGTAGGTGTGTAAAAACCTTATCCTATATCCAATACAAAAAATTATCAAATTTTTTAGGAACTTTGATTTTGGGTGACTTCCCATTATTGAATAGTTTTGGGTATTTACAAAAATGTCACTCCTTCTCACTTATAAATGGAAACCTCCTATCCTATTTTCTTCACCATTAAAAAACATTTTGGTTCATCCAATACTCTGAAAACTATTATCTTTATTACACTTTATTTCATGATTTATTACATAGTATTACACATAATACAACCTAATATATTGATAGGTCTAGTGTCTTTAAAAATGAGGTAAATTACAAAGAAAATTCAAACATGATATGAAAAAACATTATTGAAAACTTCCTTGACTGGATCATAATATTTTATTGTACATAACCATTTATAGGATAACATGGGGAAATTCATATAAAAGGGGTGATCTATAAATCCCAATAAGGGAATAAACATGTAATAACATGATTAAAGTAATTCTTATTATCCAATAGGAATATCAATGAGGCATAAAAGGAGTGATAATCATAAACATGAACAATGAGGAAACATATACCATGAGAATCATAAAAGAGACATGGGGAATGTAGAAAGAACTTAAAACACTATATCATAAACATATGTCAAGGATAACTGTCTAGAAATCTGGATTGAAAAATTATCATGATGGAATAGGTTCACTCTTTAATCCCTTGCATGACTTCTCATTAGATTGGAACATTACCCAATGCATTGGAGCATTATATAATTTCGGTAACACCCATCACTTTAATTTCATTCCCATGATTAATTGTGCCACATAGATCATAAAACATTGAATAATTTATAATCATTTCTTATTCCAAGATCAAGGAGTGTGTAATACCTCAATTTAAGTCCCCAATATAATTTTTATAAGTGAATAAATGTGAGTACACTTAAAAGGAAATGGGTGAGGGTATTCACTACATAATTTTTTGGAATGGAAAATCACGGAGAAATTTTTGGCAACATAATGGGGGTTAATAAATTCTAATGGAAGGGATTAATGAGATTTAAATGGGTCTATCATCATATAGACATAAAATGGGAAGTATGTGGGGTATGTAAGAACATATTACATCATTACTAATTTTAGATAAAAGACATAAGATAATGAAGATACTTGAATAAATACAAGAAGAATAAGATCTCTTACTTTGAGAGGGTGATTCTAAATTATTAGGAAGAGATTCTTGATAGATTGGGGAAACCTTCATAGGACTCTAGAGAGGGGAGTATAGATTAAAATTATGATTCGAGGTTTTTTTAAGAAGATATATGGGAGATTAGATTGGTTTATATAGGAAGTTAATGGTAAATTATTTTTCATTTACCAAATTTAGGTATTTTATTCTATATAATAAAATAACCAAAACTAAAAACCTTACCATGGTTTTTTCTAATGTTTTCTTCCAAAGAGGGGTAGTTTTAGTTATTTTATTATTCCATTGGATGAACTTATTAAAATAATACCCTTTTTGATTTGGAAGTGAGTCATGTTTATAAATAAATTATTTAAAACCCTTAAAATATATTATATGTTTTGGAGGATTCATAAAGAATTTAGAAAAATATTAAAATAAACTTATTTGTCACGAATCATCCCCTGGGTCCCATGTTGTGATTACCCCAACCCCACGTCCTAAAAAAGTTCTAGTGACTAGCACAAAAGGAATTATCCCACAAGTGGGAGGAATTTTCATGAGTACCTATACACACACACACACACACACACACACATAACCACGTCCCAAATATCTGGAAAAAATACATGAATGCCACTAAACAACCACTAAGTAAAGGTATAAGTTATACGTCAAATGGGATAAAATAAAAACACAAAAAAAAAAGAAAACTGAAAATAGGAAAGTACAAAAGATCTATATAAGATCTCTGAAGAGGACCCCACCTAATGGGTAGGCAAGGAGTGGTTGTCAGAATCTATGGAAGTACATCCTACCTATCATATCTCCCTGGCCACCACTTGGTTTCGAGCCACCAAGGTCTCTGTTGAAGCATCTGTCATATGCACCATACACAACACGTGCAGGTGAAGCCTGTGCTAAGGTGATTAACAAAATAATCAGTAGGGATCCCGAAACACAAGGGAATGACCACAAAGGAAGGTGTGCAGGAGGTACTATCATTCATACAATGAACACCTTGTAATGTTGAGGTACTCATCCCTGATGAGTATTGTGGGTCTATTGGGTCACACAGAGCCGCTCCCCACTGCGGGTCTACCAGGTCACACTGTTCTGCTTCCCACTTAGGCCATCATAGCTGGTTCACTTAGGGTCCTTTATAGTTGATCCAAATAGGGTCACTTGTAACAGATATACATAGAGTTTCTTATAGATGATCCACATGGGGTCATTTGTAGCTGATCCACATAGGGTATCTAGAAGTTGGTCCACATATTGCCTCTTAACTTCTAGGACTATAGGGTTATTTATATTCTCTAATCAGTAGTCTTCAGGTCTCAGCCATACAAAGAATTCCCACACATAGTGTGCTTGATTTCAGGAGAATTCACTCCTCATTCCATTATTCATATTTCAACTTCCATGAAAGTCTCCTTAGATAATTCAAAAAGATCCTTCTCATCATGAGGGTTTCAATGCCCAAACATCTCACTAATCGGATGCCCAGTCTAAAATATATTGGAATTTTATAAACCTGATATGGTTGTGTCTCCGCCCAGATAGACCTAGTTGGACCGACCCGACCAACTCGGCCTAGGGGTCCTGCATTACCTGCTCGGTTCGACTGACCCGACCCAACGCAGTTTGGGTCTTGAATGGCATGGTCCAGCCTGTCCATTGGGCGAGGTCCATTGGGAATTGTGGGACCTGGCCTGGTTTATCCGTGGGTCCAGCCTGTTGGGTTTTCATGTGACCAGTTTCCACCCAGTGGCCTTGCATTATCCCACCGGCCCAGCTCGAAAAAGTGGTCTCACTTGTGTTCCATCTCAGGCTGCCCAGTGGCCTGGTTCACACTCCCCCATCTTGGCTGACACTTCAGGCTGGTCTCCTCCATCCCAGACACCCGATGGGTGTCATGTTTGAGCACCTGCAGTAGGTAGGAGTCGGTTGCCCCTTGTCCCACACATGGTCCCTCCTGGACCGTGTGCCAGCACGTTGTGGACAGCATGGTGCGGGCCACGTCTTCCTCCTCCAGTCATTGACCCACTACCAATGGCCCCCTACTACACTGTTGCGGTCCCATCTGGTCGCGGCCTCCACCTCGACGTGTCGTCTTTTCTCGACGCCGACCGCATGTGGCCGCCACCGCAGGACACTGCCACCAGTCATTGGAGCGCCGATGGGGCCTTCTGTGGACCACTGGGTCCGCTCCAGTGGTCTGATCCTCGAACCTCCTACACCTTTTGGCTCCTTGGGGAATCTTATTCCCTTATACGGACTCAAAAATCACCTCATATCAATTCAAAGGTGTATCTATGAAGAACACATGAACACCCAAGGACGGAGGAATTAGGGCCTTGTTCATCTCGGCCTCATTCCTCCACGTTATAGTTTTCAAAACATGGTAATGGGGTGGTTAAAGATTCGATCATCAATATAACCCCAAAGAAAAATCTCTTAGATAAATCACCCTCCCACATGAAAAATTAACCCACATATCAACCTGTTCATGGGGTTATCTGCATTCATTGTTTTAGAGAGAAGAACAGGGAAAAGAAAATCAAAAGGTACACCCCATACTTGGAGAAGATTCAATTGGAATAAAGGCCCATCATTGATGGTGATCTGTCTATGGGGATTCATGATCTACTCAAATTCATTTGCATTCATCAATATCTAGTCTTGGGTCCATTCTTTAAGGGTTTTGTCGCCGATTTCTGATTCACTAGTGTTCTTCATTAGAGAGAATTCCTTCCTCGCTCGTCAGAGTAATTTCTAGATCTAAATCCTTTTCTCCAAACCCATCATCTCATTAAAAGAGATTAATGTGTCACAAAATTTCTATTACGCTAAGTCACCGCACCGTTACATTGTTTCATTTATGAAATAATGTTTTTTTATTCTTCAGTTAAAGAGTCGTTACATTTTTTCATTTATGGAATGAAATAGTCAGATTATCGATGCGTCTTAGGGAAATAGCTTTTGAATAAAATAAACATTCTAATTTTATTTTCTTTTTTTCTTAAAAAATCTAAAAACAATCTTTAATCAACCCTCACTTTTCAATTTTTTTTCCTTTCTGTGTGAATCTCGACATTCCGAGTTCATCATTTCCCTAGTATGTTTTTATCTAAGCACTAGAATAAAAGTTAAAAAACCCACTCATATGTTTATTTAAAAGAAATTTAAAATAGTTTTAAAAAATATTCCAACCACTCTAGGCCTCAGAATCATGTGTCGTCTCATAGTTGGGTCTTGAAATAATATCATATAATTTTTAAAAAAATTACATAGAATTCCAAGACATTACATTACCCACACCATTAGGGATTTACATCCTCGTAATCCAAAACAAGGGCTAAATAAAAAATGAGGGTAGTGAGAACGAATATGAGCCTCCTACTCCTATGTGATCTCCTAGAAATTCCCATACTACCACAAAACACGTACCAGAGGAATATATTGTCCTCGAAGGACCCAGTCCTGTCAATCCCTTATCTCTACTGGGAACTCTGCAATTTAGTCCATATGTCAATGTCCACCTCAACCAAGTTGATGATGTGTGATGAATCATGCATGTACCTACTCAACTAAAACATGTGGAAAACATCGTGCACCCAGTGAATATATGGGGGAAGAACTAGGTGGTATGTCATCTCACCAAACCTTATTAGAATCTAGAAATGGATGATGAATCTCAGAGATTACCTTCCACCCCATCAAAACTCTATAATCCCCATCGGGGTGAGACTTAAAGGAACACATAGTATCCCTCCTCAAACTCCAAGGACCTACATCTCCTGACATAATAAGATTTCTTCTTGATATTTGTAGTCCTCATCTTCTCCTAGATGATCTGCACATTCTTAGTGGTAGCCCGTACCAAATCTGGACCCATGAGTGCTGACTCATGTGGGTCTGTCCAGTATAGAGGTGATCTGTAAAGTCACTCATAAAGTTCCTAGAATGGTTCCATTATAATGGTGGAGTGATATATTTTTTTGTATGAAAACTCCACCAGAGGCATGTGGTCCTCCCAACTATGAACAAACTCCAAGATACAAGCACATATCATGTCCTCCAACACCTGAATATTCATCTCCATATGACCATCATTTTGGGGTTGGAAAGTCAGGCTCAAGCATAGCTGAGTAGCGAATACCTCATGTAATCTCTTCCACAGCTGGTATGTGAGGAGATAATCATGGTATGAGATGACCATCAATGTCACCCCATGAAGTTGTATTATCTCCCAGACATAGAGTTATCCCAATCCCAATACTGATCCCTTATCTCAGATGGTTATGAAGTGATCTGACTTGGTGAGTCAGTCAATGATCACCTAGATTGTATCGTGGATCCTAAAAGTGCATGTAAATACCATCAAGAAGTCCATATAGATACCATTCCACTTCCTCTCTAATACCTCAAATGGCTGGGCCAAGCCTACTAGAACCTAATGCCTTGCCTTCACATGATGATAAGTGAGGCATCGTTAAATGAACTCTGATACCTCTTTCTTCATCCCTAGCCACTAGTACTGATGTCAGAGATCCTGGTACTTATTTTACACTCTTGGATGTACCACCAAAGGGTAGTTATGGAACTCCCCCAATATATTCTCTAACAATGCCACTGGTACTACTGTGTGTCCTAAAAAAATGATGGTGTGCTCCCCTCCTATATAAAATACATCAGGAGGTTGCCCTGAGGATAACTGAGCACATCAGGCCTTGCAATTATCATCCACAATTTTTGCCTCCCTAACTCATTGTAAGAGTGGGGGTGTGACAGTAATCAACTAAAGGTAAGCTTCTCCATCATCATCCATGAAGGATATCTACATCACGTCTAGCTAATCTATCACCTCACTCAGCAGTTGAAAACCAGACCTCTTGTTGAGTGCATCTACCACCACATTCCCCTTACCATGAGTGTAGACTATCACAAAGTCATAGTCCTAGAGTAACTATAGTCATCACTACTGCCTCAAGTTAAGGACCTTCTAGGAGAAGGTATACCTGATATTTTTTTGGTCAGAGTATACTGTAAAATGATCACCCATCAAGTACTGCCACCACATCTTCAAATCAAAGACCACAGCTGCTTGCTCCATGTCATGGGTTCTTTAGTTATACTCATGTTTCCTCAAATACCACAAACCATAGGTGATAATTTCTCACTCCTATATCAGGAAACAACCTAGTCTGTTTCCTGATGTGTTGTAGAAAACTACATTCCCAACACCCTTCTTTAGTCTTCTCAATATAGGGGCACTCTTCAGTCTCTACCTCAACTCCCGGAAACACTGTTGGCACTTATCCATCCACACGAAGGGTTTTCTATTCTATGTCAAAGTTTATAATGTTTCTTCTACCCTAGAAAATTCATGCACGAATATCCAGTAGTACTTGGCTAGACCGAAAAAACTCTGCACCTCAGTCATGCTCCAGGGTGGCTCCTAAGAAAGCACCGCCTCTACCTCTACTAGATCCATTAAAACTCAAAAATTCAATAGATCAGGTCCTAGAATGTGGACATCTTGTATCCATAACTCATACTTATAGAGATTAACATGAATCTGGTGATCTTGAAGTGAATTTGAGACTCTTTGCTGGTGTGTAGTGTGCTCCTCCTTGGACACTGAGTACACTAGGTTGTCATCAGTTAATACCACCATGAAATGTTTGAGGTAAGGCTGGAAGATTCTATTCATGAGTCCTATGAACTCTTATGGTGCATTGGTGACACTAAAAGGCATAAAAAAGAACTCATAGTGGTCATACAGTCATCTGAGTGATGTCTTCAGTAAAACCTCATCCCACACACAATACTTGTGATAGCCCGATCTACGTTCTATCTTCAAGATTCATCTTGCTCCCTTCATCTGATAGAAGTGGTCATAAATCCTTGGCAGTGATTAATTTTTATTCACTATCACCTAGTTCAGGCACTATAAGTATAGGCACAACCTTAAACTCCCATTTGACTTCTTGGAAAGCAAAACTGAGGCTTCCCACGGTGAAACTCTGGGTCTCACAAAGCCGTTCTATTGTAATTCCTCTAGGTTTACCCTCAATTCATGAAGCTCTATGGGATACAATTGATATGTCAGTGTGGATATTTGTGTTGTCATGGGGTAGAGATCGATGTAGAATTATACCTCCTTGCAAGGAGGTAGTCCCAGAACATCCTCAACAAAGATTTACTTATACTCTCCTGCCACTATAGGAAAGTGAGTACTCCCCTCTTCCACCACACTGAGGGTGAGGCTAGCCAATTTGTGAGTGATCGGCTGCACCCTCCTCCAAGAAATTTTGTCTTATAGTGCAAGAGATCCCTTCTCATCGGTGAAAGAAAACCTAGTCCCATCCTCACAAACACACCGCACACTACACCTAAAACAGTTAATCTGATCATGGACTTTGGATAACCGCTCCATACCCAAGATGACATTATAATGCCTTGACGTCCTTACTAGGAGATCCCAGCCAAAGCTTCCACCTACAAAAGTAAGATCATGCTACTAGAACCAGTTTTTAATCATTGAATCCCCTCCTGTAAGATTCTTTAACCATAAGGATCAAGCCACTTACTCCACTGGAATGTTTGAGCCTCGAATGAGGTCTGTGGAAAGGAAAGAGTTACTGAAACCTATGTCTACAAGAACATCAACTAAGGTGGAAAAGACACATATTGTACCTCTAATCATCTTAGGAGGTCTATGGTCATATTCCTCCATCGCCTAAAGCTAGCCTCGCCCCTATCCACCGGATCCCTGAGGCCGTGGTGGACCACCCGGGGGTGGTGGTGGAAGTAAATCCAACATGTTCCCACTTTATATCACTCTGCCTGCTCCTAGGCCACATCCACTACCCTACGGACCTCCTCACTTGAAATTATGCCTCTACATTGGTGGTCCCTAGACCGTTTGTTGATCATCTTCACAGCGATTCAGGCAATCATGAACTATGTGTTAGTTCCTACCGCATGATAAGCACACCATAGCCCCAAACTAAATTATTATATTCTAGGATCCCTACATTACCAAAGCTGAGTCTTGTCGTCATCCCCTGAAAGGCCTGACCCGCTTGGTTCCCCGCGTATTCTACCTTCTTCCAACCCCTGAAGACTTAGCCTCCTAGTGTATACTGGTGGCTCTAGCTGTTGGCTCCTGCTCTACCAGGAATCTCTTTACAAGTTGGCCTCACTCCAGCAGCCCAGCCAGAGTAGGGATGCTGAGAGACACCATGGATTCCCTGATCTCCTTGTGCATTCCCTAATCAAAGGCACAATCACTGAAGAATAAGTCTTTCACCATGCCTATAGAGTAGCGAGAAAGCTCAGTGAATCTCATTGAGTACTCTGCTACTGTCATGCTTCCATTTTTTAGGTGTAATAGCTCTTATATACACACAAAAAGAAACTTCTCCAGGAATAAATCCTCTAAGAAGAGGAATTCAAAGTATTTATAGGTGAGTATTTCCTCATCATGTGTCTAAATATCCAAGATCCACCATATCCCTATTGATCCCTGAAGAAGGATCACGACTAAGATCTCCATCTGGTGAAGAGGCATCCTCACAAGATGGAATACTCATGTCACCACCTCAATCCAATCCTCGACCACTTGGTGGGATAGTCTCACCTTTTATCCTGGGAGGTCTCTACCTATGGAACTCATTCAAGGTGATGATCCTGCATGAATCCTCTACCGGAAGCTCTAGATGTAACTACTGATCAACGTGTGGTGGTAACACTGGTGCACCACCTGATGGGTCCATCTCTAGCACTGGTCCCTGAACGGATGCCTCATCTCCAGGTTGGCTATCCTCGTAGTCACGTATCAGAATCTTGGCTGGCTGTCATTGTGGAGATATCCTGAAATAGATCAATATGTACCACATTCAATATATTATACCTGGTGAGATGACTCAAGAAGAACAAGAGGAAGATACTCAAAATCCTATACGATCCATCTACCCTTTGATTCACACAACTAGTGTTTCCATGTATCGAGTTGGAAAGAAGGTGTCCAGACTCCTGGTGTATGGATATGTTGGTCGCCACACCAACACTGGAGTCCCTGACCTGAAATCCAAAATCAAAACACATAGCATTATTTCCCAAAAATAAAACCAAAGAGTCATGGACATTGAAGTAGAACTGATCTCACTTGATACCACTTTGTCATGACCCATCCCTCGGGGCCCATGCTGTGACTACACCAATCCCACCTCAAAAATTACAGGGGCTGGCAACTAGCACCGAAGGCATTATTCCACATTTTAGAGGCATTTTATTGAGTACATGTACAGATTCACACACAAACAACCCCTTCCCCAACAGATAGAAAGGAAATACATGAATTCCACGTAACAACCACTAAGTAAATGTACAATATGTAAGTCAAATGGGCTAGAATAAAAACCCAATGAAAGAAAAACTGAGAATAGGAAAGAACAAAACATATCTGTAAGACATCCTCAGAAGACCCCACCTAAAGGGTAGGCAAGCAGTGGATTTGAGAAACTATGGATGTACATCCTATCTATCATATCTCACTGGGAATTACCCTATCCCAGAACACCAGGATATCTTTCAAAGTTCCTTTCATCTACACCAAACACAACACATGTAGGCAAATCCCATGTAAGGGTTAGTAACAAAATACTTAGTAGGGATCATAAAACACAAGGGAATGACAGCAAAGGAAAGTGTACACTAGGTACTGTCAGTCATACACTGAACACCTTGGACAGGTGAGGTAATTGTCCCGGATGAGTACCATGGGTCTGCTGGGTCACAGAGAGCCACTCCCCACTATGGGCCTGCCGAGTCACACAAAGTTACTTCCAACTTATGCCATCATATCTAGTCCACATAGGGCCACTTGTAGCTCATCCACATAGGGTTTCTTGTAACTGATCCACATAGGGTCTCTTATAGTTGATCCACACATGGTTTCTTGTATATGATCCACATAGGGTTACTATTATCTATTCCACATAGGGATGCTCATCATCTTGTCCTACAAGTTTATTTAGACACAATCGTCAGCAGTCTTCTGGTCTCAGCCATCCACCAGATTCCTATACATAGTGCGCTTGATTCAGGGAGAATCCACTCCTCAATCCATTCACCATATATAAACTTACATTAAATTATCTTTAGAGAATTCCAAAAGAACTATCTTGGTGTGAGGGTTCCAATGTTGTAAACAGCTCACCAATCGAATGCCCGGTCTGAAAGAAATTGGTGTTTTAGTATACAGGGTGCCGGTTGTGTCTAGGTCAGGTCTGACCTGGTCATATCGAACCGATCTACCCAGCTAGGGGGTCCCACATGACCCATCCTAGTTCGAAAAACCCGACCTGACCTAATTTGGGTTTGGTCTGGCCTGGCCACTGGGCCAGGCCCATTGGGCCTTGCTGTGTCTAGCTCAGTTCGATTGTGGGTCAGGCCCATCAAGTCGCCCAGCAACCCAATTCCATCAAACCCTACCCATAACAGGTGGGTTGGTTCATTTCCAGAGTAGGCCACCAAGAAGCACCATTTTATCCCATTGGATTGGCCTATAAAAGTGGGATGGCTTGTGTTATATCCTAGGCTTCCCAGTAGCTCAGTTCACCCCCCCCCCACAGCCTAGAACGCATGATGGACCTTTCTCCTCCAGCCCGGATGCCTATTGGGCATCTGGTTCAAGCATACATGGCCAGCAGGAGCCGACCACCCCTTTTCCTGCACATGGTCCCCACTAAGCCATGTGCTAGAGGGTCTCTCCAACGATGCGGTCAGCTGGCCGCATCCGCCTCCACCAGGTGTTGGACAGCTGCCAGTGGCCCCTACTGCACCGCCGCAGATCCAACTGGTCATGGCCTCCACCTCAGAACGCCATCGTGGTGCCCCACCACCTGACTGTGGCCACCACCGCTGGTGGCCGACATGCCGGTGAGTCTGTGCCATCGAGTTCGCTCTGGTGGTCTGATCAACAGTCTTCCCTCCTGTGGCCTCAAAAATTGTATAACCAACAATTTGGAGGTGTAGCCACGGAGAACACATGAACGCCCAAGGATGGAGGAATCGAGGCCTTATTCTTGTCGGCCCAATTCCTCTGTGTTAGAGTTTTTAAAACAATGGAAGGGGAGGTTCAAGATTCAATCAACAATCTTACTTTGAAGAAAAAACCTCCAGATAAAACACTCTCCTGCAAGAATAAGAGACCCACATATCAACTTATTCATGGGTTGATCCACGTTCGTTGTTTTAGAAATAAGAACAAAGAAAAGAAAATAAGAAATTATACCCCTTCATGGAGAAGATTTGATTGGAGTAAAGGCTTGTCACTGATGGTGATCCATCCATGGGGATTCATGATCTGCTTGAATCTATTGGAATTTGTCAATCTTCAGTCTCGGGTCCATTCATTAAGGGTGTCATCACCTCTTTCTAATTCACCGGTGTTCATAATTAGAGAGAATTACTTCCTCAATCTTTAGAGAAATTTCTAGATCTAAATATATTTATCCAACCAATAATCTCATTAAAAGAGAGAAATGCATCATAGTGTTTCTGTTATGCTGAGTCATAATGCCATTATGCTGTTTGAATTATGAGACATTGTTTCTGTTATGCTTCAGTTAAAGAGTTGTTACATTGTTTCATTTATGGAATGAAACAATCATCCCGTCACTGGGTCCCGGTGAATTTGTTTTTGAATAAAGTAATCTTTTTAAATTTATTTTATTTTTTCCTTAAAATGACTGAAAACTATCTTTTCCATTCGACCCTCACCGGTCTATGATAGGTCCTTTCTAGGAGAATCCTGACATTCTGAGTTCAACGACGCCATCGTATTTTTGATCCAAGCACTAGTTTAAAATTTATAAAAACCTACTCACATGTTTATTTAAATTGACGTTAAAATAGTTCGGAAACACATTCTGGTAACTCCAGGACTCAGAATCACGTCCCATGTTAGAGTCTAGTCTCAAAATAATCTCATATAATTTAAAGAAAATTTATATGTAATAATATAACCTTATATTAATATTAAATCCTTTTAATGGGGAAACATATATTTGGTCATGGATATCCATTATAGTATTTATTACATCACTTTTTGGTCATTATTATGTTATAATCCACACCGTATATTTATATCATATTTAATTTTTTACTTGAAAATTAGACTACCTCTAAAAATTATGAAAAATTCACCATTAGATGATTTTGATGTTTCTGTTCCAAAAAAAATATTTATTTTCTCCAAATAATTTTATAAATACGTGAATTTTTTATTTTAAGAGAATAATTGATATTTATTGAGAATTGTTGGGTTTTTTGACAATAACAGTTTTCAACCCCTTATATAATTTACATTTTAATTCATAATTTTTTTTAATAACTTATACTTAATAAAAATTATTTAATAGTAGTATTTTAATAAAATATTATCTATTTTAAGAATCCTTTTATTCAATAATGCCTTAATTAAATTTGAATATTACCCAAAAATATAATTTGTTTATTATTATATCAAAATAAAATATCTTTTATAAAGTAACAATAAAAAATGAAATATATTCATTATTCTATCTAATAAAAATATTTTAATTATTAGGGTCTTGATACATATCCTTTTGATACAGCAAGAAACTCCCTAAGGGTAAGGTGTGTGATGGTGATAAATTCATGGTGTGGTTCGGTGTACATGGTTTGGGTCGTGATCTTGATGATCTTGAAATTCTACTGTAAATGGGTTTTCTCATGATTAAGTTGTTGAATCTTAGTTAGGGATTGGTTAAGATAAAATATCAGTAATTATATCTCCCTCAGAATATCTAATAAATGGGATTCTTAGGGTATAATCCTACTAGTTGAGACCATCTCTTCCTTTTTCTAGGTCAATTGGTTTTGTTAAAACCCTGTATTTATTCTAATCATATGATCATTGTTCAATGACAATATTATCAATGTTAATGATGATTAATGTTATTTTAAATTTGATAAGATATAATGAAACCAAATAATTGAATGTGATTTCTATATTAATATTATATATTAATGTATTTAATTAAATCACAGAGGGAATTTTATTTATAAAAGTTCGGGTCATGACAATATTCCCCCTTCATAAAATTCTCCCATGAAATTTTCATTTCAAGCATTAAAATTGATGAGGGTATTTCTATTTCATCACTTCTCTGATTCCAACATTGCTTCTTCAATATTTTGGTTTCTCCAAAGCACTTCAACCATGTGAATTATCTTATTCTGTATCACTTTTTCTCTATAATCTATGATCTTTATCAGTTTATCCTCATATGAGAGATCATTCCCAAGTGGTACCACCTTTAGATTGAGTGCATGTGAGAAGTATAGTTTGCACTTCCTCAAGAGTGATGCATAAAACACATCATATACTTGAGATGTGTTAGGTGGGAGTTATAGTTAATATCCCACCACTCTGATATGACCAAGGATCTAAAAGGGATAAATGTATCTTGGACTAAGCTTTCCATTTTTTCCAAATATCATGACTTTTTTTCCATGGAGATGTGTAGACAAATACCTTGTCTCCAACCAAAAAATCTATGTCTTGTTGATGATTTTCAGCATAGAACTTTTGTTGACACTAAGCGGGATTGGTGTTATATTCAATGGTCTTGACATTTTCCACCATTTCGTAAACCATTTCAGGACCAAATAGTTTTCATTCCCCAACTCCATCCCATCATGCAGGTGTTCTGCACCTATTTGCATAAAATACTTCATAGGGAGCTATTTAGATACTTGAGTGGAAACTGTTATTGTATGAGAAATTGATAAGAGAAATATATGGATCCCATACTCCTTTGAAGTCAATTTAACATGTTCTCAACATGTCCTCAAGTTTCTAGATAGTCCACTCATATTTTCCATAAATTTTGGGGTGATAAGTCGGGTTGAAGTTTAACTCATTATTTAGATCATGTTGGAGATTCTTCCATAAAATGGAGGTAAATCTTCATTATCGGTCAGATACAATTGATAGTGATTTCCCATGAACCCCCACATCTTATCTATCATATATCCTTGCACATTGATCAAGTGATAAGACTTATTTAATTGTGATTAAGTGAGTATTATTTAAAATTTAATCCACCAAAATCCATATTTCATTATTTTCTCTTGATGCCTTTAGAATAATAGTTACAAATTCCATGGTGATTTTTTCCATTTCCATGAAGGTATTGGTAATGTTTGCATCATCCCCTTGGATTTTTTCCGTTCCATATTTTTTTTCTAACATACAAAACATCTTGATTTATATTCTGTGATCTCCTTCTTCATATTGTACCACTAATTGTGATCTCAAAGATCTCAATACATATTTGTGATTTATGGATGTATAGAGAAGTCAAACTATGTGCTTCATCCAATAGCTCCTTATTTAACTCAGGAGTTGATGGTATAGATAGTCATAACCCAAATATCACAATTTCTTCTTTATTAACATTGAAATCCAAGTATTTTTCTCTTATTAAATATTCCACATTCTTATGTATTCAAACATCAACTATTTTAGCATCCTTTATCCTCTCCAAAAGGGATGGTTGAGCAATCATTTCTGAAATTATTGATGATTCTTATTCCTTTATGATACTCATTTTTATCCTTTTCAAGTCTTAGATGATCAGATTCTTCTCAATTCTAATCAATGATAAAATTGATGGATCCTTTCTACTTAGAGAATCTACCACTTTTTTTCTTTCCCAGTATAGTAGTTGATTGAGTAGTCGTATTATTTGATTAGCTTTAATCATCTCTACTAGATAATATTCATCTCTTTTTGTCTGAATATATACTATAGGATCTTATAATCCATATATATTTTACACTTCTCCCCAAAAAAATAATGATGCCAAATTTTTAACATGAAGATCACTACAGCCAACTCTAGATCATCTATTAGGTAGTTCTAGTCATTGAATTTAAATTTTCTTAATGAATGGGTTGTCACATTGTCATTTTTCTTCAACAATCATCTCAATACCTTCTTTGAAGTATCATTGAATACCACAAATAGTTCTACAATCATGGGTAGTGTGAGTATTGGTGCAATGATAAACCTATTTTTCAAATCCTTAAATCTCTATTCACATTCATCATTACAAAAAACATGGCCCCCTTCCAAGTTAACTTGGATATAGGTTTTTAAATATAGCTATAAAGATTCCAAAAAACAACGATAGTACCAAGATAACCCAAGGAAACTATGTATATTAGTAATAGATATTATCCTCATATATCCTTCAATTGGTTCTATCTTTGAAGGGTCAAAATATATCCTATTAGTTGTGATAATATTCCCCAGGAATGAGACTTCCTTTAATAATAACTCACATTTTTTATACTTTGCAATATTATTATCCTTTCATAAGGTTTTTAACAGAATTCCTAGATACTCTCCCTGCTCCTCTGTCTTATAGGAGTATATTAGAATTTCATCTATAAATACTATCATAAATTTTTATAGGTAATATATAAATAATTTATTCACAAAGTCCATGAATATTATCATAGAATAAGTAATTCCGAATTGTTTTACTATGAACTCATAGTTCCCATAAAGATTTCAGAATGTTTTCTTTGGCATATCATCCTTCTTCACCATTACTTGAAAATATCCTGATTGAAGATCCACCTAAGAGAATTATTGTGCTCTATATGGTTTATCAAACAATTAATCAATCTATATAAGATCATACTTTTTCTTTATCATGACCCTTTTTAACTCATGATAATCAATGAAAAAGAACATTGACCCATCCTTATTGATGAAAATGACTAGTGTACCCCACGATGAAGTAATTGGGTGAATGAACAATTTATCCAAAAAATCATATAGTTGTTTCTTCACCTCTTTGGTTCAACAACAACCATTATATATAGAGTCTTGAATAATAGAAACACCCCAGGTATAAGATCAATTGAAAATTAAACCTCATGAATAAGAGGGAGACCATGAAATTATTCAAGAAACACATCATTGTATTCCCTCATAATTGGGATGTCTTCAAGGATGATCCTTTCCATAGAATCGATAATTTTAGCTACATATTCTTGCTCATGGGGAAATAATATCCATTCTTGAGATATTGGTTCTAAATAAGATTCATCCTCTTCTTTTCACTTGTATAGAACCATAGGATGATTCACCATACAGAGAGTAATTTCTTTCTCCCAAAAAATTATGTTGGTTCTTTATAATGAAAGCTAATTCATGCTTAGAATTTAAAAAAATTACACTAAAAGGAGTATCACAAGGTTGGATAAGAAATTCAACCTATATATTTTGATAGGGAAGTATTTATATACATGAGATGAAATAATTTACCCATTTTACATTTTCACTGATAACTTTACTACCATTATTTGTGGTGGTGTTTGAATAGTTATAATAAACTTTCATGATATTAAGGAATTCGTAAAACTAGAATAAAAAAAATGTGTTCTCTATTATTGAATGAAAAAATATTATACTTATCACCACTTTATTTTTGGGATCCACCTCAGTGGTTGTAGTGGCATAATATCACACTTACTACCTTAGAGGTTTTTGGTTGTCTTTAAAACCCCTTATCTTAGTGCATTGGTTTAAAATGTGTCATGTATCCATGAAGTTGAAATAATGAAAAATGTTCCAATGGTTTACTAGAGAATTCCTTTCCTCCATCACATTAGTGTGTCTTTTTATCAGTTATCTCTATCGAGGTGACCTTCTTTCTTCCACCTAAATCATTTCCTCATCCCCCTTAGAGAGTTTTTGGGGTGCTTCATTCCATACTTTTTATAAGTGGGATATTGAAATTTCATAGCATCATTATATTTTTTCATCAGACTACCATAATTAAACTAAATTTTCTTATTCTTATCCACATGATAGCCTTGAGATTCACCGATCTCCATTTCGACATTGAGGGAACATCAAAGCATTTCTTCATAGCTATCAAAGTCTCGGATCATGAAGGTTGTTCATATACTAGGTTCTATCCCACCAAAGAAGCAGTAAAACTTGAATTAATGGGTAATGAAAAAGACAGAGTTATGTCATTTATCTCTCGGGAAGTTTTCATCTTACACCCTAATATATTCATCATCTTTTTTCTTGAGGGTAAGTAAATCTCTTTCCATTTAAATTCAGAGAGTTCAAAGAAAATATTTATAAAAAACATTTTCTATAATTCCTTCCACCCCATCACTTTGATATCTTCCTCATGATTTTTATTCTTGACAAATATCTACCACTAATCAGATTCTCCCTCCATATGATAAACAGATAGTATAACCTTCTATTTCATGGAATATTGAAGGATGGATAATATCTTCTCAATGGAGTCGATCCATTTTTTTGCAATTAATGTATCAGATGATCAATTGAATGTTGGATGCCTTTATCACATAAAGGTCTCAATTAAAATATCTTCTTTATTAGGGGGGTTTGATAAATCCTCTTAATCTAGGTTTGTATTTAGAACCTAAGTCAGTTGAGAGAGTATCATCACAGTTTTTTTATTCCTACACCCATTGAGTGGGAATCTAATTTGGGTAGTCATAACATTTCTCTTCACATTGGTTGTTTACATGATTCCTCCGATTTTTGCCCCTTGGAAATAATAAAGTTAAAATTATAAATGATTATTTTTAAACTATTAAAAACATAAACAAGAATTCAATTATTTTAAAGGGTTAACTTATAAATAACATTTATTTATTAACTTACGAATTTCTAGGCTTCAATCTATGTTATCTATCATCTATTTATGAACATATATTCTTATGGGAATGTATGTTCCCTTAATAATGGTTCATAATGAGGTTGTGATTTTACCAAATAATATCCACCAAGAGTAAACAATTATGTTTGTAGTAACACTACTACAAATATGGCCCTTATCAGCACTAGAAAAGTCGATTAACCCACCTAAAAAAATCATTGTTAATTGAGGCGAGGATAAAGGGGGACCCTTTTATCAGCGCTCTGAAAAAGCACTGATAAAGGCCCCTTTTATGAGCGCTAAAAAGCACTGATAAAAGACCCCTTTATCAGAACTTTTTTTAGCACTGATAAAAGGGGCCTTTATAAGCGCTTTTAAAAAGCACTAATAAAAGTAAAGAAAATTAAAAAAAATAAAAAAAGAATTATATAATGCAGAGGGAGCTTTTAATAGAAATTGACCCCCCCTATTAGTGCTATGTGGACCCCCCCCCCCCTCACACTCTTCCACACACTGCCCTTCCCACGCATCCCCACATGGGTGCACCCCTTTTCTTCCACCCGAACTCGAACCCACGACCTCCCTCCTTTCGCAGCTCCACCTTTACCACTACACCATTTAGTTTTTTTCTCAATTTAATGATATATCTATTTATTTATATATATAGTTATATTTATTCATATATTAATATAGATTCATATTAATATAAATATATTTATTCATATATAAGTATATACACATTCATTCATATATTAATATATATTTATATTTAATTATATATATATTTAGTTATAATTTTTTATCTGTATATTTATTTGTATATTAATATATATTTATAAGATTAGTTTTAAATACATTTATGAAAAATGTTTTTTATGTGTGTTTATAAATAAATAAATACATACATACATACATATATACAACACAAACACACACACACACGGACACAGATATATTTACGAATAAATACATATATATGTGTTTATTTGAAAAGTCATAGAATGTTTAAAAGACCATAACATATAATCTAGAAGCCCGTTTCAACTCCACAACCTGTCAAATCGAATAAAATGAAACAATACTAGATATGGTAGGTGTTATATGCCTAAAGTACATCTAGTTCATAAGTTATATGTGTTTGAATGTTAACAAATCAGGATATCCCGATTAAAAACTCAGTTTTGGAGGCCTTCTGGGAATTTTTGGGCATTGATAATTGTGACATAATCTTTTCATGGATCACTATCATGTAGAGCTCATCACAGTCTTTGATTTGATACATTCTAGAGCTCAAATGTACACTTGGATCAAAAGTTATGGTTGTTTGAAGTTTGAGATACATTTTCAACTTATTTTAGATATTTTATTAATTTTTTTGATTTTTTGTGGCATAAAATTGTTATTAAATGATTTTTAATCAATATGAATTTGAAAATTATTAATTAATAATATTTTTTAAAATATTTTAAATCTATTTTCACTAAATTTACTATATATTAAATATAATAGTCTATTTATACTTATCTAAAACATATTTAAAATATATATATATATATTATATTTATATCAATATAAATATAATTATATAACAATATTTTATTTTTCATGATTTTTTTTGAAACATAAAATTTATCAACGGTAGGAAAAAAGAACTGATAAATCCCCCATTTATCAGTGCTTCTAAAATAAGCGATGATAAAGGGGTCCCCTTTATCAGTTCTAAAAAAAGAACTGATAAAGTGGTAGCGCTTCCCTTCACCATTTTTGTAGTAGTGTAAGGCCCATTTTCTTGCACCAGTTCCTGGTTGAGTCTAGCTTAATGCAGTGTTTTCGGGGTTTACCACTATGTATATTTGGGCTGAAGCCACATCCACTTGTATTTTCCAAACATGGATGTATTTCTTGGAAGCCACATACTCTGTACATTTTCAAAACTAAGGGATTTTTTCTTATAATTAGTTTTATCCATAATTATTTTACTAAAATTATCTAATTCTAATCCAAAAAATAACTAAATTTTATTTTGATACCAACTTTGAAAAATCTGCTCTTTATTACACATTATTTTATGATTTATTACATAATATTACAAATAATAAACCCCATAATATTTATACTTCTTGTGTATTTAGAAATTAGGTAAATTACATAACAAATTAAATCATGTGATAAAAAAATATTATAGAAAACTACCTTGACATGCTCATATTGTTCTATCGTACTTAAAATTGCATGGGATAACAAGGGGACATGCATTAGAAAGGGGTGAGATATAAATCCTAGTAATGGAATAAGAATGTCATAACATAATGAAGGTAATAAATTTAATATAATATTTATATAAATGAGGCATAAAAAGAGTGATAATCATAAACATGAACAATGAGGCAATATATAGCATGATAATCATAAAGGCAATATGGTAAATGTGGAAATAACTTAAACCATTACATCATAAACATCGGTCAAAGATAAAAGACAATAAATAATGATGTAAAATTTCTCGTTAAGGATTATTTTCACTATTTTATCCATTTCATGATGTCTCATGATCCTAAAACATTACCAAATGTATTAGAATGCAATATAATTTTGGGTCCTCCCATCACTTTCGTTTCATTCTCATGCTTTAGTGTTTCACATAGATCAAAAAACAATGAATCATTTATCATCACATTTTATTCCATGAAAAAGGACTATAGAATATATAAATGTAATTCCACAATTAAATGAGTATAATTTCGTGAAGGTGAACACCCTTGATAGGAAATGGTTATGGTTATTCACTACGTAATTGTTTTTCATGGAATATCTTGGTGAACATTCGACACCATAACGGGGGATTATAAATGTTCATGGAAGTAATTAATGAGAGTGAAAGAGGTATCTCATAATTTATACATAAAATGGATAGTAAGGGGGATATTTAGGAACATATCCCTTATTAGGGATTAGAGATAAAAGATATATGATAATGAATATATTTGAATAAAGAGTAGAAGAAGATCATTTCGTACCTTGAGATGGTGATTCCAAGTGCATGGGAGGAGTTTCTTGAGAGGTTGGGGTACCTTATGAGGGCTATATAGAGGGGAGGTTAGATTTAGTATGTGATAAAAGGTTTTTTTGTGAAGATAAATGGGATCCTGGGTGTGTTTATATAGGAAATGATAGGGGAAGCCATTATCATTTCATAAACTTATGTTTTGAAATATATATAAAAAAATAATTAAAACCAGAAACCCTCCCATAGTTTTTCCATGGTTTTTGGAAAATAGGGGTTGTTTTCATTATTTTATTAGGAAATGGGTAGAACTAATTAAAATAATACCCTTACTAATTTGTAAGTGAGTAATAATTATAATGAAATGATTTTAAAACCTAAAAATATATTATAGGTTTTGGGGGTTCATAAATGATTTATAAAATTAATCAAATAAATATAAAATTAAATTACTTCAAATTGGAAACATATATTTTTTCTTGGATATCCATAATAGTATTTATTACAAAAAAAAATTCTCCTTATGATGTCATAACAAACATTGTATATTTATACCATATTTAATTTTTTACCCAAAATTTTGACTTTTTTAAGAAATTATGAAAAATTAATCATTGGATGGTTTCAATGTTTTGATTCCAAAAATAATATTTAATTTAAAAAAATATTTTTTTGAAAATTTAATTTTCACTTTTAAAATAATAATCAACAATTATTGAGAAATACCATATATTTTTACAATAACAGTTTTGGAACCCTTATAAAAATTATATTTGGATTCATAAAAAGCATATGATTATTTATATTTTATATTAATTAATTGTAATTATTTTTAATATAATATTATATATTTCAATAAACTATTAATTCCAAAATTAATTAACTGAATTTGAATATTACTAAACAATTTAAATTGTGTTTTATTATATCGAAATCAAAAATCATTTATAAAATACAAATAATAAAATGAAAATATATTCATTATTCAATAAAATAAGAATATTTTAATTATTATGGTCTTTATATATATCCCTTTAATACACCATTAAACTTCTTAAGGTTAAGGTGCATGATGGCGAGAAATTCATGGGTGGTATGACATACATGGTTTGGTCCGCAATCTTGATGAGCTTGAACTTATCCCATAAATGGTTTCACTCATGATTATATTTTTAGATCTCAACATGGGCTTGGTCAAGGAAAAATCAATAAGGTATCACCCCTCCTCATTGTCTGGAGAAAGTGGAATGACATTACATAGACTTAAGTGACATCCCAAATGTTCCAAAGGCTATAAATAAATTTTGAGGCATTCATTAACAATTTGGGGAAGGTTTTTCCTTTGATAATAAAACAACCCAAAAAAACATTCTATAACCACAAGATCACTACATGATGCATGATAACAATGTAAAACAACTCAGTAATACCACTATGTTAGAATCAATCTATAAAACAGTACCACAGTGGAAGACAACAAACCTCACAGTACAGAGCAGAAGACAATACAAACAAAACTCAATTAAAAATCACATAACTCCCAAGCTCCAACAAGATCTATTCTCTAACTCCAAAAAATGGTCCAAGTATTATGATGAACCACTAAAGAATTTTTATACATTACATTTTTCTGTGTATCGATAAACAATATCTACAAAAGCACCAAACAATAAAATTAGGGGTGATTAATGAAACTAAGTAGGCTTTTCCCAAGTGACCTCCCTACTAACGCCACTAGAATAGAACATGTTAACACAATTATATAAAATAATTTATATAAAACAATTTAAATAGAATATAATAGAATATAAAACAAGTACCATGTCAGAAATGTTTTCTCAAAACAACAGCAAGTTCCAAGGAAAGAATCCAAACAAGTAATTTCAACCACATCATGAATTTAATTGGAATTACCCATTCCATAACACATAATCGCACAAACCCATACCCATAAGATTAGTGTCTCTATTGATGGATGAAATTTCATCACCATAAAATATCCCTTTGTTGGTGGTACTTTCAATACCATTATCCATATCATTTTATCCATGATTAACCATTTAATCCAACCAATTTCCAATATTACCTTTTCAAAACCAATTTAATCATTTCAATAAAACTTCAATTTTATTGAAAACCATAAAAATAAACCATTTCAATAAAAACAAACTTTTATTAAAACCTTTTTTCAAAAAAATCATTCTAATAAAACCAACCATTTATTTAAAACAATTGTTTATGCATCAAAACCAAATATCTATTTTAAAATCATCATTTTAAAATCATTTTATCAAATTCACCTTTTTCTAAAACACCTAATTTTTCACAATATAATAAAACACCACCAAAGAAGGAGTACATCAATGAATTGAACAAATATTTCACAATAAATTTTACAAAAAACAATTAAGTTAAAATTATTCCTTCATGTTCTAGAAATAGGAGTGGAGAGTGAGGCCACCTACTTTAGTAAAATTGGTGAAAATAAAGAACGACATGAAAATGTCCACAAAACTAGGTTGAATCTCCAAAAAACCTACCATAGATATCTTCTAATGTAAAAATTAATGAAAAATATAACCATGATTGGAATCAAAAACCTGATATCTATCTTTAGTGGACTAGATCTAAGAAACTAAGAGAGTGAAGGAAGTAAATACAATAAAAAC
Source organism: Viscum album (assembly GCA_963277665.1). NCBI lineage: Eukaryota > Viridiplantae > Streptophyta > Magnoliopsida > Santalales > Viscaceae > Viscum > Viscum album. The sequence goes on along the minus strand of OY728147.1, from coordinate 1,476,728,075 downwards.
AAATAAAACTACCATAAACGATGACTTACTAATGGAATATGGATTAAATGAACCAATAAACGCCTCCAGATCACTTCTTGTTCAATGGGGAAGGGTTCTATAGCCTTTAGGAGGGAAAAATATCATGTAATTTGTGATTTTTGGAAAAAAGGGGTAAATACATAATCTCGACCCTGATAAAATTTTCTATGAGATTTTTTTAAATTGTGCACAGTTAGTTTCACTCTTAGGAAAAATCATGCACTAACCATGTGACAACCACTAACTTAAGGAGGAACTCATACAATTGGCCCACATGGTTAGACAAACCATGTGCCAACTTTGAAAAATCCCATTATCCCATTTTAAACGGTTTCTCTTGGGATTCTGCATAGTTTTTTCAAACCCTGTGCCTAACCATGTACCTCCCCCTTTAACCATGTTTCTCTATTCACGGTTTCCTATGAGAGTTTCATAGTTCGATAAACTGTTCTCAAACCTTTCACTTATATAAATTCACCAAAATCTATCTAGAAGGTTTCCAAACCCTCCTAAACATCAACCAAATAATTTACATAAAATACAAAAAAAATAAGGGTTACTTACTTGAAACTAGGGGGTTATAAAGTATACCCACCATTGAAATTTCTATCCTTGGATGTATAAAACCAACATTTCTATAAAATATTTATGACCATTTCTCTTTCATTTCCTTCCCATGTTCTCAAGTATCATCTAGAATCTGACCATTTTCCATAAAACCCACACTAGACCAATGTTTTCCCCTACAAAACTTTTTCTTGCCTATCCAAAATATACATTGGCACATGAACCAATAAATCATACCGCTCTAGGTAAATGTGATCCCATCAAATCACATGGTTAGAATCATTAATATAATTTTTAAACTGAGATACATGAAACACATTATGCCCCACACTAATCTGTGGGAAAAAATACAACTGATATGCCACTTCACCAACCCATTCAAGTATCTCAAAAGGGCCTAGTATCATAGATATAACTTTCCCTAATTTCTAAAATGATGATGTCCATTCCTTGGAGAGATCATAAAAAAACCATGATCACTCACCTTTATGGACAATGATCATCAATGATGATCCTTATATGATTCCTAATAACTCTGAACTGTCTCAATCTATTTCCTGTTCAACTAAAACTTATCCATTTTTTCTTGGATAAGTCTTCTCCTAAAAACTGAAGTATCATCAATTTCAACCCAATAATGTAGAGAGATATAATGAAACCCATAAAATGATTTAAAAGGTTCTATATGTATCAAGGCATGATAACTGTTATTAGATGATAAATTCACTAATGGTATGTGATCCTCCAACGAGACACCAAAATTCATTACATAAGCCCACTACATGTCTTCCAACATTTTTATCATCCGTTCAGATATCCCATCAATATTAGGATGAAACTCCATACTCATAATCAATTGAGATCCAAGAGATTTCTGTAAGTATTTATAGAAATGAGATTTAAACCTTAAGTCTCTATCTGATACTATCAAAATGGGTATGACATACCTCTTTACAACTTCTCATATATAGTTTTTGGACCACTCCACCATATGATATTCACTAATAGGGATTAAATGTGCCGAATTTGTGAGACGATACACTATCACCCATATGGAACTATTTTTTCAAACCATTCTTGGTTGACCTTATACAAAATCCATGGCTATATTCTCCCATTTCAAAATATGAATTGGTAAAGACTGCAACATAACTACTGGTCATTGATGTTTTACCTTAACTTTTTTATAAGTTAAGAATCATGAAACAAACTCAGTCCCCTTCCTTTTCATATCGACCCACCAAAAATATGATTTAAATGCCTTATACTCATTCTATATTATAGGATTAACAACCAATATTGAATGGTGGTAAAAGTGAATAATTTTTTTTAACAGGCATAGGTATGGCCATATGATTTTAGAACCACAACAATGAATTAACATCATGTTTCCATACCTCAATGGTCTCCCTACCATTTAGTTTTTTTCTTCATAGGGACTCACTAATAATTATAAATCTGTGCCCTTTTAACTATCACAACCAAATTAGGAAAGAACATAAAAAACATAAAACCACTACATAGCTTCTGCATTCACATTCTATGTGCATCTCTACTAGGACTAAAAACTACTACCACTAATATGAAGCTTATTTTTTCAACTAACCATATCAATTTCTTTTTAATGAATCTTCCATCATATTTCCTTTACCATTTTTTTAAATTAAGTCAAAGAAATAAATTTCTAGATACTCCATCCATCTTCTTTATCTCAGATTCAAATCTCTTTGGGAGAAAATATGTTCCAATATCTTATGATCTATAAACACAGTAAATTTATCACGAAAGAGGTAATGATGTGATGTTTTTAAATGATGGACAATAAAATCTACTTCAAAATAGTGTTTTGGTTAGTTATTATAATGAAACTATAACTATATTGATCAACATTCGATAACATGATCTTCTTACATGAGAAAACATCCCCACCCTGATTCTGAAGAATCATGATACAACATGTATCCTTATTATGATTCATTAAAAATCAATATCGGTGCTAATGTAAAGTAAACATTAACCTCTTGAAATGAATTCTAACCTTACTCATTCTATTTTAATGGAACATTTTTTTGTGTGAGAGGTTTCATTGGTGAATGTAGTCTTGAGAAATCATGAGAAAAATGCCAGTAATAACCAACTAGACTAAAGAAACTTTCTATCTCAAATACATTCTTTAGTGATTTCCTAGATATAACAACTTCTATATTTTATGGATCTATAAGAGCACATATTTTAGAGATTACTTATCCAAGGAAACATAACTTTTATATCCAAAAAACACACTTATATAATTTTTCATACAAACGATGATCCCTCAAGATTCCCAACATTGTCTCCATGTTTTTGTCAGGCTCATCACTTATCCATGAATACACCAATATTTCATTCACAAACACCACTAAAAATAATTTAGATAACTTGGAAATATTAGATTAATGAATTAAAAAAATACTTATATTGTATTCTTAATACCAAAAGTCATTAACACATACACATAATGGCCATATCTACTCCTAAAATTTTTCTTTGGAATATCCTCCTTTTGAACCACTAATTTGTGATATCTTGATTACAAGTCAATTTTGGAGAAACACTGAGATCCACTCAATTGAACAAATAGATCATCAATTTCTGTACATGGATTTAAATTCATTATCGTAACTTGATTAAGATTACGATAATCTATACACATCCAAAGAGTTATATTTTCCTTTTTGAAAAAAAAAGACCTGTGAGGCCCATAGAGACAAGCTATAACAAATGAACCCTTTACATTCTAGCTCTACCAATTTCACTTTAAGTTACCTTAAATATGTTGGTTACATCTAGTAAGATTTAAATGAAATATTAATGTCTTATGAAAGGTGATTGATTGTAAACTCTACTTCTATTCGGGGTGGAAACCAAGATATTTTCTCAGGAAATACATCTAGAAACTAATCAACCACTCCTAGAAAACTGATATTCTCAATTTATTACATCAATACCAAATCCAATGCTACCAAATGTTAGGACATAATCCCAACTGTTTGTTCCAACAAGCTCGTTGCAACTTTCTTTATATCCATGTCTCCTTTAAATAGATGCTTGATGCCATATTTAGTCATAAAACTGACCCTTCAGGTATAAAAGATGATGTGAGCCTTGATCATTTTCAACCAATACATACCATGATTATATCATAAACATCTATCTTAGGCACTGGTAAATCCCATATCATCTTGTTTCCATGAACATTTATAGAAAATTCTCTACACATAATGGATTTACATTCTCTTTAGCCAAAAGGAGTTTTCAACTTCAATAGTGAAGGCATAATCTCAACATTTAAAATCAGTAAATCAATAACACGATAAGAAATAAAGGAATGGTATGCACCCATATCCAAAAAATCTTGAATAAGGGTATAATTCAAAATAATCATACCTCTCACCATCAATGGTCTAGATTGATCATCCACAATAACCTATTCACCACCATATAATTGTTTTCTCGTGACACATTTTTCCTTATTACCCTATTGATATTGAACCTATTGAGGAGTAATGGTATTATTATAGTCACCATGGATAGCTATTTTTTTAGATTATAGTTGTTCTACTTCCCTCATCCTGATGAAGAAAACAACATCTCTAACACCTGATAAGTATCCCAAACAGGTTACATTTGCGCACTACAACAATTGTGCTAAAGAAGCCACATCTGATTCAAATTGTGGCATGCTCAATGTGGTGTCATACACTCTCACTTCTTGTGCCTAAGGAAATCACATTATAAATATCCTGACTTTCTCTTAGGTCTTGGAGTAAGATTCATTGATCCATCTCTCTGATTCTCAGTCATTCTCCCACCTTCTAAAGTGTTTTCCCTATTCTTCTTGTTCCTAACATTTGAGTTCTCACCATTTCCAATAGGTATCAACATACTCACTCCACTCATAGTTCCTAAGATTTCCCTTTCTTCCTCAATCAATTTATTGGCCATCTCCTATAATCTGTTATACATAGCACAAAAATCTTTGAGTGAATCTCATTCCTTAGTCTTGATTAAATGATGTGTTCCTTGAAGTATGCATTAGCCACAAAATTAGGTGAAAAGTGGAATAAATTCATAAATTTAGCTACACACTCTATTACAGTGAGGCTCTTGTATTTAAATATAAATAAAAATTTTATTATTTTATTCCTAAATGCATTAGGATAGAATTTTTCATTGAAAAATTCTTCAAAATCATCCTCGAATGTCCTTGGTATAATTTATCCTGAACTGCTAAATACCACCATTGGCTTGTAAGATCCTCCAACATATATTTCGCCAGCTTAACTTTCAACTCTTTTGGTGTTCCAAGAAAATAAAATAGTTGACTCATCATGTTCAGCCACACCTCTGCCTTCTCTAGTTCTGAATCACTATAAAAGATGGTTGGATTCCACATATGGAACTGGATGGAGTGATCCAATTGACTTGGTTCATCCCTATTGTTCCCTATCCCCACCGTATGAAAATAATATACTATACTCTGATGTATCTATTGGTTCGTCTATGGATCAAAGGCTACCACATTTTCAGCATCTCTCTCCGGTTGGTTTTTATGGTGCCAATCAGTTTCCATTTAATTTATAGACAAAAAATTACATAGGAATCACTCTCTAGAAACTGAATTCTTAAAAATTTCAAATTTTATCACATCACACATATCACACCATTTCTTTCCAAAACTCAACATTTGAATGCTCAACCATTTTTACAAATTACACTATTATTTAGAAAATAAAACCATTTTCAAAATTACCATTTCATTCCTTTTAAAAGTCTCACATATGAAAACATCTTTAACAATTATAAAAAATCAACACTTTTCCATGATATCATAAATCATTAATCAAGATTAAATGTGAACACTTAGTGGGAATTCATTTCTAAAATGTATTTCATGCTCGTATCATTGGATAAACCCATGAAAATGAGATTAAAAAGCCAATAATTGTCTCCAAATTACTTATATACCCTACTTTCTAGTAACATGATGTTTAACATAGAAAGTTTATCTATGTATTTTTAAAATCTACATTTCATGTCCAGAAAATCATACTCATTTCTACTATCCCAACTCAATTAATAAACAATAATAAATTTCAACTCCAAGACTTATAGAACTAATTACCACTTGTTAGTCTAGAATCGAATAAGCTGATAACACTTGTAATTTCCTACCACTCTTCATTAGCTTCAGAAGGTGGAAAGACATTACGTGGCCTTAATAAATATCCCCAAGGTTCCAAAGGAAAGTAATAGATTTTGAGGGCTTAATTAATAGATGGGGTATGGTTCTCCCCTTGAAAATAAAACAACCCAACCAAACATGACATAACTACATGATCACTACATGATGCATGCTAAAAATTTAACACAACTCAGTAATACTACTATGTCAGAATCAACCTAAAAAAGAGTACCACAAAAGAATACAATACTAATAAAACTCAATGAAAACCCACATAACTCCCAAGATCCAACACTATTCATGCTTTAACTCCACAAAACAACCCAAGTATCATGATGCACCACTATAGAAGTTTGATACTTTAGCTTTTCTTGTATCTCGATAAAACATATCTGCAAAAGAAAAAAGTGACAAAGCAGGGGTGAGAAATGTAACTTAGTAGGAATTCTCAGATGACATCCCTACTCATGCCACTAGGTTAAGACAGGTTAGAACAATTATATAAACCAATATATATAAAACAATTGAAATAGATTATATCATAATATAAAACACGTTCCATGGTAAAATAGTTTTCTCAAAACAACAAAAAGATCCAAGGAGAGAAACCAAAAAATTCATTCCAACCACTTCATGAATTTAACTGGAATTTCCTATTTTATATTGCATAACCACAAACACTCATACACACAATCTTGGTGTTACCATTTATGGTGTAACTTTCATGGCTATAAACTATCCCTTTGATGATGGTACTTTTATGAACATTATCCATCCCATTCCATCCATGATTAAACATTTAAGACAACCACGTAACAATGCATCTATTTCCAAACCAATTTAATCATTTCAATAAAACCAAACTTTTATTGAAAACCATAATAACAATCCATTTCAATAAAAAAAACTTTCATTGAAAACCATTTTTCCAAAAAACCATTCCAATAAAACCAAAATTTTATTGAAAACACTTTTACATGCATCAAAAAAAATAACTATTTTAAAATCATCATTTTAAAATCATTTTATCAAATTCACCTTTTCTCAAAACACCTAATTTTCCACAATGCCATAAACCATTTCAAAATATGGTTTCCATCAATCAATTACACAACAATTTCATAATAAATTTCACACAAAAAAAAACTAATTTGAAATTAATCCTTTATGTTATATAAATAGGATTCTAGATTGAATCTATATACTTTGGTAAAATTGGAAAAAATTAATAAAAACATGAAAACGTCCACAAAAACGGGTTTAATCTCCAAAAACCTGCCTTAAATATCTTCCCCTAACAACAAAAAGGATAAATATAACCATGATTGGAATAAAAAACACTAAATCTATCCGCAATGGACTAGATATAAGAAACTGATAGAGGTATAGAAGTAGATCTAAGAAAAATCAAGAAACACTACCATAAACGATGACTTAATAAGGGAATTCGGATTCAACACACCAATAAATACCTCTAGTTCACTTCAAATTGAATGAGGAAGGTTTTTAAATTATTTAGGGGGATAAATATCGAGTTAGGAGAGATTTAGAGAAAAAACATGGTGTTAAAACATAATCTCAACCCACATCCACTTTTTTAGGATTCTATTTTTAAATTGCGCATGGTTATTCATACACTTAGGCAAAAGCATGCACTAAAAGTGCACAAGCCACTTCACACAGTTATCCCACACGGTTATACAAACCATGAATCAACTGTAAAAAATACCACTATCTCACTTTTCAAATTTTCTTCTAGTACTTCATATAGTTTTTACAAAATTGTGTACCAAAACATACACATTCCCCTTTTCCAAGGACTCATTGTGCGTGGTTTCTAGTACGAGTATCACGGTTTTCACAAATCGTGCTCAATTTTTGAACCTATAGAAAATCTCAAAAAACATTAAAAAAGGTCTACAAGCCCTACCAAACTTCACAAAAACACTTTACATACATAAAATACATAAATTATGGGTTAATTACTTAAAAATAGGGGTGCTATAAAAACTTAGTGACTCTATCTCCCTCAGAATCTCTAATAAATGGGAAGCGTAGGATATGAATCTACTAGTTGAGAACATCACTTACATTGTATCTTTGAATTGGATTTGTTAAAAACCTATATTTATACTAGTCGTATGATCACTTTTCAATGGATATATTATCAATGGTAGTGATGATTAATATTCTTTTTAATTTTATTGGATATAATGAAACCAAATAAGTTAATGTGTTTTCAATATCCATAATATATAATAATGCATTTAATTAAATAAAAAGAAGAATTTTATTTATAAATGTTTGGGTAGTAATAAATACCTAAAAACAGATTCCTTTCTTACCTTATCACAACTGAGAATCCTTGTTTTTATTATAAAACCCTCCTGATAGGTATTTTGGTGCAAACCTAAAGAGGTTTTCTGAATAAGATGTATCATTCTTAATTGATCATTTTTGTGTTATTTATTCTTACAAATACTTAAAATATTATTAAAACATGATGATATAATAGAATAAATATATCCTAAATACATTTATTTTATTATGTTAATGTAATAACCAATATTTATCTCCTCTTCAACAAAATTAGAAACGAAACCATCGTTGATGTTTACAGCAGACTACCACCTTGTGTACCAATATAATTCATTTTCCATCATTACCTATGGCATTAATTTATGAACATAGATTTAATTTATATATATATATATATATATTTCATTAAATATTTATAATTCTTTAAAATTAATATATCATCTATTTTCTTACCTATTCATTCATTAAATGATGATAATATTGTTCGTGCACACGTGTGGATTACCACCTCCATAAAGTGATGTGATTATTTTTTCATTACCTAATCACATGGATGGTATATAAAAGTGAATTTAAATAAATAATGTTATATTTAAGATATAATTATCATTATTTAAATATAAAATAACAATTACTTTATTTCGCCCGTGATCACTGAAAAATGGAAACATTACTCATGCATACATATATCCTTCCATCTTCATGATTGTAATGTAGTTCATTTTTCATAACCATATTTCATAGTTGGTTTTAAAATTATATTTTATATATAAATATACTAATTATGTAATTATTAATATTCAATAGATGATAAAATGATGTCCTCATTGACTTAGTCAACATATTGAACCCATTTTGGACATATGAGCTGGATATCATCAAAATGTATGATGTAAAATTAGTTGATTAGAAGATTGAATTTGAAATGGAAATGAATAAAATAAATAGAATAATAAAATTGAGAAGGTTTCTTGATCAATTAAATAATTATCATAAGATTTTTATTTAGGTGGATAAATAACATATATGAAAAATCAGACTCTAGGTAAGGGATTTTTCTAAACTGCCTTTTTCTTAAGGTTATGATCATTATTTATATATGTCCCTTTATCTCTCTCATTAAAGTCATGGAAGACTTATATATTATTTATATATGTCTCTCACTTTTATACCCAGATTATTATCCCTTACTTTGATGGGGTAATACATTTTTCATGTCCAGTACTCAAATTCATTTATTATGAAATTTAATTTGATATTTATTTGAGGAAAGATTATGCAACCCATTTTCTTTCCATGGGTAATTATTAGTTTTATATATTATGATTGATTTTTTTGGGAAACATATAATCATAAACACGTTATTATGGGTGTTCCCATATAGAGATCTAATGCATTGGGTAAATATTTTGTCTCATGATACATTATATAATTTATTTTAGAGTAAACCTAGTCTATTATGGGACTTTATCCACCATGTAATATTATCTAGGAAGTAAGTTTTAAATAATTTTTAGGTAATGTTATATTTTTTACCATATTTATTATGTTTCTATTATCTTATGATACAATTTTATTTATGTTAGGATCCTATGTGATTACTTATGAGCCTTCTATTTTACGATATCATAATATACCATTAACTCACATGTTATGTTTCCTTATCATGTTCATTCCATTACTGAGATTTTTAGATCACCCATTTATTTTATGTATTCCCTAGGTTTTCATATATTGTTTTAGGAGATCAAAAAGATTTAGGATCTATCTAATGATAATAAAAATAAAGATATTATGTATTAGTTTATGTTGATGTTTTATGTAGCTAGTCCTCTAAAGTCACTAGGCCTCATGACCTTTGGGTTGTAATTAATATATGTTTACATTAAAAAATTGTAATTATATTTTTAAAAGGATTGGGTCACTATAGTTTGTATCAAATAAAGGTCTAGTTATTTTTTTGGATTATGTATATAATAGTTTACTGATAACCCTGGGGGTAAGTAAAATTATAGGAAAACATCTTGGAATTTTGGTGAATGATATAGTGAGTGGTTTCAAATAAATTGTATCCATATCTAGATACTAAATGTGAATGAAACTCTGGTATAGTTTTACCTAGGGATAAAAACTTTTAAAATGGAACATTATTATTTAAATTTTTCATCACTTTGTTCATGATAAAGAGGCCTTGTTGTACACCTAGTTTGACACTCCAAGGGACATTTTTTCAAAATTAACAAAATCATTAAAAAAAATAATGAAGGAATTAAAAAAAATTATTATGTTAGAAAACCAAATAGAAAAATTGCTATGGATAATGAAGATTAAAACCTATAGACTCATTTGTTTGTATTTAATTGTTATTTATAATTTATTCCTTATATGTTTATAAGTTATATTTTGTATGTTAATGTTTTCTAAATTTTTTTTAGTTAATGGAGGGAAATATGTGAAAAATTTTAAACCACCAATGTAATAGTAAATGTGATCATTGGACTAATGATATTCCTAACCTTATGGGATAAGAAGATTATAACATCATGTAATTACTAGAAGAACTATCTCATGTTATGAATAATAACTTGAATTGGGTATAATTCTCTCCTACTCCTATGAAAGAGAAATGTGTACTCGAGTATTTTATGAAAAAAAAATTATTCCAACCTTTAGTAGATCATATGATCCTTTCATCATGGAACAATGGATTACCTCTATTTAACTAATATTATTTGTTCTCTAATGCATAGAACAATTCAAATCTATGTTTTCCATTTATAACATTGTGGGACAAGTCGATCAGTTATAGATACGAATCAAGAACACAAATTCCAAAGAGGATATTCATTCCATGGAGTGGTAATACTTCAATACAATATTATTTCAATTATTATTTCATTTAAAATATCCATATAAAAATGGATATGTAGTTACTCAAATTGAATTAAAAGGAATATGATTCTATCAGGGCGTATGAGGAAAACTTCACAAGGCTTACATGATACACCTCTACATTTTTCATCAATAACAAAATTAAGGTGGACCATTTACTAAGTGGGTTAAAATATTTTTCTAAGAAAATAATTAGAGATTTAGAACATTGAAAGCTATAAATATATTTTCTATTATTCCTTAAAATTTGATATGGTGTTTGGTGACTCCTAGTTGTCTTGTTGGATCAGAGAAAAAAATATAAAATGGAGACTTATTTGTGAGTATCTATAGATAAATCACATAGAGGAAAAAAACACAACATCCTAGATGCCAAAGGTGTGGGAAGAATCACCCTGTAAACATTATCAAGGGAGCCAAAATATTTTTCAAATATTGAAAATTGGGGTGTTGGGATAATCATTTCTGACGATAAATGAAGAACCCACTAATGAAGAAGAATAAAAGAAGGTAAAAATCAACAATTATCCTATAGTACTATGTTTAAACTATAAAGAACAATATAATTTTAAAATCTAGATCCCTAATAAAATGGTTTTCAGTGAAAATAAATTAAAATAACCATCAAATCCTAGAGTTATGGACATATGATATCACTACTTTTGATGTGTATCCCGATACTGATTTTGTGATAGGTGTTCTTATTATTATTTCAAGAATAAAAAATTTATATTTTGATTTTGGTTATATGGATTCTTTCATAACATTTATTTTCAGTATAATAATTAAAACACCACCTCAAAACATGTGAGTTGAGCTATATGTGGGAATTATATCTCAAGTATATAACTCCTTCCCAGTCAATGTTTGTGGATTGAATATTCCACTAAATATATTACTAATTACTTAAGTCGAGTTTGATGCTATATTGGTCATGGATGGGCTATCATTATATAAATTAAACATCAAATATTTAGATAGGGAGATCACTCTTTGCATCTTAAGACATCCTCTAATTCTATACAATTGTAAGGATGGGTGTAACAGCCCGAGATTTTATGAAAAATATTCTTTTTAATTTTATTAATGTCTTGTGTTGTACGCTACACCAAAAGGAGCTTGAACAACACACATCCTTGACTTGCCTTTCATTACACGCAATCGCGACCTTCCTCGATAGCGTGTGTAGTACGCAATACCGAGTTTCACTAAACAACGATATGCTATAAAAATATTATTAAAACTAGCCGTTATGAATAGTAATAACCACTTTTTGAAATCCAGTAAATCTTATTTTTTAAAATGAACTTTATTTTTGGATTCGGAGTATCGAATTTAGCCTAAGGTGAAATTTTGGTACTTTTCGGATAACTTTCATATTCTGATGAATAGTGAAAATTACTAAATTATAATTAAAAACAACTTTTTTTAATCGAAATAATTAATAGTGATAAATCATTAATTTGAGTGGTTTTAAAGTATATTTAGAATATATTTTTACAATTTAATACAATGTTGGTCATTGGTTGTAATTTCACATTTAAACCAGACATAATCAAGTGTCAATCTTTTGATAGATATTGTTTCTTAAAAACACGCTATTTGTTTTAACAGCGGGATTTAATTATAAAATTAATTAATGCAACTTTTATGTTTTGAATTTGGTAAAATAGACATCATTTTTGAGTTCATAATATCAAATATAGCTTAGGCCTAATTTTTGGTATTTTTCTGAAAACTTTCAATTTTTGATGAATAGTGAAACCACTAAGTGGTAGGTTAAAAACTGAATTTTTGCATAAAACTTAATTTTACAGCTTCTGTGAATGGAATTTCGAAAATCCAAGAGACACGGTTGATGTCAGTAAGTAAAATGTGGTTCAATGAGATGAAAATAATTTTTGGTGAATAGTAACTTTTTACTTTTATTTACCACGGTTAAAAGTAAATAGGGTAATTAAGGGTAAAAATGATATTATTATTACCCTAACACATGTCCTAATTCTATTGGACAAGTGTAATTTGACCAAAAACAAGCTTAGGAATAAAATATGACCATTTAGGCCCACTTGGATTAGATTAGGACATTTATTATTATTTAATTCAAAGAAGAGTTAAAAGAGTCAAAATCAAAGTTTATTTACTAAAACATTTTTAATATAGGGTTGTACATAAGATAAATTCTATTTTAAATATTCATTAGAAAGCTAAAACGATTTCCTACATGATGGTATTTTATTTGTAATTTTTAGACATCAAATAAGTTAATTTATTTATGACACAAAGATGATGGAGTAATTATCTTATTAATGAAATATTGACATAATTGATGTTATAAACACCAAACTAAATATAATTTGAGACTTTTTATGAATTCCACTAATTTTCTAGGTTACTATGATATATTAGTGTTGATTTAATCAACTTGGTTCGAACATATAATTCTGTTATGACCTTCAGAAAAATCATGTATCAAATAGTATCAAAATTGACACAAAATAGTTTTTAAATCAAATACTATATTATTAATTGTTATTTTATTCCTAAAAATCTAAGGTTCGGCAAAATGACTTAGATAAGGATATATGTATTAATAATATACAATTTGGGGTTAGTTTGGCATGTTATAGTAAGTTTATTAACCATATAGTGTAAGAAAACAAAAAGACACGGTAAAAGTTAAATTATTTAACTTAGAGTTAAATCTAATTGATAAGGTTAAAATAATAACCTAAACTTGTCTAAATCCTATTGGTTGATAGGATTTCGATCCATCCCCACTTTAGCTTCTAAATAAGACCCTTTGGAACCATTATAAACCGATTTTGACTTTAATATAAAATAATATTTTGAGATATTCCTAAGGTGCCCCTCTCCTCCCTTATAAAAGGACACCTCCTCCCTCTCCTTCTCACACCAATTTGAGCACTCAAGCTCGGACAAACCCTGCCAAAATCTCTTCTCCACTTCCCTATCAACATCCTAGAGGTTCTGGTCTTCCTCAAAGACCAATTTTAGTGCCCTAAGAGGAGGTCTCAAAGAGGCACTTCAAAGAAGAGGTAATTACCGTTACCAATTCTTTCATCTTTATTTATTCTTACACTTCTTCTTCTTAGGTTGTTTCATTATGAAGTAATAACATCATTATCACTAATATACTGATATGTTATTATAAGTATGAAACAACCCTATTTCACCATCTATCCATCCTACGGAAAAAGAAATCACCGCGCGTGCGTACGTACGGAATACCGTCTCCACGTCGCGGTGTAATCTATTTTCCACCACCACCTTACATGGATGGGTATAAGGGTGTAAAGAATAACTATACATAGTTATTACAACATCATATTGATTCTGATATATTGTATAATCCACTCCAATTCAATTCAATATTTATGGAAATGATATCATCGCTCGTGCGTACGTACGGACTACCGTCTCCACGACGCGATGAGATTCATTCTCCATGTTAACCATTTAAGAATGATTATAAAGTATATATAAGAAATAATAATGAAATATATTACATTATAAAGCTACTGGATTTATGTATATATATATATATATATATGTATGTCATCTACTTACTTCCATTCAAGACAATAAGGAAAGAAAAACAGCGTTCATGCGTACGTACGGACTACCGTCTCCATGAACGGTGTTTTTCATTTTATTTATCTACATATTATATATATATATATATATTGAATATATATGATATATAAATCATATTTTATATTCTGGAAGTAAGTAAATCATGATATAAGTAATAATGATGTCAAGAACAACAAGTCAAAACACCTACGATAAATGAAACGATTTTACCCAAAACGCTTCTTTAACATGGAATTTACAAAAGAAAGGGTAATATAATGTCATAAGTGAACCATATATGATATCATAACAATGAATATGATTCTGTAATAAGTCAATAACATGATTTAAATCATTATACAGGAGGTTCAGACACTTACAAAGCAAGTCGGACCTAAGGTAAGGGAAATATCACAATCTCATTTTTATCCGAGATTGTCTATACTTTGGTATTTACTGGGGTGTATTTTATCATCCACATCCATGTTTCATAAATAATATTATTTCCATCCACCTACAATTGTTTAAATCCATTTTTACCCTTTGGTGAGTTTTTAGTAATAGAAATGAAAGGAATCTTTTGTCATTTTTCGTACGAGGTACTTTTTGACTTTTCCGACAAAAGTATGAAAGAATGTTTTTTTTAACTTATACGGCATGAATGGATTTTTAAAAAATTATTTCCAAGAAGCTTCCTTTACAAGTTTTCAAGTTTATTTTTAATCAACTTCTTTTATTTTAAAGTTGTATGACATGTTATGAAAGGAAAAATGTTTTTGAAGAAGAAAGGATATTTTCCTCAAGAATGGAGTTCAAGTGTTTTATCAAAATTATTTTCCATCTAAGATAATAAAGGGTTCTGTTTTTATCCCTATTATTACATTGATTTGATCATGTTGTGATGGAATTATTTTTTTATGAATTTCTTTATCTTATATGAATTGTTTTATGATGTCATGTTGTTTAAGAATCCCATTTTTACTACATGGGTTATGAAATGATGTATGATTTATGATTTTGTGGCACACATAAGAATGGTATCATTATGAGATGGGTGGGACCTATATCTCCCTCCAATGCATTGGGTAAAGATTTTATATCTCATGAGATAGACATGGCTGGAATGGTAGGTTATACCGGTTCAGTGAAACAGGACTGAAACGAGGGTTACTCGATTCAGAAAGGGACTTTGTCCACTAAGATAGTCTTGGCAATGAGTCTTGACTAACAAGAAATGATTCTCTATGATTATGTGTGTATGCCACAAAGTTTCATGTTTTAAGTTATGATTATTGGGATTACATTTCACTACTATGATTTATCCCATGTTATGAAATTATGCTCTCTTTTGCAGGTTAAGATTTCCAAAAGTTATGTTCTTATGAATATGATGTGATTGATTTTCTTTTGTTTACCCTTACTGAGCATTTGAGCTCACCCTTTTATGTTTTCTTTTCCCCAGGATATAAAGAAAGGTTTTAGGTAAAAAAAAAGGGGAAGATCTTTATGGGAGATATTGAAGATCTTTCACCACGATTAGAAGATTACGTTCCGAGTTTCCAAAGACACTAAACTATTACGATCCTTGTGTGTGTGTTTTTGTTATGTACTAAGTATTCCGCAAAAGTAATGTAATGTCCATGTACGATAAGCTTCGGGTCTCTACAGTTGGTATCAGAGGAAAGGTTTAGTCAACCTTTGGAAACTAGGACGCGAAAACATTAGTGAGATCCCTAGAGATATTTCTAAGGTATGTCTAGGGATGCCCCTAAGGATAAGTATACGTATAGGATATAGTCCTAGAACTATGGTAACGATATTAGATTAAACCAAAGATGATAGATATTTAAGTTACTCCCCCTTTATTACGATTTTTGCATCTAACACTATTCTGTTTGGGTTTTAGAAAATGGCTGGAAACAAGATGATTCACAATAATGGAGGATATGATGGACAATGGAATGATATTCTTTATGAGCAACCAAATGAAATGGGATTTGGAAGTCCAAACATCATTATTATGCCGAATCAGAAATCTCATAATATGATCAATAAAGTAAACTTTGGTAAGTTTCCTGACTCGGCTAATAAGAGAAAGATGGAGTTTCATGATGATCATAGAGGAAAGAAAGTTCAATTTCCCCTATGTAAATCATGTGGGAAGAGGCATCAAGGAGAATGTTTCAAGGGAACTGGAAGATTCTTTGGGTGTGGAAAAGAAGGACACAAAGCAAGTAAGTGCAAAGGAAAAGGGTCGGTTAACACCATGGATGAGGATAATGGTATTGCTAAGACGTCAAAAATGGTTAAGTGTTTTAAATGTGGAATGTATGGGCATTATGCAAACAATTGCTCTAAGGGAAAGACTCATGAAGAGAATCAGTATGGTCATATGGGTAGTATTTATGTGGATGATGATGAAGAGACTACAAATGATATATGAAAGAATTTTTGAAGCTCGGTCAATGGTTTGAGAATGTAGTGGCATGATTACATGTTTATCATGTGTAATTTTGGAATAAAGAGACATCTATGGATTGTTACACTGTTGTCTTTCCTTGTGTTTTGAAAGTATATGATTAATGTTACCAGTATCCATGAAAGGTTATTCAGATATTTTTGGAATGTAGATGATATGCACATAATGAAGGGATAAGGAGAAAATTAAATGTTTGATAGTATTCATGAGCTCATGATTGATATAAGGACTAAGTGATATCATGGTTTGAGTATATAGAATTTTGAGGATTTTGGTATGTGGAAAGTGTTAACTTTTAACTGCACTCATGTTTTCACTAAGGTATTCAAGAGAATACACGATTAAGGACATTGAATGTTTGGAATGTGACCAACAAGACATATCTTATGATATGTGGGGATCAACGACAGTATTAAATCTCTGGTAATCGATGTCACTATATTATGAGAGTGGACTGCAGTATTATGTATAAGCCTAATGATTAGACTGGATTATGTTGGACATAAGTTAGTATTGTTTATGGATAGAAGATTTTCGATATTATTGATGGGATGTTATAGTAACGTAGTTTTAGAAAAAGGACAACCTACAGGACGGGCGACAGCCCATCGCTTCGGACAAGGCTGTAGGAATCGAACCCACAACCGAAGTGCGACTGGCCTTTATCGCCTACCACTGACCTACAGGAAGTCCCTGTTTAGTAGAAACTAGTTTCATTATATTAAGTAGTATGATATATGAAGTATAAGTCCATTTTAGGAACTATATATGATTAATCTCACTATAGAATGACTTATGTATATTTAATAACTTTTCCTTACCTTTTGTTTGAGACAGATGGAATGACACGTCATTCTATCACATGATCTGCTAACACTTCACGAATAACAAATTCAACTTCATTTATTTAAGAGATGAAGTGGAAATTGTTCAAGGCACGAACAACAGTGATATTGTATCAAAATAAAGTAAGTATTTATTCTAATTCAAATTTTCAACTTTAGGGAAATGATCTTGAAAACCAAAAATGTTGTCCTAGTGAACTTATATCTGATGAATCAGATGGTACCTTAGATCGTCACAAATTTATGGATTTGTGATTACTGGATTTTCCATAGCCATGTTCTCTACCACTCTCCATCAGAACATGATGGTTAGATTTCTCTTCCATATCCATATTTTCACCTATGTGGAAACCCAGTGATTAGTTTATTTGGGTAACCGTTACGTTTCATACATTTGTTTTTAAAGATTGGTTTTGGTATTCCTTTTTACGATGTGGGTTTCTATTAAAGAAACGTTCGAATAGTAAACCATTTATAACCCCGACGAATTTCGAGGGCGAAATTCATTTTAAGGGGGGTAGAATGTAACAGCCCGAGATTTTATGAAAAATATTCTTTTTAATTTTATTAATGTCTTGTGTTGTACGCTACACCAAAAGGAGCTTGAACAACACACATCCTTGACTTGCCTTTCATTACACGCAATCGCGACCTTCCTCGATAGCGTGTGTAGTACGCAATACCGAGTTTCACTAAACAACGATATGCTATAAAAATATTATTAAAACTAGCCGTTATGAATAGTAATAACCACTTTTTGAAATCCAGTAAATCTTATTTTTTAAAATGAACTTTATTTTTGGATTCGGAGTATCGAATTTAGCCTAAGGTGAAATTTTGGTACTTTTCGGATAACTTTCATATTCTGATGAATAGTGAAAATTACTAAATTATAATTAAAAACAACTTTTTTTAATCGAAATAATTAATAGTGATAAATCATTAATTTGAGTGGTTTTAAAGTATATTTAGAATATATTTTTACAATTTAATACAATGTTGGTCATTGGTTGTAATTTCACATTTAAACCAGACATAATCAAGTGTCAATCTTTTGATAGATATTGTTTCTTAAAAACACGCTATTTGTTTTAACAGCGGGATTTAATTATAAAATTAATTAATGCAACTTTTATGTTTTGAATTTGGTAAAATAGACATCATTTTTGAGTTCATAATATCAAATATACCTTAGGCCTAATTTTTGGTATTTTTCTGAAAACTTTCAATTTTTGATGAATAGTGAAACCACTAAGTGGTAGGTTAAAAACTGAATTTTTGCATAAAACTTAATTTTACAGCTTCTGTGAATGGAATTTCGAAAATCCGAGAGACACGGTTGATGTCAGTAAGTAAAATGTGGTTCAATGAGATGAAAATAATTTTTGGTGAATAGTAACTTTTTACTTTTATTTACCACGGTTAAAATTAAATAGGGTAATTAAGGGTAAAAATGATATTATTATTACCCTAACACATGTCCTAATTCTATTGGACAAGTGTAATTTGACCAAAAACAGGCTTAGGAATAAAATATGACCATTTAGGCCCACTTGGATTAGATTAGGACATTTATTATTATTTAATTCAAAGAAGAGTTAAAAGAGTCAAAATCAAAGTTTATTTACTAAAACATTTTTAATATAGGGTTGTACATAAGATAAATTCGATTTTAAATATTCATTAGAAAGCTAAAACGATTTCCTACATGATGGTATTTTATTTGTAATTTTTAGACATCAAATAAGTTAATTTATATATGACACAAAGATGATGGAGTAATTATCTTATTAATGAAATATTGACATAATTGATGTTATAAACACCAAACTAAATATAATTTGAGACTTTTTATGAATTCCACTAATTTTCTAGGTTACTATGATATATTAGTGTTGATTTAATCAACTTGTTTCGAACATATAATTCTGTTATGACCTTCACAAAAATCATGTATCAAATAGTATCAAAATTGACACAAAATTGTTTTTAAATCAAATACTATATTATTAATTGTTATTTTATTCCTAAAAATCAAAGGTTCGGCCAAATGACTTAGATAAGGATATATGTATTAATAATATACAATTTGGGGTTAGTTTGGCATGTTATAGTAAGTTTATTAACCATATAGTGTAAGAAAACAAAAAGACACGGTAAAAGTTAAATTATTTAACTTAGAGTTAAATCTAATTGATAAGGTTAAAATAATAACCTAAACTTGTCTAAATCCTATTGGTTGATAGGATTTCGATCCATCCCCACTTTAGCTTCGAAATAAGACCCTTTGGAACCATTATAAACCGATTTTGACTTTAATATAAAATAATATTTTGAGATATTCCTAAGGTGCCCCTCTCCTCCCTTATAAAAGGACACCTCCTCCCTCTCCTTCTCACACCAATTTGAGCACTCAAGCTCGGACAAACCCTGCCAAAATCTCTTCTCCACTTCCCTATCAACATCCTAGAGGTTCTGGTCTTCCTCAAAGACCAATTTTAGTGCCCTAAGAGGAGGTCTCAAAGAGGCACTTCAAAGAAGAGGTAATTACCGTTACCAATTCTTTCATCTTTATTTATTCTTACACTTCTTCTTCTTAGGTTGTTTCATTATGAAGTAATAACATCATTATCACTAATATACTGATATGTTATTATAAGTATGAAACAACCCTATTTCACCATCTATCCATCCTACGGAAAAATAAATCACCGCGTGTGCGTACGTACGGAATACCGTCTCCACGCCGTGGTGTAATCTATTTTCCACCACCACCTTACATGGATGGGTATAAGGGTGTAAAGAATAACTATACATAGTTATTACAACATCATATTGATTCTGATATATTATATAATCCACTCCAATTCAATTCAATATTTATGGAAATGATATCATCGCTCGTGCGTACGTACGGACTACCGTCTCCACGACGCGATGAGATTCATTCTCCATGTTAACCATTTAAGAATGATTATAAAGTATATATAAGAAATAATAATGAAATATATTACATTATAAAGCTACTGGATTTATGTATATATACATATATATATGTATGTCATCTACTTACTTCCATTCAAGACAATAAGGAAAGAAAAACAGCGTTCATGCGTACGTACGGACTACCGTCTCCATGAACGGTGTTTTTCATTTTATTTATCTACCTATTATATATATATATATATATATATATTGAATATATATGATATATAAATCATATTTTATATTCTGGAAGTAAGTAAATCATGATATAAGTAATAATGATGTCAAGAACAACAAGTCAAAACACCTACGATAAATGAAACGATTTTACCCAAAACGCTTCTTTAACATGGAATTTACAAAAGAAAGGGTAATATAATGTCATAAGTGAACCATATATGATATCATAACAATGAATATGATTCTGTAATAAGTCAATAACATGATTTAAATCATTATACAGGAGGTTCGGACACTTACAAAGCAAGTCGGACCTAAGGTAAGGGAAATATCACAATCTCATTTTTATCCGAGATTGTCTATACTTTGGTATTTACTGGGGTGTATTTTATCATCCACATCCATGTTTCATAAATAATATTATTTCCATCCACCTACAATTGTTTAAATCCATTTTTACCCTTTGGTGAGTTTTTAGTAAAAGAAATGAAAGGAATCTTTTGTCATTTTTCGTACGAGGTACTTTTTGACTTTTCCGACAAAAGTATGAAAGAATGTTTTTTTAACTTATACGGCATGAATGGATTTTTAAAAAATTATTTCCAAGAAGCTTCCTTTACAAGTTTTCAAGTTTATTTTTAATCAACTTCTTTTATTTTAAAGTTGTATGACATGTTATGAAAGGAAAAATGTTTTTGAAGAAGAAAGGATATTTTCCTCAAGAATGGAGTTCAAGTGTTTTATCAAAATTATTTTCCATCTAAGATAATAAAGGGTTCTGTTTTTATCCCTATTATTACATTGATTTGATCATGTTGTGATGGAATTATTTTTTTATGAATTTCTTTATCTTATATGAATTGTTTTATGATGTCATGTTGTTTAAGAATCCCATTTTTACTACATGGGTTATGAAATGATGTATGATTTATGATTTTGTGGCACACATAAGAATGGTATCATTATGAGATGGGTGGGACCTATATCTCCCTCCAATGCATTGGGTAAAGATTTTATATCTCATGAGATAGACATGGCTGGAATGGTAGGTTATACCGGTTCAGTGAAACAGGACTGAAACGAGGGTTACTCGATTCAGAAAGGGACTTTGTCCACTAAGATAGTCTTGGCAATGAGTCTTGACTAACAAGAAATGATTCTCTATGATTATGTGTGTATGCCACAAAGTTTCATGTTTTAAGTTATGATTATTGGGATTACATTTCACTACTATGATTTATCCCATGTTATGAAATTATGCTCTCTTTTGCAGGTTAAGATTTCCAAAAGTTATGTTCTTATGAATATGATGTGATTGATTTTCTTTTGTTTACCCTTACTGAGCATTTGAGCTCACCCTTTTATGTTTTCTTTTCCCCAGGATATAAAGAAAGGTTTTAGGTAAAAAAAAGGGGCAGATCTTTATGGGAGATATTGAAGATCTTTCACCACGATTAGAAGATTACGTTCCGAGTTTCCAAAGACACTAAACTATTACGATCCTTGTGTGTGTGTTTTTGTTATGTACTAAGTATTCCGCAAAAGTAATGTAATGTCCATGTACGATAAGCTTCGGGTCTCTACAATGGGGATGAATCTCCATTGTAATCATCTATACAAGAATGGATATTATTACCTTATGAGAAATCATATCTTGAAAAAATTATTTATATAAAAGATAGAATCATTCATTAATAAATCCCAGTTATGAGAAATTATAATTTTTTATTCCACAAATAGTTTTCTGGTCTTCCTAATGACGAATTAGTTGATTTCTAAATTGAAATAATACTATGATATCTTCCCATATGCAAGAGTCCTTAGAGAATTCCCTCCATTGAAATTGAGAAACTCAAAAAGTAGTTATAGGAGAATTAAAAAAAGTTTTTTATATTCCTGAGTGCTTTATTTTGGGGTTCACCTATCCTCTTTTCAAGAATAATGATGGTTCAATGATCCTTGGTCTCAATTATCATGGACTCAAAAAAAGCACGATAAAGAACAAGTATTCCCTTCCATATATAGATGACTTGTTTGATCAACTACATTGGACCCAATATTTATCTAAGGTGGATCTTTAGTCCAGATACCACCAATAAAGGGTGAAGAAGGAGGATATTCCAAAAACATCCTGTCAAACAAGGGATGGAAATTATGAGTTTACAGTGATGCCTTTCAAACTCATTAATTCTTTAGAAATATTTATGGATTTAATAAATATAGTATTTAGATATCACCTTTAAATATTTGTGGTAGTATTTTTAGATGATATTATTATATACTCTAAAATCAAGGAGGATCATGAGAAGAATTTGTATATTGTGATAAAGACTTTTAGAAAAGAGAAGCTATAGAAATTTTATAATAAATGAGAGTTCTGTAAGAAGGAATTATCAATATTTGGTAATATTATCACTTGGAAATAGATATATAAGGACCCTTTTAATAAAATGGTAATTTAGAATTGTCCTAAAAAAATATCTATAATTTAGGTCCAAAGTCTCCTTGGACTATCTAGTTATTACTGATGATTTTTGAGAAATTTATACTGATTTTCAAACTCACTAATCAAGCTACCACAAAAGAGAGTAATGTTTTTCTAGACCAATTAATATGAAGAGAGATGTAAGGAGTTGAAAAAGAGGGCTATCACTACAACAGTCCTCACACTTCCCTTAAGTGAAGAACTTGTCTTTGTATATAACGATGCTTCAAAAAGGGTTTTGGTAGTATACTAATGAAAAATGAAAAGGTTATATCTTACAAAATAGGGTATTTTAAATTCCATGAGAATAAAAATCAACACATGATCTAGAGTTGGATGTAGTTATTTTTGGGTTGAAAATATAAAGACATTATTTCTATGGGGAGAAGTTTGAAATATATATGGAACATAAGAGCCTCAAATATATATTCACATAGAAAAAGCTTAATATGTTCCAGTGAATATGATTTGAAGTGATCAAGGACTATGACTTCTCAATCCACATTTATCCTTGGAAATCAAATAATTTTTAATATTCTCTAAGAAAGAAGTATCCAAAAACCTTATAACTAATGAGAATTTAAAATAATCCAATATTATTATACATGAAAAGGATAAACATGGGAATAATAAAGGAAAGAACATCATCTTTTCTTTGTCAAATGATTTTTCAACCATACCTTCTAGATAAGATAAGGGATGCTCAAAGAGATGATGTGTAAATTGATAATAAGGTAGAATCTATATGAAATGGGATATCCTATGAGTTCAAAATTGATGAATAATGAGTTGTAAGATTTTGGTCATGACTATATGTACCATCAAATCCTGAGATAAATAAAGAGATATTGAAAAATTCATATAGATCAAACTTCTCTATCCACTTAGGGAGTACGAAGATGTTTCAAGATATCCAAGAACACTATTGGTGGGAAAATATAAATAAGGAGATAATAAAAGTTAAATCAAAGTATCTGGAATGTCAGTGAGTGAAGGGTGAAAGAAAATAGTGTAAGGGGATAATGAAATCATTACCCATCCCTATATAAAAATGTGAAAAATTACAATGGACTTTGTCACTAGTCTTTCAAATACATCAAGATGGAATAATTCCATATAGACTATGGTGGATCAACTTATAAAGACCTATCACATCATTACAATTCAATATGACTTATCACTTGATCAAATTGTAAGGATATACATTAGATACATGATGAGGCTTCAAGGAATTCCATTTTCTATTATTTCTGATTCACAACTAAAATTAACCTCTATGTCATGGAATAGCCTCCAACATGCTTAAAATATTGATTTAAAATTCGGTAAAAATTATCACTCCCAAAATAATTTCCAATTTGAAAAAACAAGTCAAACGCATAAGAAGACATATTGATAACATGTTTTATGGGATTCAAAGGAGGTTAATATTAACATATTCCTTTTCTCAAGTTCTTATACCATAATATTTTCTAATAAAGAAACCATACAGATCATCATGAACCCCTTATGGTAAGAGATTTAGAACACCTATGTGTCAGGATGGAGTAGATGAACGCAAGATCATGAGATCTGAAATGGTTAAGAAAATGGAAAAAAGATAAAGAACATTTAGCAACACACTGTTATTTCTCAGAGTTTAAAGATTATATTTAATGACAATTATTGATGTGACCTATAGTTTGAGGTTAGGGATAAATTTTCACTACATATATCTATGTAAGATGGTCATGAGAATTGGGAAGAAGGGAATTATATGAACCAAGGTACATTGGACCATTTTTTATTCTCAATTTCATTAGAGTTTTGGCTTATCAACTCTCACTCCCACTAACCCGTTCTCAAGTACATGATGTATTCCATGTATCCCTCATGATGAAGTATGTAATAGATCCATCACATGTACTAAATTCAAAGGTGGTATAGCTATAAAATGATATATCTAATGAGGATTATATAGTGATGATATTGGACTATAGAGATGACATTCTATGAAACAAGACAACTCACAGAGTAAAAGTAATATGGAAGAACCATAAAAATGAAAAGGCAACATGGGAACTGGAGGAATTCATAAAGAATAAGTACCCTCACCAATTTTCACCTTATTATGAAATATAAAATTTTTAGGGAGAAATGCCTTTATAAGAGAAGAATGCATGTAAAGACCCAAACATATCATATATAAATATGACATCTTAATAGAATAATATTCATTACATAACATAACAATTCATGATATATTCATTTTGGTGTAGTGCCTTTGAAATCTTGGACACATAAACAACTAGTCCATAAGTGAGCTATGTCACCTCCCACTATGTTCTACATACCTAGAACCATTCTTAAACATATCATACATAATATCATTCATCATAATCTTGGGAAAAACATAAGAAAGGGTGAGATATTATGCTCAGTAAGGGTAAAAAAGAGAGATATAAATGTATCCTGAGAATAAGGGTATGATAACATGAGAATAAAATTTCAAAACCATAACCTGAATATCATTGATTTTAAACATGATTCCTAGCATAAATATTTTTATTTCATACAGCATGAATCGTAATTGGATCAAAGAACATGGACCATAAGAATATAGCATTGGCATGAGGCATATATTTGTGGCATAAACATAACAATAGTAAACCATTTCCTTAGTAGTTCAAGGATTATTTCCAAGACTTTGATAGTGGAATTGGTTCACTCTCTAAACCATCATAGTAGTCAAGGTTCACTAATAAGACTATCATAGTGTAAAAATTTCCATACTCAAATATGTTCTCTCTTCATTATATTCCTTTTTATCTCATGAGATATAAATATTTACCCAATGCATTAGAGGGTGATATAGGTCTCACCCATCACATAATTCTTACATTTTTTGTTCCATAAAATCATAAAACAAACATTATATCAAACCCCATGAAAATAAATTGAATTTATAACACATTTATCATATCTAAACACATGAAAAGAAATGGGATTCATAACACATTTTATCATATAATAACCCATAGAAAATAAATGGGTTTTATAAAAATATTTTCATCATAAACTTAAACCATCAAAACAATATGGTGTAATTGGATTATATCCCCAGAAAATAATAAGTTATATCAAAGGATGTCCTATTAGATGGAAAATGATATTGTAAGATCACTTGGAACATTTCTTGGGGAAATAGCCTTTCCACTTTGAAAAAAAATTAAAACATAAAACATTTTCAAAATACTTTTCCATGAAAATAACATTTAAAACTTATAAAAGAAGATTTAAAAATTATTTAAAACATTTCTTGAGAAATATATACTTTCCAATTTGAAAGAAAACATTTTTAAAATATAAAACATTTTAAAAATACTTTTCCTTGAAAATATAATTCAAAACATATAAATTAATCTTTAAAACATTGAATGGAAATGATGTAAAAAATCTATATATGTCATACATGTTAAAATAAATATTCCTTTCATATTTTATATAAAAGATAAACATGACTTATTTGGAAAAAAAATTAATATTCTTTTGAAAAAATTTTGTAAGATGTAAAACAAGGGTAAAAATATTTTTAATAAATAATTTTAAGAATTTTGAAACCATTTTTGAATTTTTTTTTTTTTTGAAAACATGGTTCTTGGAATAAAAAATGGTTTCTGAATGAAAAGAGAAATAAATATGTTATTTTATAAAAAATCACTTTAAACTATTGAGTACATAAAGAGAGGAGTATGAAAGGAAAAAAAATTTCCCCTAAAATATTAAAAAGAGAAGAAAAATAATGATTTTATTAAGGGATTTATTATATCATAGAAATCATAGAAATCATAAACATAAACAATCTTGATAAATTATGAGATTGTATTTTCCACTTTGGTAACAATGAATTGTAGGACCCATAAAATAATTACATTAAATAAAACAAAAAAATAGAATTAATAGAATTATTTTCAAGGTATAACATGTAAAATGGGTACTATATACACATCATAATAGATTATAGATACATAACACAACATATAACTCAAAGAAGGCAAATTGAGATAAAAATATCTTACTATATTGGAAAATTGAAATAGTAAAGGCCATCAAAGAGTGATCCTAAAATTCATGGGTAAATCCCCAAATTTTATAGGATAATAATAATATAATTCATTAATGGGTATTATATACACCATATAAAATAATATATTTTCATAATATAATATATGTCTCAAACAAGGAAAATTGAGACAAAACTCTCTGAATTCTTGGTAACTTTTGAACTATAAACCCCGTGAAATATTGATATTAAAATGGTTATGTAAATACCAATAATTTTCTAGTAAATTATCATAAAATAAATTCATAAGTAGTATATACACCACATCAAGTAAATATTTGGTGAATATGTCATGTGTTTCATAAAAGATAAAAAGTGAGATGGAAATCTCATACCATAAGACACAAATTCATTCGTACATGTTTAAAAAAATGTATAATAAATATATATTTATTATAAATATATTTTATAACTATATTTATATATATATATATATATATTATACTATATATTACTTCATTATGACTTTTTATTTCCAATTTATTAACAATTCTTTGTAAAAATCATGTTTCCAATAATAACTGTTTTTTTAGTATGTTTTGATTTGTTATTTTTGGACCTCTTACTTTGATCATAGTTCCATAATTTCCATATTTTTAACCATGAAAAAAATATAATGTATATTCATTATTTAATTATTTATATTAATCTGTAAATGTTTTATATATAAAATGAAATACATCGTTATAGAGATAGTATCTCGTACGTATGCATGAATGTTGTTTCCATTTTTTCAAAAATTGAAACAAAATAAAAGTAAATAATATATTGAAATTACAGAAAAATTTTATGTAATATATATCACAAATATTAATTAAATTTACCCTAATTACCTTCCATTCAAAGATTTAGTGAAAAAAAATTATAATACTTCACGAGGTGGTAGTCCGCCATACACACGAAACACATTATTGTATCCCACGTAGAATGGAAAGTAAAAAATGGTATACATGATTTAATAATTAAATAATTATAATAATGTTGAAAATATCATATATATTCATTTAATATATCATTATTACCATACAAGTAAAACATAAATGAAAAACATGTCACATCGGTTTGCGAGGTGAAAGTCTTCCATACACATGAATAATGATTTTGTATCCCATTTGGTGGAAGTTGAGATGGTTATATTTCATTAACTTAACATAAAAACATATAAGAATATTGAAGATACTTATTTTTTAATATCATTAATTTTTAATAATAATTTAATGAGGATGAGGAATAAATAAAATAAAACACTCAGTTAGAGATGTTACCTCTTCTTCGGACAACTTCTTTAATTTCGCACCAAAAACATTCCTAGGTTGTAAGTTTGGACACAATAAGGACTTTAGGGTTATATTATGGAATTAATGAATGTATTTGGGTACGTATTTTCATATTCAAAGTGTTTTGGATGTGTGAATAGGATAGGATAGGGTGTTTCCTTTTATAAATGAGGTGAGTGGAACAATTGTAATATTTGCAAAGAAAAAGGTGTACCCGTGTTTTTTATATACCACAAGGATAAAAAATGGGAAATTATAAAACTTTATAGGATATAAGGTATAAATATTCCAATAAAATAAGTTTTTTATAATTTTATAGGTCATTTTACCTCTTATTTTTTAGTTTAACCCCTAGTAAACCCAATTTCACCTTAACCACAGTAATTAATTTTTACTTCATTTACAATGGTCAAAAAATTAATTTGACCTTATTATAACATATAAATTATTATTATTCCAAATATTAAATCCATTTTTTAAAATTCCATTCATATAATTGAAATTTTTTAATTTAAAATTAATCTTATAGACTCAATGAAGAAAAGGTTTTCCGAAGAGAGAAGTTTGAAATTTTAAAAAGTTTTATTAATCAAAATTCAATATTAAATTAATTTTACTAACATAGATTTTAAAAATAGATATATAATTGAACTAATTTTACTTTTAAAATAATATTTTTAATACCCCGACCCCATTTACCCAGAGTCGGTGCATTATTACATAACATTGGCATGATCACAGGGGATCAAATCCCGAAAGTCCGGTCAGTTTAGTAGTCGTGGAAGTAATAGATACATATATAAGTTTTACATTACAATATGAAATGGAAAGACAACAACATTCTGTACCCTTTGAACACACTCATATCCCTTAGCCTATTCTTGCAGGTCAGTTATAATATATTTTTTCACATCTTGGGAAAAATAAAACATAAGGGGTGAGCTCAGATTCTCAGTAAAGATAACAACATAGCAGAAACTTTCATAAATAATCATAAACATTTTATGAAAAGTATAAGACTAAAGCAAAATAATTTAAACATAAACTTCAACATAATATTAAAAATATAAATCAAATAATTTCATTTACTTATTCACATGGATATTTTACTAGTCGAATAAACACATGTAATATTGTTAGCTAATTTCATAATGATGGAATTCATAAAATAGGATATCATAACCACAGAGTCAGGGGATCGTGCCAAGAATAAAAATAATATTTTTTAAAGTCCTTGTACTAAGACACTAGTTTGTCTCATGGGACCTACTGATGCATCGAAGTGCTATATCAGGCTCCACCCATCACTTACTAAGTCCAATGCATTACTCATATGAAAATGTTGAAATATAACATAAACATTCATATTAAAAGTAGAATAAAAAAGGTTAATAATGTAACCATAAACCATGGATGGTATAAAAATAACACATCCACAGTCAAACATATCACAAAACCTTTAATATAATACGGAAGATTGTATCATATTAAATCAACTTCGAACAAGTGTAAAATCCATTAAAAGATGTTGACATAGATGAAATCAAAACTATTTGGGAGAAGCATATCTTTCTATTTTGAAATAATTTAAAAGCCACATATTTATAAAAGAAAAAATTTATTTTGAAAATATTTTTATAATATTTTAAGAGAAGCTTTGGAGGTTTTATAGCATCAGAAAATAGATGCATCTTCCATATAAGTTAAAAAAACATTCTTACCTAAATTTGTCGAAAGGTTCATAAAGTACCTTGTTTGGAAAACTAAAAAAACATTCCTTTAAAAAAATTATAAAAATTAAAACATGTTAAAAAATTAATTAAACCCATATTATAGGAAATAGTAAAAAAATTGAAATATATTTTAAAGAAACACGAATGTTGATGATAAAGTGGTCCCAGTAGATACTTACGTATAAACAACCTCGATTAATAAATAGATTGTAAAATTAACCCTTAACATGTAATTTTCCTTGATAGAGGGTAATTTAACCTTATGTATAATATTTAAATCATTGTAATTAAATTATACAGGAACCACATACATAAATATGATATCATATATGATCTTCTAATATTTATTTGTTAATAATATTTTAGTAGTATCGTTGTTTCGAGTGTTAACGAATTCGTTTTCCTTTATATGTTTTGTTATGTAAGTTGAGCTTGTTATGGATAGGATGTATTTGATTCATATTCAGAATGATATTATGTTCTTAAACATTATTTTTATTCATAAAATGAAAATTATTCTTGAATGATTACGATGGGGAATGAATCTCATCATGTCCGTGGAGACGGTAATACGTACGTACACACGAGCAACAATATTATTCTATTGATGGTGAAATCGTATGTAATTTGATGGTATATCATATATAAAGAATAATTAACATGTTATATTTATTATTTTCATCAATTATACTCATTATTATACCCATACAAATAATGAAGTGTTGAATAACAATCTACACCACAACGTGGAGACAGTAAGTCGTATGTACGCACATATGGTGACTTTTTTATTCATAGGATGGATGGAATAATGAATATGGTTGTACCATATTTTTAATGACATTAAAGTATGTCGAAGTTATTGGAGTTATTATTTTGTTATGGAATCAACAAAGAAAGAGGAAGTGGAAGAAGAAAAGAACTTTGAAATAGGTGATGAAATTATTACCTCTTCTTCAAGTGCTTCCTTTTGATTTGATCAAAATAGATCCTTAGGTTGGATTTCTGATCAAAGTAGGCCTATAGGTTAAATTGAGGCTAGTCAGGAGGATATTAGATCAATGGTTGATTGAGACAAATGGATTTGTAAGTGTGATTTTGAGAGAAGTGGAAGTACCCTTTTATAAGAGAGATGAAGTTCACCATAGGAAAAGATTAAAATATTAATTTATTATACAATGATATTTGGTTTATAATGGCTCAAAAAAGAATTTATTTCGATGATAAGGTGGGTATTTGTTGAAAACATCTAAACTAATAGATTTTATTCAGGTTTAGGTCACCATATTAACCATATCTTTTAGATTTAACTCTTAGTTAAATAGTTTAACTTTTACCATGTATTATTGTATTATTATAATAAATGGTTAATAAAATTACTATAAAAATCCATCATAACCCCCAAGTGATTAATTATTGATATATATAACCTTATATAAGTGCTTTGTATGAACCTTAAATTTTTATAAATATTATATCAATTAATAATATAGTATGATTTTTTAAAAACTCATTTATGTCAATTTTTACACTATTTAGTATTCAGTTTTTGTGAAAGTCATAATAAATTTATAATTTTGAAAAAAATCTATCTAATCAACCCTAACATGTCATTTTAAACTATAAAATTCTTTGAATACATAAAAATTCTCAATTTACAATTATTTTAATATTTATAATATAAATTATTTTAATCCATCAATAACAACGTAATTAATGCATCATCATTGTGTCATAAATAAATTTAATTATTTAATGTCTAAAAATTATAAATAAAATATAAATATGTAGTAAATAATTTTATATTTCCAATTAATATTTATAGTATTATTTATCATATGTATAACCCTATTTTAAAAAAAAATTAGTTGTTAAACTTCAAATTTAACATTTTAAACTCTTCTTTAAATAAAATAATAATAAATGTCATAATCTAATACAAGTGAAGAAAAAGGATCATATTTTTTTCCTAAGGTTTATTTTTGTCGAAATACACTTATTCAATAGAATTAGGACATGTTTTTTGGTAATAATAATATCATTTTTACCCTTAATTACCCTATTTACTTTTAACCGTGGTAAATAAAATTCAAAAGTTACAATTCACCAAAATTTATTTTCATCTTATTGAACCACATTTTACTTAATTATGTCAACATTGACTCTTGGATTTTTGAAATTCAACTAACAAAAGAAGTAAAATTATGTTTTATGTAAATTTTCAAATGTGCCTAAAAGGTGGGTAAAAGACGGTAAAAAGTTCAATAAAATTTTATGCATTTAATCTTATTATAAAATTAATCCAATGAATATAATTGAAATTATATAGGTATTATGTATATATTTTTAATTAAAATATATTTAAATAAAATAAATAATTATTTAAATAAAAATTTAGTTTTAAACAATAACGCATTGTTTTTCACTATTCATCAAAAATTGAAAGTTTTCATAAAAGTACCATAAATTTACCCTAAGATAATTTTGATATTACGAATCCAAAAATGAAGTCCATTTTGACAAATAAAATTTATAAAATTTATAAAAGTGGGTATTACTTTTCATAAAAGCTAGTTTTATTGGTCGTGGTGAGCTAAAACTCCAAGTTGTGTACAGCGCAAGGTACTGCATTATTCAAAGAGA
This sequence comes from Viscum album, assembly GCA_963277665.1. NCBI lineage: Eukaryota > Viridiplantae > Streptophyta > Magnoliopsida > Santalales > Viscaceae > Viscum > Viscum album. The sequence goes on along the minus strand of OY728147.1, from coordinate 1,476,694,726 downwards.
AACGTACTGTGGAAGCATGGGGTGTTACATTATACCCTCATTCATATAATTGCATCCTCAAAATTTCTAGAATACTACTACATAAAATGATTTGGGTGGTTCTTCATTATAAGTTCCTAAGTTTCCAATGTTCTCTCTTCCATCTAATGGTTTCTCCATAGAACTTTTACCAAACGAGTCGTCCATTTTCTCAACACTTGTTCTTTGGTATCAAGAATCTTGAAAGGATCTTCACAATAATTGTAACATCCCAGGTAATTAAAGAATAAATAATTTTCATATTTATTAATATTAGAGAATTAAATATGAATTTTAATTAAAAGGGGTTGCTATGTTCGATAGCGTACCCGATACGCAACGATGAGTTTCTTTGAAACTTACGTAGCACACTAGTAATAAAATAATATTTTTTTTTAAAATGTTAGTTAACAAGTAGTCGTTGTACTGGCGGGAATGAATAGAAATTACTAAAATATGAATAGATATGTTTTTATATGTTTTTACATTTACCCAATAAAAGATAAAGGCTTAAAATACGGAAAGAGTTCAATTTTAGGCTTTTATACTCTAATTTTCACTAAAGGTTCACTTATCACCTTTTAATGGTGAACCGTCATTGAATATAGTTTTGATCACTCTTATACATTCTTTTGGACCAAATAAAACTCTTATTAAGAATCGGGACATCAAATTTTACTTTGTGTAATTTTTGGTACCTTTCTGATAAAGTTCATTTTTTTTATGAATAGTGTAAAATGTTGCATTTTAATTCAAAACCTCTTTTTGATCTAATTTATTTATATGATTAGATTATGTTTTGAATTGGTTTTTAAGTAAAATTAGAATCTATTTTTACCATTTTATCCAATGGTGGTCATTGGAATCAATTTCGATTTGAAATTAGACTTAAACTGGTGTCAATCTTTTGATACTTATTGTTTTGTAAAAACACGCTATTTGCTCTGGCAGCGGGAATTAATTATTAAATTAATTAATGTGACTTATATGATTTGAATTTTGTAAAATAGACTTCATTTTTGAATTCGTAATATCAAATATAGCTTAGAGTGAATTTTTGGTAATTTTCTGAAAAACTTCAATTTTGATGAATAGTGAAACCACTAAGTGGTAATCAAGCAAACTGTTTTTTTCAGTTAAATTAAAGTTTACCACTAATGTGTATTGAATTTTGAAAATCCGACATACATGGTTGTCATTAAGAAGTAAAATGTGGTTCAATGAGATTATAATAATTTTTTGGTGAATAGTAACTTATTAAGTTCTTAATCGCGATTAGTGGTAATTAGGGTAGTTTAATGTATAAATAATGCTTTAATAATATAAAATGACTTAGACACATGTCCCAACCTCATTGGTTGTGTCATGGCCGACCAAGACAAGCCATGGCCTAACTTGGGGACCCCATGTATCCACTTTTGTTGGGAAATAACATAAATTACTTTTTATTAAATGTTAAAGTGAAAATGACACAAACATAATATGTTTTGCGAAAACAATTTTTAAGTGGGGTTATACAAGCCCAAATTTTGATTATAAATAGTCATTGGAAAGCTAAAAAGATTTCCTATATCATAGTATTTTTTTTATAATTTTTAGACATTAAATAAATTAAATTATTTACGACATAATAATGATGCAGTGATGACATCATTATTTAACGATTAAAATAAAATGGAAAGATAATGTAAAATCTAAAACCTACACATGGCCAAAACCAATTGGATGAGTGGATTTCGAATCCTTATCACCTTATCCACGAATTCTATCAATGTGGGACCTTTTAAAACCGAAACACATTTTCAAACAAAGTTATATTTCTTTACTTTCCAAAAGTGCCCCTCCTCTCCTCTTATAAAAGGCCCCCACCTCCACCTTATTTCACACACTCTTCAAGCCTTTGGCTCGGCCAACCCCTGCCCATTTGCTCTCTCCACATCCCTCTCCTCATCCTAGAGGATTCCCTTTGGGCAGAATCCTTTCAAAGGAAGCCTTTAGGCTCAAACCAAAAGAAGTTACACTTTTTAAGGTATTTCATTCTCTCATGTTCATTTGTTTTATTTTTCTTCTCCAACCCCCTAAACTCTTTTTATTTACTTCTTTTGTAACAACACCAGTATCTTCAATATACTAGGATGTTGTTATAAGATTTATTTGAGCTACACTCTCACACAACTACATCAAATGGTTAAAGAACATACGGTTTCCGTGGATGGCGAAATTCTGCCTCCCGAAACGATGATTGTTCAATACTCATTTAACACCTTCAAAGGTGGCCATTATGATGTCACTATTTTTATATATGATATGTAATATGTTTATGTTTTACTTATTCTTCTGTATTTTTCATTTGTGTCTTACCTTTATGGCTTCCATTATGGGTATACGCGATATCTTCACTTAAGGAAGTGCGGACTACCGCCCCCTCAAAGTGATGTGATTCGTTAATGCCATATGTGGGACGTGTAAAGGATGGATTTAAAGTTATTATATATGATGTTATACTGGAATTATAATATACCTATATATATCATTATCATTTATTTCCATTAAAGTATGAGATAGAAATGAAAGTAGCGTTCATGCGTACGTACGGACTACCGTCTCCATGAACGGTGCATTTCATTTCTTATCCCCAAATGTAATGTACTATTAAAAGTACATGTATATAATGGATATATAAAATTAATGATATATCTAAATGATGAATATAATTCTGGAATTAAAATATACATAAGTCTCATTTAGTTTTAATTCCGTTAATATGACAAAGAAATGAAAGTAGCGTTCATGCGTACGTACGGCTTACCGTCTCCATGAACGGTGCATTTCATTTCTTACCTCTAAATGATTATGTAATATTTTAAATACATGTATGTACTGGATATATATGACATATATGATATCTACATCATGAATACCATTCTGGATATAATGAAACATTGACCAAATTAACAACATGTAAGTGTAAGAAGTCTATTTTTGACTTAAGAACCAAATACCGACAAAATGAACATTATTAACTTAAATGATTTCATGATGTTCATAACATGGTATAAAAGAAATAATGAACTTGGAAAAGATTCATAATCAAGTAGAGATTAACTAAAGTTTATTATTCAGGAGTTTAAAGAACGGTCGGGTCAAGTCAGATACGAGGTATGGGAACTTCTTAACCCAATTTCCATTCTTTGGGTTAATCTCCTACTTTCAAATTATGTCATTATGTTATTATGTCGTATCTTGTATTGTTACTTTATTTATGTGTACTTATAGTAAGTACACATAATGTATCTATTTTATTTTAAAAATTATCTTTGTATGGGACTTCGTCTCAATCTCCTTTCGTTGAGGCATATTTTATTTTATACACAACTTTCTTTTATACGGTGTATAAACCCCTTTGACTTTTACGTTTACTCAAAAGGAATCTTTTTTATACGAAGCGTTTACTAAACGACAAAAGGGAATGTTTTTGTCGTACGTATGCGGCGACAACGACTTCTCCGCCGTCGTAACCGTTATTTGAGTTTCGGCTTCCTCTACAAGCCATACCTTTTTTTTAAAAAGAAAAATAAATACCATGTTTTACTTTGGTATTGAAAATGGTTTTCATAATGTTTTTATTATATCAATGTGTTGTATTGATATCTCGTGATTGAAATGCGGAAATGTTATGTTTCCTTTATGCATGTTTTATGTGATATGATTATGTTATGGTTCTTGGGCATTATTATGAAGACGGGTGGTTCCGTGATAAACTAAGGGCGGGTGAGCCCGTTATAGCTCTCCAATGCATTGGGTAACGCGAAGGAGTGAAACATTAAGGTTTCTCCGAAGAGATTTTTAGGGAATATACTGTGATGGGTATTCCAAACGTAACCAAGAGGGTTACTCCCTACGTAAGAATGTTATGAATGCCTCAAGTTACCTTTATGTCTTATGATTTCTATGATTTATTCATGATTTTATGAGGTATGTTAAAGTGATTATGTTTTATGGGTAAAGTATGATTTCACTCTTATGTATGTATGTACCCATGTTTCCTTTCCATGTTTTTATAACCCATACTGAGTTTTTATGCTCATCCCAAGTTTTTGAAATGTTTTTCACAGGTCAAGGGAAAGGTACATGATAAGATGATAGAGTCAAGGATGTGTCAAGAATTAATCCATGTTTTATTTTAAATGTGTTTCCATTGATGGGAATGAAGAATACTATCTTTATGTAACCACTTTGTTTATATGTGGAATGTAATGCAAGTTTTATGATCTAATTCTCTAAAACTCTAAACCCGAAAAGATCCTCAATGTGTAATCTTGTAATAACTCAAGATTAAGTAAGGTTTAAGGCTGGGGCCTTATAGTTGGTATCAAAGGTCGGTTTAGACAACTTTAGGAGTTAGAAAAGTGTTAAATTATAATATGATTGAAATGATATAGCATTTACGGATTACCATGTTGCTTCGCCTAAGATATTTCCATGTTCAGAATGGTTTTCCGTAGGGGAAACAAAGCAGCTATGTTGGGACGACATCAGGAGGAAGACAACCTTCCAAATCAGCAACCTGAGATGGTTGGAATCGGAACTGAACAGTTTGTTGCAGTGATGGCACAGTTGACTCAGGCTATAAATGGTGGTGGTATCCATGCACGAGATCAGCCAGATCAACCGCATAGGAACATGTCAATGGTGGAACATTTCATGAGGCAACATCCCCCATCATTCAGAGGATCATCTGACCCTGTGCAAGCTGAAGAGTGGATTAAAGCACTGGAGAAGATTTTTGATGTCATGGGGTGTTCAGACAATCAAAAGGTTAGTCTTGCTATTTACCGTTTGGAGGGTGAAGCAGATCAGTGGTGGTCTATGGTTAAAAATATCAGGGACGCCGATGAGATTGATGCTCTTGACTGGGATGAATTCAAAGGTATGTTTCTTGAGAAGTATTTTCCTAAGGCTGTTCGACTTAGGATGGAAAAGCAATTCTTGGAATTGAGGCAAGAGGAAGAATCAGTGGCTGCCTATGAAGAAAGGTTCACTCGATTGGCAAGGTATGCTCCAAATTTTATTCGGGACCTTGATAGTAAAATCAATCGTTTTTACTCAGGATTAAAGCCAAAGTATCGAAGGGCATTAGCTTCTCGAGAGTTTAAAAGTTATGAAAAGCTTTTTCGATGTGCTGAGAAGGTGGAAATGGAGTTTATCGATGACCAAGTGTTCTATAACAACCAGCAGAAGAAGAGACCGAGGTGGCAAGAGAAAGGTAAGAATTCTTCAAAAAAGTCTGATGGTAAGAAAACTAAGTTTCCAGTTTGTGATAAATGTGGCAAAAGGCATGCTGGGGAATGTCTTCTGAATTCTGGGAAGTGCTACCGATGTGGTAAGATGGGACATAAGGCGCGTGATTGCACTGAAAAGGATCAAGGTGAAGGTAAGAATAAATTTGATTTACAGTTAGTGAAATGTTATAAGTGCAATGAGATGGGTCACTATGCAAACGAGTGTCCGACAAGGATCTTGAGTGATGGGAAGCAGTTAGACTACAAGCATAAAGGGGTGCTGAAATCCTTTGCAACTACTTCAGCAGATGTTGGGCCATCGAATGAAGTGGTGTCAGCTCCAGGGAGCTCAGTATTTTTTGAAGATTGACTTGAGGTCGGGGTACCATCAGTTGAATGTAAAAGAAGCAGACGTTCCGAAGACTGCGTTCCGTACTAGATATGGCCATTATGAATTTGTAGTTATGCCTTTTGGGTTAACCAATGCACCTGCCGTATTCATGGACCTTATGAATAAAATTTTCCATGAGTTCTTGGATAAGTTTGTGTTTGTGTTTTGAGGTTTGTGAAGAGGTTATGTGTGCCTTGTGATTCACAGTTGAAGAGAGAGTTGTTATGTGAAGCTCATAGTTCTCCGTTTTCAGTTCATCCGGGCAGTACTAAGATGTATAGAGATCTGCGGGAGTATTACTGGTGGGATGGAATGAAAAGAGATATTGCTGATTTTACTGTGAAGTGTTTGACTTGTCAACAGGTTAAAGAAGATCGGCAGTTACCAAAAGGGATGCTTCAGCCTTTACCAGTGCCAGAGTGGAAATGGGAGAATATATCCATGGACTTTGTTGTTGGATTACCGAAGACATCTCGAGGTAATAATGCAATCTGGGTTATTGTTGATCGCTTGACTAAATCTGCTCATTTTCTTTCTATACGAGATACTTTCTATCTAGATCAAATTTCCCGTTTGTATCTTAAGGAGATAGTCAGGTTACATGGAGTTCCTCTCTCCATTGTATCAGATCGTGATCCCAGGTTTACCTCTAACTTTTGGAAAGGCCTTCAGAAGTCGTTGGGTACTGAATTAAATTTTAGTACAGCTTTTCATCCTCAATCAGATGGGCAGTCAGAACGAACAATTCAGACATTGGAGGATATGCTACGAGCTTGTTCTATGGATTATCAGGGAAGTTGGGACCAACATCTTTCTTTGGTTGAGTTTTCATATAATAATAGTTTCCATTCGAGTATACAGATGGCACCATTTCAGGCATTATATGGGAAGCGGTGTCGAACTCCAGCTTTCTGGGATGAAGTGGGTGAAAGAAAGTTGATGGGACCAGAATTGGTAGAAGAGATGGCAGAAAAAGTTCAGTTGATTCAGAAACACATGAGAATAGCTCAGAGTAGGCAGAAGAGTTATGCAGATAACCAGAGGAAGGATCTATCTTTCGAGGTACACAATGTTTTTCACGTTTCGATGTTGAGAAAGAATATGCCAGATCCATCTCATGTTTTGAGTCCAGAGGTAGTTCAGCTGGAAGAGAACCTATCTTATGAGGAACAACCGGTCCAGATTCTTGACCACAGGGAGCAAGTGTTACGGAATAAGGTGATTCACCAGGTAAAGGTTTTGTGGAAAAACCACATGACTGAAGAGGCAACATGGGAATCTGAAAATGCTATGAGGGATAAATACCCCCACTTATTTTGATAAGTGAATAAAATTGCGAGGACGCAATTCCCAAAAGGGGGGAAGGATGTAACATCCCAGGTAATTAAAGAATAAATAATTTTCATATTTATTAATATTAGAGAATTAAATATGAATTTTAATTAAAAGGGGTTGCTATGTTCGATAGCGTACCCGATACGCAACGATGAGTTTCTTTGAAACTTACGTAGCACACTAGTAATAAAATAATATTTTTTTTTAAAATGTTAGTTAACAAGTAGTCGTTGTACTGGCGGGAATGAATAGAAATTACTAAAATATGAATAGATATGTTTTTATATGTTTTTACATTTACCCAATAAAAGATAAAGGCTTAAAATACGGAAAGAGTTCAATTTTAGGCTTTTATACTCTAATTTTCACTAAAGGTTCACTTATCACCTTTTAATGGTGAACCGTCATTGAATATAGTTTTGATCACTCTTATACATTCTTTTGGACCAAATAAAACTCTTATTAAGAATCGGGACATCAAATTTTACTTTGTGTAATTTTTGGTACCTTTCTGATAAAGTTCATTTTTTTTATGAATAGTGTAAAATGTTGCATTTTAATTCAAAACCTCTTTTTGATCTAATTTATTTATATGATTAGATTATGTTTTGAATTGGTTTTTAAGTAAAATTAGAATCTATTTTTACCATTTTATCCAATGGTGGTCATTGGAATCAATTTCGATTTGAAATTAGACTTAAACTGGTGTCAATCTTTTGATACTTATTGTTTTGTAAAAACACGCTATTTGCTCTGGCAGCGGGAATTAATTATTAAATTAATTAATGTGACATATATGATTTGAATTTTGTAAAATAGACTTCATTTTTGAATTCGTAATATCAAATATAGCTTAGAGTGAATTTTTGGTAATTTTCTGAAAAACTTCAATTTTGATGAATAGTGAAACCACTAAGTGGTAATCAAGCAAACTGTTTTTTTCAGTTAAATTAAAGTTTACCACTAATGTGTATTGAATTTTGAAAATCCGACATACATGGTTGTCATTAAGAAGTAAAATGTGGTTCAATGAGATTATAATAATTTTTTGGTGAATAGTAACTTATTAAGTTCTTAATCGCGATTAGTGGTAATTAGGGTAGTTTAATGTATAAATAATGCTTTAATAATATAAAATGACTTAGACACATGTCCCAACCTCATTGGTTGTGTCATGGCCGACCAAGAAAAGCCATGGCCTAACTTGGGGACCCCATGTATCCACTTTTGTTGGGAAATAACATAAATTACTTTTTATTAAATGTTAAAGTGAAAATGACACAAACATAATATGTTTTGCGAAAACAATTTTTAAGTGGGGTTATACAAGCCCAAATTTTGATTATAAATAGTCATTGGAAAGCTAAAAAGATTTCCTATATCATAGTATTTTTTTTATAATTTTTAGACATTAAATAAATTAAATTATTTACGACATAATAATGATGCAGTGATGACATCATTATTTAACGATTAAAATAAAATGGAAAGATAATGTAAAATCTAAAACCTACACATGGCCAAAACCAATTGGATGAGTGGATTTCGAATCCTTATCACCTTATCCACGAATTCTATCAATGTGGGACCTTTTAAAACCGAAACACATTTTCAAACAAAGTTATATTTCTTTACTTTCCAAAAGTGCCCCTCCTCTCCTCTTATAAAAGGCCCCCACCTCCACCTTATTTCACACACTCTTCAAGCCTTTGGCTCGGCCAACCCCTGCCCATTTGCTCTCTCCACATCCCTCTCCTCATCCTAGAGGATTCCCTTTGGGCAGAATCCTTTCAAAGGAAGCCTTTAGGCTCAAACCAAAAGAAGTTACACTTTTTAAGGTATTTCATTCTCTCATGTTCATTTGTTTTATTTTTCTTCTCCAACCCCCTAAACTCTTTTTATTTACTTCTTTTGTAACAACACCAGTATCTTCAATATACTAGGATGTTGTTATAAGATTTATTTGAGCTACACTCTCACACAACTACATCAAATGGTTAAAGAACATACGGTTTCCGTGGATGGCGAAATTCTGCCTCCCGAAACGATGATTGTTCAATACTCATTTAACACCTTCAAAGGTGGCCATTATGATGTCACTATTTTTATATATGATATGTAATATGTTTATGTTTTACTTATTCTTCTGTATTTTTCATTTGTGTCTTACCTTTATGGCTTCCATTATGGGTATACGCGATATCTTCACTTAAGGAAGTGCGGACTACCGCCCCCTCAAAGTGATGTGATTCGTTAATGCCATATGTGGGACGTGTAAAGGATGGATTTAAAGTTATTATATATGATGTTATACTGGAATTATAATATACCTATATATATCATTATCATTTATTTCCATTAAAGTATGAGATAGAAATGAAAGTAGCGTTCATGCGTACGTACGGACTACCGTCTCCATGAACGGTGCATTTCATTTCTTATCCCCAAATGTAATGTACTATTAAAAGTACATGTATATAATGGATATATAAAATTAATGATATATCTAAATGATGAATATAATTCTGGAATTAAAATATACATAAGTCTCATTTAGTTTTAATTCCGTTAATATGACAAAGAAATGAAAGTAGCGTTCATGCGTACGTACGGCTTACCGTCTCCATGAACGGTGCATTTCATTTCTTACCTCTAAATGATTATGTAATATTTTAAATACATGTATGTACTGGATATATATGACATATATGATATCTACATCATGAATACCATTCTGGATATAATGAAACATTGACCAAATTAACAACATGTAAGTGTAAGAAGTCTATTTTTGACTTAAGAACCAAATACCGACAAAATGAACATTATTAACTTAAATGATTTCATGATGTTCATAACATGGTATAAAAGAAATAATGAACTTGGAAAAGATTCATAATCAAGTAGAGATTAACTAAAGTTTATTATTCAGGAGTTTAAAGAACGGTCGGGTCAAGTCAGATACGAGGTATGGGAACTTCTTAACCCAATTTCCATTCTTTGGGTTAATCTCCTACTTTCAAATTATGTCATTATGTTATTATGTCGTATCTTGTATTGGTACTTTATTTATGTGTACTTATAGTAAGTACACATAATGTATCTATTTTATTTTAAAAATTATCTTTGTATGGGACTTCGTCTCAATCTCCTTTCGTTGAGGCATATTTTATTTTATACACAACTTTCTTTTATACGGTGTATAAACCCCTTTGACTTTTACGTTTACTCAAAAGGAATCTTTTTTATACGAAGCGTTTACTAAACGACAAAAGGGAATGTTTTTGTCGTACGTATGCGGCGACAACGACTTCTCCGCCGTCGTAACCGTTATTTGAGTTTCGGCTTCCTCTACAAGCCATACCTTTTTTTTAAAAAGAAAAATAAATACCATGTTTTACTTTGGTATTGAAAATGGTTTTCATAATGTTTTTATTATATCAATGTGTTGTATTGATATCTCGTGATTGAAATGCGGAAATGTTATGTTTCCTTTATGCATGTTTTATGTGATATGATTATGTTATGGTTCTTGGGCATTATTATGAAGACGGGTGGTTCCGTGATAAACTAAGGGCGGGTGAGCCCGTTATAGCTCTCCAATGCATTGGGTAACGCGAAGGAGTGAAACATTAAGGTTTCTCCGAAGAGATTTTTAGGGAATATACTGTGATGGGTATTCCAAACGTAACCAAGAGGGTTACTCCCTACGTAAGAATGTTATGAATGCCTCAAGTTACCTTTATGTCTTATGATTTCTATGATTTATTCATGATTTTATGAGGTATGTTAAAGTGATTATGTTTTATGGGTAAAGTATGATTTCACTCTTATGTATGTATGTACCCATGTTTCCTTTCCATGTTTTTATAACCCATACTGAGTTTTTATGCTCATCCCAAGTTTTTGAAATGTTTTTCACAGGTCAAGGGAAAGGTACATGATAAGATGATAGAGTCAAGGATGTGTCAAGAATTAATCCATGTTTTATTTTAAATGTGTTTCCATTGATGGGAATGAAGAATACTATCTTTATGTAACCACTTTGTTTATATGTGGAATGTAATGCAAGTTTTATGATCTAATTCTCTAAAACTCTAAACCCGAAAAGATCCTCAATGTGTAATCTTGTAATAACTCAAGATTAAGTAAGGTTTAAGGCTGGGGCCTTATAATAATATAGATCGAGTTCCAGTTCTATTTCATCATAGGTGAGTACATGCGTTGGGTTATGCATGTATTTTCTCAACTGTGATACGTGGAACACATCATGAACTTTGGAGAGACCCGGAATAATTTCCAAACAGTAAGCCACAACTCTAATTCGTTCTAGAATTTCAAAAGGACTGATGTACCTGGGAATTAATTTTCCTTTCTTACCGAATCTTATAACACCCTTACATGTATATACGTTCAATAAAACATGATCACCTACTTGAAATTATAAATCCTTCCTTTGGTTATCGCACAACTCTTTTTCCTACTTTGAGATTCTTTAATGGGGTTTTGGATAATCTTCACATTTTACATCATTTCCTCAACAAGTTCTTGGCCTATGAGTTTTCTTTCACCAACATTATCCCAACAAGTTGGTGTGAAACATCTCTTTCCACATAACGCTTCTTATAGTTCCATATGAATACTCAAATGTAATCTATTATTATTGAAAAATTCTACCATAGGTAAATACTAATCCCACATACCTTGAAAGTCAAGTGAGTAAGATCTTAACATTTCATCTAAGGTTTGAGTAGTCCATTCTGATTGTCCATCAGTTTTAGGGTGGTAGGCAGTGCTTAAAAAAAGTTCAGTATCCAGGGACTTCTAAATACATTTCAGGAATCATGATGTAAAACGAGGACCATGATCAGAAACAATGGATAGGGGTACTCCATGATGTCTCGAAACATCATTAATATATAGTCTTCATAAAAATTTAAGTGCTAAATCTTCTCTTATATAAAAAAATGTGATAACTTGTTAAGGTGATCAATAATTACCCATATTACACCATTCCTTATAAGATTCTCTTGTAGATCTATTAAAAAGTACATCATAATATCATCCCATTTCCACTCAAGTATGGGAAGAGGTTTCATAACTCCTCTCAGATTTTTTCTTTCAGCCTTCACTTGTTGGTAAACCATACATCTTGAAACATAATTAGAAATATCCCTCTTCATGTTGTCCCACCAAAATTGTTCCTTCAAATCCCTATACATATTAGTGCCACCATGGTGTATATAGAAATTGGAGCGATGAGCATCATCCAACAATTCCATTTTTAAATCAGTTATATCAGGAACACAAAGTCTCTTCCCAAATTTCAAAATTCCATCTTCATATATGAACTTAATCGATATCCCATCATTCAAAGCTTTAATTTTTATTTTAAACTCCTCATCATCAGTCTGAGAACTTTTTATCCTTTCTAGTAAAGGTGGTTTGGCAACCATTAGAAAAATTATTGATGTTTCACCTTCCATGATGATTTCCATATCCATCATTACTAGATCCATGAACATAGGATCCCTTTCAACTCTCATCTTTTTCAAAACTCCGTGATTCTTTCTTCTTAAAGCATATTCCAACTTATTTTCCTTCCCTGGGTGGTAGTGTATAGTGAAATCATAATCTTTAAGTAGGTTAAGCCATCTTCTTTGCCTCGTGTTGAGTTCTTTTTGTGAGAAAATATACTTCAAACCCTTTTGATCGGTATATATCTCACATTTTTTACCATAGAGATAGTGTCTCCATATATTCAAAGAAAAGAGTATAGCTACTAACTCAAGATCATGAGGGAGATAGTTTTGTTTGTGAATTTTTACCTATCGTGATGCATAGAAAATAACTCTATCATTCTACATAATGACACAACCGAGTCCTTTCTTTGAAGCATCACTATAAATAAAAAAACACATCATTCCCCGATGGTAGAGTCAAGATAGGAGCATTGACTAATCTTCTCTTCAGTTCATCAAAACATTCTTCACACTCTTTTATCTAAAAACATATAAGCCCTTTACCTGTGAGCTTGGTTAAGGGGTCAGATAATTAGGAAAAATTCTCAATGAAACACCAATAATAACCTACTAAACCAATAAAACTGCATACCTCAGTTATACTCATCGGTGCTTACTATTCTTGTATTGATATTTTCTTAGAAGGATCAATAGAGACTCCATACTTAGAGAAAATAAGGCTAAAAAAGAAATATCTTGAAGTCAAAATTCACATTTACTAAACTTTGCATATAATTAATTTCTTCTAAGAGTTTTTAGAATAGTGCGCAAGTGATTTTCATGATCATCATAGCTTGTGGAGTAAACCAAGAAATCATCAATAAATACCACTAAAAATTCATCAAGATATTCCTTGAAAACTTTATTCCTTAGATCCAAGAACATATAGGGCACATTAGTCATTCTAAAAGGCATTACTATAAACTCTCAATGCCCATACCTGGTACAAAATGTTGTATTTGGAATGTCTTCCTTCTTCACGCGCAACTGATGATATCAAGATTGAAGGTCAATCTTTGAAAAATATTGAGCTCCATGATGTTGATCAAAAAAATCCTCAATGCGAGGTAGGGTATACTTTTTCTATATTATTATATCATTGATCTCCCTATAGTCAATTCAGACCCTCATAGATAAATCTTTATTCTTGAAAAAAGAACAGGGAATCCCCAAAGAGAAAAACTAGTGTGAATAAATACTTTATTACTAAATTCCTATAGTTTGTATTTAGTTCCAATAATTCCACAGTGGCCATTCTATAAGGGGTCTTCGATATGGGCCTTGAACTAGGAATTAAATCAATGGAAAACTCAATTTTTTCATTCTAGAGGGTGTCCAGGTAAATCCTCTGGAAACACATCAACATATTCTTGAACAATAGGTACGCCCTCTATTTGAGCATTCTTTTCCTCACCCATATTTATTTCATTAATTTCTTCCCTAATAATTTAATTTAGTAGAGCTACTGGGGGAACATATATATAAAAATCAGGTGGTGTGTTTCTTCCCTAAAGATAAGGTACTCTTTATCATCATCAGAAATTATAACCTCGTTATTCTTACAATAAATTTTCACATCATGGTCCAAAATCCAATACATACTGAGGATTGTATCAAATTCAATCATGGGTATGATGTTGATATCAATAGATAAAGAAAATTTATATTCTATAATGGGGACTGATTCAAAAAACATTGTTGCAATGATATATCCCTTAGGAGTTTTTACTAACAAATTCTTGTTAAATAAAATCGATAATATCTAATTTTCTTAGAAAACTATAAAGATATAAAAGAATACAATGATATAGAATCAAATAAATCATTGGTTAAAATTGAGTAAACCATTAAATTACCTTCCATCATGTCATTCATAGCTTCAACCTCAGCAGTAGTGATCACGTAAGACTGGCCTTTCTCCCTTGGACATTTCTGGGGTAAGTTTCCTTGGCGCTTAGTAAATTAATTTGTATAATGCCCCATTTCTCTACAATTGTTGCATTCAACATTGGCAGCCTCTTTCTTTTCCTTGCAATCACTAGCTTGGTGTCCTTTTTCACCACACTTGTTAGAGACTCTTATTCCCTTCAACAATGTAACAGGTTTTTCTTCCCACATTTATTACTGGATGGAAATTCAATTTTTCCCTTCTTCCCCTTATTTCCATTTCCAAAGTGTTTAGCAGATCTCTTCTTCTCTAACTTTTCTTTAAATTCATATGACGTAGAGAATTCCTTTTCTGTTTTGATAGCACATGAGAAAATATCATTATACGATGAGAAGGATTTTGAGACTAATGCTCGATGGAGAAATGGTTTTAACCCATCAAAGAATCGATCAATCTTACTCCTTGGGTTATTTATATAATATGATGTGTGCCTTTCTAACCTTGTAATGTTTTCCTCATACTTTGTAACATTCTTATCCTCTTTTTACCTCAAACACAAAAATTGTCTTTCCATATCCGATCAATGGTCACGAGAAAAGTATTTTTATAAGAAAATATCTTTAAACTCCCTCCATTCCATATTTGACACCTTTTCATCTTCCTTTATGATTTGAATCAATTACCACTATTGATATGAATCTCTTGTGAGTCAATAAATTTCCATGAAAACATTTTCCCTTTAGCTACTCCCCAAAGTATGAAATATTTTCCCTAAGGACATTATCCACTACTCAACTTCAAATAGATTTGTAGTCTCATTGAATGTTGGTGGTTGTTGCCTCATGAAGCAGTCTAATATTAATCCTCCACATTTTGGATCATGGTGCTCTATACGGGTAAGGTTATTATTCATAACCTGAGTGAGTTGTCCCATTATGGTTATAAGTTGTTCATCACTGGTTGTATCACCAGATTCGCTATAATTATCTTTAGTATGAGGGAAATCCCTACATGGAGTACGTACATTGATACGGTTTACATTTCTTCCATTAGGTGTCATTTATATACAATGGAATACACAAGATTAGTTTATAAATCGAAATAGATAATTCCAAACTAGTAAAATACCTAACATAAATTGAAAAGTTTATGCATATAATCCATAATCATAAAAAAAACTTATTTGAGGAATAATTTACTCATAAATACTTTATAATGGTTTATAAAGAAAATTTGAATTATCCTAAGAATATCCCCCAGGAGTGTCATAACCAAGATTGTAGAAAGGCCCATTGTCATGTACCAGGTCAAGCCCGAAACTCCATGTCAGAGTTTTCACTCATAGATACATCTATGACAGAGCCGCCTCTACCTGCTCGTATCCATACAGGGATTTATTTCTTGGAAAATACAAAAGTCTCTACATAACCAAAAATATAGGAATTTTTTCTATACTAATCCTCAAAGTATATCTTAGGTTAATGTTCTATAATCAGAGTTTTCTTCTAAATCAAGATTCCAAGGTTTGTACTAAACTTACTCTAATAACAACTATAACTCCCCGACCCAATTTACCCAGAGTCGGTGCATTATTATATAATATTTTCATGATCAAAAGGGATCAAATCTTGAAATACCGATCAGTTTAGTAGACTTAGAAGTATTAGATACGTACATAAGTTTCAAATTACATTATGAAATAGAAAAACCACAATATTGTGTCCCATTTAAACATATGCATATCCCTTAGCCTATTCCTACTTGTCAGTAATAATATACTTCTTCCCATCTAGGGAAAATCAAAACATAAAAAAATGGTGATCTCAGATGCTCAGTAAGGATAACAACATATTGGAAACTTTCATAAATAATCATAAACATTTAAGTCAAAGTATAATACTAAAACAAAAGCCTTTTAAACTTAAATTTTAACATAATATGGAAAGTATAAATCAAATAATTTCATTTACTTATTCGCATAGATATTATACTAGTCGAATAATCACATGTAATATCAATAGCTAATTTCATAATGATGGAATTCATAATGTCGGACATCATAACCACAATGTCAAGGCCTCATGCCAAGACTAAAAATAAGATTGTGTCAATTACTTATGCCAAGACACTAGTTTGTCTCATGAGACCTACCGATGCATTGAGGAGATTTAGTGGGATCCACCCATCACTTACTAAGTCCAATGCATTCCTCAAATGAAAAGGTTGAAACATAACATAAACATTCTTATTAAAACTAGCATATGAAATGTTAATAATTTAACCATAAACCATGAATGGTATAAAAATAACACATCCATGGTCAAACATATCACAAAACGTTCAATGTAATATGGAAGTTTGTATCATAATAATTCAACTTCCAAAAAGTGTAAAATTTATCAAAGGATATTGACATAGATGAAATCAAAACTATTTGAGAGAAATATCTCTTTATATTTAGAAATAATTTAAAATTTACATATTTATAAAATAAAACATTTATTTTTAAATTATTCTTATAATATTTTAAGGTATTCTTAGAAGGTGTTGTAATAGCAGAAAATAGCCACTCCCTCCCTATAAGTTAAAAAAACATTCTTACCTTAATTTGTCAAAAAGGTCATAAAGTACATTATTTGGAAAATGATGGAAAAATTCCTTTAAAGAAATTTTATAGAAATTCAAAAAAGGGTATAAGTGACTTTAACCTATATTCTAGTAAATAGTAAAAAAAATTTGATATTCATTTTTAAGAAACACATATGTGGATGATAAAGAGGTCCTAGTATATACTTACGTATAAACAACCTCAGATAACAAAGAGATTGTAAAATTAACCCTTACCTTGTAATTTTCTTTGATCAATGGTACATTAACCTAATTTATAATAGTTAATAATTTTTATTAAATTATACAGGAACCATATAAAAATATGATATCATATATGATCTTCATATATTTGTTTGTTAGTAATATTTCACAGTATCATTGTTTCAGGTGTTAACTGATTCGTTTTCCTTTGTATGTTTTGTTATGTAAGTCATGTTTTTTAGGGGTAGAATTTATTTGATTCATATATAGAATTATATTAAGTTCGTAAAAATTATTTTTAATCATAATTTGAATATTTATCTTGAATTATTATGATGGGGAATGAATCTCATCGCATTCGTGGAGACGGTAATCCGTACGTACGCACGAGCGAAAATATCATTCTATTGATGGTGAAATCATATGTAATTGGATATTATATCATATATAAAGAATAATTAACATGTTAAATTTATTATTTACATCAATTATACTCATTGTTATATCCATCCAAATAATGAAGTGTTGAATAACAAACTACACCACAGCGTGGAGACGGTAAGCTGTACGTACGCATGTATGGTGACTTTTTAATTAATAGGATGGATAGAATAATGAATATGGTTGTACCATATTTATAATAACATCACAGTATGTAGAAGGTACTGGAGTTATTATTTTTTTATTGAAACAAAAAAAGAAAGAACAAGTAGAATAAGAAAAGAACAGTGAAAAAGGTGATGAAATTATTACCTCTTCTTCGAGTTCTTCCTTTTGATTTGATCAAAAGGGCTCCCTAGGTTGGGTTTCTGATAAAATTAAGGCCTATAGGTTGAAGTTACGGTATTTGGGAGGATATTTTAGTAAGGTTTGGCCGTTACAAAAATCTTTTGAGGTGTGATTTTGAGAGAAGAAGAAGTACCCCTTTATAAGAGATGTGAGGGTCGCTTTAGGAAAAGCTTAAAATATTAATTTATTATAGAATCGTATTCGGTTAATAATGGCTCAAAAAAAGATTTATTTAGAGTATAAGGTGGGTCTTGATCTAAAAACTCTCAACCAATAGGTTTAAGATATGTTTAGGTCACCATATTAACCTTATCTTTTATATTTAATACTTTGTTAAATAGTTTAACTTTTACCATGTATTCTTTTATTATTATAATAAATGGTTAATAAAAATACTATAAAAATAAATTAAAACCCCAAGTGGTTCATTATTGATAAATATACCCTTATATAATTATTTTTCAAGTACGTTATATTTTTTTAAATATTATATTAATTAATAATATAGTATTTGTTTTAAAAACTCATTTATGTCAATTTTGACACGATTTAGTATTTGGTTTTTGTGAAAGTCATAAAAATAATATAATTTCAAATCAAAAATATTTAATCAACCCTAAAATTTCATATTAACCTATAAAATTCTTTTTATACATAAAAATTATAAATTTACAATTATTTTAAAATTAATAATATCAATCATTTTAATATTTTTATAATAAGGTAATTATTGCATCATCATTGTGTCATAAATCAATTTAGTTATTTAATGTCTAAAAATTATAAATAAAATACCAATATGTAGGAAATCTTTTTATCTTCCTAATGAATATTTATAATCTAATTTATCATATGTATAACCTTATCTTAAATATATTTTAGTTATTATACTTTGAATTTAACACTTTGAACTCTTCTTTAAATAAAATAATAATAAATGTCCTAATCTAATCCAAGTGAACCAAAGGGATCATATTTTATTCCAAAGGTTGATTTTGGTCGAAATAAAATTATCCAATATAACTAGGACATGTGTTAGGGTAATTATAATATCATTTTTACCCTTAATTACCCTATTTAGTTTTAACCGTGGTAAATAAAATTCAAAAGTTACTATTCACCAAAAAATATTTTCATCTTATTGAACCATGTTTTAATTAATGATTTCAACAGAGTCTCTCAGATTTTCAAAATTCAATTCATAGAAGTGGTAAAATTACGTTTTATGAAAATTTGCAAATGTGCCTAGAAAGTGGGTAAAAGAGAGTAAAAAATTCAACAAAATTTTATACATCTAATCTTATTATAAAATTACTCCAATGAATTATATTGAACTTATATAGGTATTATGTATCTATTTTGACTAAAAATAAATTTAAATAAAATAAATAATTATTTAAATAAAATGTCGGTTTTAAACAATAACGCAGTGTTTTTCACTATTCATCAAAAATTGAATGTTTTCAGAAAAATACCAAAAATTCACCATAAGCTAATTTTGATATTATGAATCCCAAAATGAGGTCCATTTTGAAAAATAAAATTTATAGAATTACAAAAATTTGGTATTACTATTCATAATGGCTAATTAGATTGGTCATGGTGGGCTAAAACTCCAAGTTGCGTACAGCGCAATCTATTACATTATTCAAAGAAAAATGTATCATGGAAGCTTAGAGTGTTACAATATTTATGTTTTTAAATTCATTAAAATAAATAAAAATTCTTAATAAAAACCTGTATTTTTAAATATTCATCGAAAACTTTATCCTTTCAGAAAAATCTCAAAAATTAAATCCAAGTTAATTTTAAAATTATTATCTATAAAATAAATTTTATTTTTTAAAATAAATTTTCTAAAATTTTAAAAATAATAAATTTTAAATTCTATTCTCAAAATGTGAGAAAGTTTTTTTTTAGAAAAAAAATTTTTAAGTGATAAATTGGATTTATTATAATATCATAAATAGAAAACACATAAGATGAATGTTAAATATTTTATTTAATATATAATATATAAATCCTATTAAAATCATTGACCAAATTTTTTAAAATTTATTGAGGTAAAATGTGTTTCTGTGCATATAAATAGTTTTTCAGAAAATGATTTTTTTTATCTTCAAATAATTTTTAATTTCATATCTAATTAATTGGTAACCAAAGAATCCATTTTTAGAAAACTTATAAACCTTATATTTTTATAATTTATTTAATCTTATTCATACCCACCATTCTAATGGTTGTGTGATATCTATCATATTAAATAATAAAATTTTAATAGTATGTCATGTTTCACTTAAAGTCGGAGTTGCATGTAACTCAAAAAAAACATAGTGTTTCTTATAATAAAAAATATAAAAAAGATTAAATTTATTTGAAAAAAAGTCACAAAATATTTGGATGTTACATTATACTACCATAAAAATAAATTTTATCCTTAAAATTTTTAACTTGGGAACCAACAACCGATGATACTTCTTCTTCATTACATCCTCAATTTCCCACATAAATTCCTCAAGATGGTATTTTTTCTAAAAAACATTGACTAGTTGAGTTTTTTCTATAGAAATTTATTCCTGTGATTTAGAATATCCACTTATTGTTCCTCATAATATATATCATGCTCTAGTGGTATGACCACTGAGTGTAGTACATGTGATGAATCAGTTATGTATATCCTTATGAAGGATGCATAGAACACATCGTAAAACTAAGAGATGTTTGGTGGAATCACCAAATGATAAGATATTGTCCCGATATGATAAATTATATTAAAGGGATCGATCTACCGTGGGAATTGTTTTTCCTTTTTTATTCTATGGATAAATTCATAGAAACACCCCCTCAAAAACTTCAAATTCTAGATAACATTTATGATTATCATCATTACCTTTTTCTTGAATATTTATTTCCCTTATGTGTTGTTGATTGGATCTAACCTTATGTTACATTTTATCAACTATCTTAGGTTAAAATATCTTTGTTATTATAAATTTATTCTTGTACATTGGATTTGTAGACTTCTTTATATAGAGGTCTTCATAAGGATCCATTTTAATTCTTGAGTGAAATCTATTGTTGTATGAAAATTTAACTAGAGGAAAGTATTGACCACAAACACCATTGAAATACATAGAATAATATCTTAGAATATCCTCTAGGGTTCGAATGTTTCTCCAAAACTGACCATATGTATCGGTATGATACATAGTTATGAAGCAAAGATCTATATCCACGTTTTACTACAAACTTCTACAAAAATTTATGGTAAACTCTGAATCCCAATCAGATACCATTGAATGTTGTACATCATGAAATCCATAATGGTAAATTAATGTATATCCGGGAAATATTATCCAAATATCTTCTTATATAAAGATAAATTATTTTAACTTTGTAAGGTGATCTATTAAAACCCATATAGCATTATTCCATTTAGATGTTATGGGAATCCCAATGACGAAACCCATAGTGATTTCTTCCCATTTTCTTTCTTATATATATAATGGTCTTAGAATCATTTTAGACCTTTGTCTCTCATCCTTGACTTGTTGAAAAACTAAGAATTTAAATATAAACTCATAAATATATCTCATTATGTTTTTTCACCCTAAATAATCTTTCATGTAGGCTAGTGGTAGTCATTATACCATTTTCACCCTTCAGTTTTGGGTTCATGCCCCCACAACCTTACCAGATGTAACAGTTTTCCCCCCAGCATGCACGTTATCCTTTCTCCAAAAATATATTAATAAAAAATTTCTAAAATTTCAATAACCCATAATTACCTTAACATTTAAGACAATATATACCCTAAATTTTACCAATACCATTAATTATATATCCATAAAAAAGGAATTCCTCCTCAAAACCAAAGGGTTTTGTTTCCATAAATATCTCCCAAAATATTCTTAATCTTCATAAACTCCCATCATTATAAACCTCAAAAAGGATGCTTAATACATTTAAATTATGATCAACCTTAAACTTATAAACCCATGATGGTATCTATAACTCTTAAGTTAATCTCACATGAAAACATATATGCTTCAAAAATTAACATAATCCTTAGATGTTTCTTAATTTGTATTACCAAAATACCATTCCTAAAACATATCCACAATATAATTAATCAATTCAAATACATAAACACTTCAATCATTTCACTTCATCTATTTGAATATCATATTTTTTTCCATGGTCTAGGGGATAGCCCTTTATTTAGACAATTGACTAGAATAATTCCCAAGTTCCCCACATATATGATATTAAATTCCTTGGAAAATCAACTATTTATGCCTTTAATTTCTTCATAGAAAACATCTTCCCCTCTATTTGAGATATTATTATAGGTTCTTCTTCCCACCTTCTTGGCATATAGAAAGACAGATATTTTTTCTTCTATGTTCATTACCACATGGAATTTTATAAAATTTCATTTTTATCTTATGTGATGCATTATTATTCTCACTGAATTTCACATTATTAATCATATATCATCATAGCTGATTAGACATAATCACAATATCATTCTCTTAATTCATCATCCAATTTGGTCACTCATAATCACTGAATTTTCTATCATGTTCAGTGTTAACTTGATTTCTATTGCACTACTAAAAATCCGGCCTTTAGCGGCCGCTTAGCGACCGCCATTGGCGGTCGCTGTTGCCTCGTTGCTAGAGGCTTTCAGCGACCGCCAGTGGCAGTCGCTATAGAAGGCCGGCAGATCGGCCTTCAGCGACCGCCAAGCGGTCGCTGCAACCCCTCTGCCGGGCAGCCTATAGCGACCGCCCATGGTGGTCGCTAGTCTAAAAAAAAAATTTTTAAAATTTTTTTTTATTGAATTAAATATATAAATATATATATATATATATATATATTCATATATATATATATATTCATATATATACTATTAAATACAATATTTTAAATATATATATATAATATATTTTAAATGTTTTAATATATATATAATATCAAATCATTGTGCTATAATAATTTAGAAACTTCGATTCAAGAAATAATCTCATTTCAGGTCTTTCGGAGCATGTTTGCTCCGAATGGGACCGCCGCACGCCGTTTTGGTGTTTTATAGTGCCGGAAACGCGTTTCCGGCCGCCACGGTCAAACGGCACCTCCGAATGAGGTGCCGTCTGGCCGACCATTTCACAATTCACGCCCCGGATGTTTTCGTACGGTTTCGTGGAATTCGGAGGTCGTTCGGGTGGTTTTGAACCCCAACGCGCCATTTCAGCGCGCGCCGCGCTGCTGAAAAGGACACAATCGGACGTGCCGTGCGTACCACATGTCCGATGGACGTGCGGCCTCCTCCTGCATCTCAGGAATAATATTTCTATCGTTCCTATGCGGTTTCAGGTCGTTCGGAGCACTTTTTCTCTGAATTGGACCGCCGCACACCGTTTTGGTGTTTTAGGGCGCCGGAAACGCGTTTCCGGCCGCCGCGGTCAAACGGAACCTCCGAATGAGGTGTCGTCTGGCCGACCATTTCACAATTCACGCCCCGGATGTTGTCGTACGGTTTCGTGGCATTCGGAGGTCGTTCGGGTGGTTTTGACCCCCCAACGCGTCATTTCAGCGCGCGCCGCGCTGTTGAAAAGGACACAATCGGACGTGTCACGCGCACCGCACGTTCGCTGAACATTATGCCTCCTCCTACGTCTTAGGAATAATATTTCTATCGTTCCCGTGCGGTTTCAGGTCTTTCGGAGCACGTTTGCTCCGAATGGGACCGCCGCACGCCGTTTTGGTGTTTAATGGCGCCCGAAACGCGTTTCCGGCCGCCGCGGTCACACGGCACCTCTGAATGAGGTGCCGTCTGGCCTACCATTTCACAATTCACGCCCCGGATGTTGTCGTACGGTTTCGTGGCATTCGGAGGTCGTTCGGGTGGTTTTGACCACCCAACGCGTCATTTCAGCGCGCGCCGCGCTGCTGAAAAGGACACAATCGGACGTGCCGTGCGCACCGCACATCCGATGGACGTGCGGCCTCGTCCTGCATCTCAGGAATAATATTTCTATCGTTACCATGTGGTTTCAGGTCGTTCGGAGCACGTTTTCTCCGAATTGGACCGCCGCACGCCGTTTTGGTGTTTTATGGCGCCGGAAACGCGTTTCTGGCCGCCGCGGTCACACGGCACCTCTGAATGAGGTGCGGTCTGGCCGACCATTTCACAATTCACGCCCCGGATTTTGTCATACGGTTTCGTGGCATTCGGAGGTCGTTCGGGTGGTTTTGACCCCCCAACGTGCCATTTCAGCGCGTGTCGCGCTGCTGAAAAGGACACAATCGGACGTTTCGTGCGCACCGCACGTCCGCTGGACGTGCTGCCTCCTTCTGCATCTCAGGAATAATATTTCTATCGTTCCCGTGCGGTTTCAGGTCTTTCGGAGCACGTTTTCCCCGAATGGGACCGCCGCACGCCGTTTTGGTGTTTAATGGCGCCCGAAATGCGTTTCCGGCCTCCACGGTCACACGGCACCTCCGAATGAGGTGCCGTCTGGCCGAACATTTCACAATTCACGCCCCGGATGTTGTCGTGCGGTTTCGTGGCATTCGGAGGTCGTTCGGGTGGTTTTGACGCCCCAACGCGCCATTTCAGTGCGCGCCATGCTGCTAAAAAGGACACAATCGGACGTGTCGCGTGCACCGCACGTCCGATGGACGTGCGGCCTCCTCATGCATCTCAGGAATAATATTTCTATCGTTCCCATGCGGTTTCAGGTCGTTTGGAGCACGTTTGCTCCGAATGGGACCGCCGCACGCCGTTTTGGTGTTTAATGGCGCCAGAAACGCGTTTCCGGCCACCGCGGTCAAACGGCACCTCTGAATGAGGTGCTGTATGGCCGACCATTTCACAATTCACGCCCTGGATGTTTTCGTACGGTTTCGTGGCATTCGGAGGTCGTTCGGGTGGTTTTGACTCCCCAACGCGCCATTTTAGCGCGCACCGCGCTGCTGAAAAGGACACAATCGGACGTGCCGCGCACACCGCACGTCTGATGGATGTTCGTCCTCCTCCTTCATCTCAGGAATAATATTTATATCGTTCCCGTGCGGTTTCAGGTCGTTCGGAGCACGTTTGCTCCGAATTGGACCGCCGCACGTCGTTTTGGTGTTTTAGGGCGCTGGAAACGCGTTTCCGGCCGCCGCGGTCAAACGGCATCTCCGAATGAGGTGTCGTCTGGCCAACCATTTCACAATTCACGCCCCGGATGTTGTCGTACGGTTTCGTGGCATTCGGAGGTCGTTCGGGTGGTTTTGACCCCCCAACGCGCCATTTCAGCGCGCGCCGCGCTGCTGAAAAGGACACAATCGGACGTGCCACATGCACTGCACTTCCGCTGGACGTGCTGCCTCCTCCTGCATCTCAGGAATAATATTTCTATCGTTCCCGTGCGGTTTCAGGTCTTTCGGAGCACGTTTGCTCCGAATGGGACCGCCGCACGCTGTTTTGGTGTTTAATGGCGCCCGAAACGCGTTTCCGGCCGCCGCGCTCACACGGCACCTCCGAATGAGGTTCCGTCTAGCCGACCATTTCACAATTCACTTCCCGGATGTTGTCGTACGGTTTTGTGGCATTCGGAGGTCGTTCGGGTGGTTTTGACCCCCCAACGCGCCATTTCAGCGCGCACCGCGCTGCTGAAAAGGACACAATCGGACGTGTCGCGCGCACCGCACGTCCGATGGATGTGCGGCCTCCTCCTGCATCTCAGGAATAATATTTCTATCATTCTCGTGCGGTTTCAAGTCGTTCGGAGCACGTTTGCTCCGAATTGGACCGCCGCACGCCGTTTTGGTGTTTTATGGCGCCGGAAACGCGTTTCCGGCCACCGCGGTCACACGGCACCTCCGAATGAGGTGTCGTCTGGCCGACCATTTCACAATTCACGCCCCGGATATTTTCGTACGTTTTCGTGGCATTCGGAGGTCATTCGGGTGGTTTTGACCCCCCCCCCCCCCCCAACGCGCCATTTCAGCGCGCGCCGTGCTGCTGAAAAGGACACAATCAGACGTGCCGCGCGCACCACACGTCTGCTGGACGTGCTGCCTCCTCCTGCATCTCAGGAATAATATTTCTATCGTTCCCGTGAGCCTTCAGGTCTTTCGGAGCACGTTTGCTCCGAATGGGACCGCCGCACGCCGTTTTGTTGTTTAATGGCGCCTGAAACGCGTTTCCGGCCGCCACGGTCACACGGCACCTCCGAATGAGGTTCCGTCTGGCCGAACATTTCCAAATTCACGCCCCGGATGTTTTCGTACGGTTTCGTGGCATTCGGAGGTCGTTCGGGTGGTTTTGACCCCCCAACGCGCCATTTCAGCGCGCGCCGCGCTGCTGAAAAAGACACAATCGGACGTGCCGCGCGCACCGCGCGTCCGATGGACGTGCGGCCTCCTCCTGCGTCTCAGGAATAATATTTCTATTGTTCCCGTGCGGTTTCAGATCGTTCGGAGCACGTTTGCTCCGAATTGGACCGTCGTACGCCGTTTTGGTGTTTTAGGGCGCCGGAAACGCGTTTCTGGCCGCCGAGGTCAAACGGCACCTCTGAATGAGGTGCCGTCTGGCCGACCATTTCACAATTCACTCCCCGCATGTTGTCGTACGGTTTCGTGGCATTCGGAGGTCGTTCGGGTGGTTTTGACCCCCCAACGCGCCATTTCAGTGCGCGCCGCGCTGCTGAAAAGGACACAATCGGACGTGCCACGCGCACCGCACATCCGCTGGACGTGCTGCCTCCTCCTGCATCTCAGGAATAATATTACTATCGTTCCCGTGTGGTTTCAGGTCTTTCAGAGCACGTTTTCTCCGAATGGGACCGCCGCACGCCGTTTTGGTGTTTAATGGCGCCTGAAACGCATTTCCGGACGCCGCGGTCACACGGCACCTCCGAATGAGGTGCCGTCTAACCGACCGTTTCACAATTCACGCCTCGGATGTTGTCGTACGGTTTCGTGGCATTCGGAGGTCGTTCGGGTGGTTTTGACCCCACAACGCGCCATTTCAGCGCGCGTCGCGCTGCTGAAAATGACACAATCGGATGTGTCGCGCGCACCGCACGTCCGATGGACGTGCCGCCTCCTCCTGCATCTCAGGAATAATATTTCTATCATTCCCGTGCGGTTTTAGGTCGTTCAGAGCACGTTTGCTCCGAATTGGACCGCCGCACGCCGTTTTGGTGTTTTATGGCGTCGGAAACGCGTTTCTGGCCACCGCGGTCACACGGCACCTCCGAATGAGGTTCCGTCTAGCCGACCATTTCACAATTCACGCCCCGGATATTGTCTTACAGTTTTGTGGCATTCGGAGGTCGTTCGGGTGGTTTTGACCCCCCAACGCGCCATTTCAGTGCGCGCCGCGCTGCTGAAAAGGACACAATCGGACGTGCTGCCTCCTCCTACGGGGGGCAGTACGGGGGTGCGGGGGGTGTACGGGGGTGCGGGGGGGATGTATGGGGGTGCGGGGGGGCTGTACGGGGGTGCGGGGGGGTGGGGGGGGCAGTACGGGGGTGCGGGGGGCTGTACGGGGGTGCGGGGGGGGGGGGGGGGTTGTACGGTGGTGTCGGGGGGCTGTACGGGGGTGCGGGGGGCTGTACGGGGGTGGCGGGGGGAAGTACGGGGGTGTGGGGGGTTGTACGGGGGTGCGGGGGGGGGGGGGGGCTGTACGGGGGTGCGGGGGGCTGTACGAGGGTGCGGGGGGCTGTACGGGGGTGGCGGGGGACAGTACGGGGGTGCGGGGGGGGGGGGGGGTGTACGGGGGTGCGGGGGGCTGTACGGGGGGTGCGGGGGGCTGTACGGAGGTGCGGGGGGGGGGGGCAGTACGGGGGTGCGGGGGGCTGTACGGGGGTGCGGGGGGCTGTACGGGGGTGCGGGGGGCTGTACGGGGGTGCGGGGGGGTGTACGGGGGTGCGGGGGGGCTGTACGGGGGTGCGGGGGGCTGTACGGGGGTGCGGGGGGCTCTCCGGGGGTGCAAAGGTCATCCCATTGATTACAAAAGTGAAAAATATAAGTGATAACATCTAATTAATACATATTTCTTTTATCGATACCATACAGAAATTTATAAAAAATATATTGGATAATACATAATCTATAATATCAGATTTATTGATCTGTTGGAATTAGTTCGACTTTTTCAAATGTAGAATCATTCAAGATTATCTGATCAAAAACTCAATATGTGTATAAAATATTTAAAAGACCACCATGGATGGTAATAATGCATTACTTAAATGAATAAATACAGTACATCAATTTCAACCCTACCAGTAAAAACAAAAAACATATCTCGTGAATATATAGTGCGTCACGCGTTGTCATCACTGCTACCTCCTTCTGGTGGGCCAGGTTCCTACAACAAATAAACATTATAAATATTTTACTAACAAAAATAATTTAAATTAAATAAATAAATACAGTATATACCTGCGTCGTATGATCCCCTGTACCATCAGCTCGACGCACATATTCCCGCAGTGCTCTAACCTCAGCTGTCAATTGCGCATTTGTCTCCTCGGAAGCGCGCAGCCGTGCCTCAAAATCTGACATCTGCTGTGTCATATGAGCAACAGCAGGACCGACAACCGCAGAGCATGACACTACAGAATGAGGAATCCCTGCTCCATAGGTCAAACTATAGCCATGCCCGTCCCGACCAATAATGCGATGAAAGATCTCATCCCGTCGCATGGGAAGCTGTCGCTGGTCCTCTGGCAGATGTTCTAACTCAGCTTCAAATTGAGCCTGTGAAATATTTAAATATATATAAATATATATATGTTAATATATATATTTATGTAATTATTGGTAAGTACAGACACTTACTATCAATGCTGCAACCTCTGGATCATTGCGATCACGAGTCCTTATCCACACCGATATTTTATCAGTTACTGCACCTTGCCCTCGCAACTGTATATTAAAAGAATATAAACACAAAACCATATTAATTAAGAAATTAAAAAATGAATAATATATACCTCATGTCGGATCTGAGACACGTGACGAGTCCCGAGCCTGTGAGCTGATCCCTGCAATGCTCGATTCTCCGAATGGCGTGTTGACACCTCCTACATTCAATTCATTCAAATTTCAAACAAATCACATATTCTTGAAAATATATATACAGCAAAATAATTAATATACAAACCGCAACACCCTCAGTAGACCAATATGCAACCAAGTCACACCACTGAGCCGGGAGGACACCTCTCGGGACTTTTTCCAAAATGTCAAGGGCACCCACAATTGGTACCCAGTGGTCCCTCTTCACTTTGCCTTTATAATCTTTCCACATCTTACGACATTTTCTCATACACACGGGCCGAAACTCTTCAGGGAATACTTTCAAATTTTTCTATAACGAAAATAATCAAACATATTAGTATTCTTTATAAATAGAAAATAATGTAAAATTATTTTCTTACCTGAACCTCCCTCCATAGACGATCTAATGTGTCCTGAGGGATAGAAGCCCAATCATGCGTGGTCAATGGAAATCGATGTGGGTCACGTATGATATGACCCAGCTGACGAATAAATGCCGGGGCATTCGGTCCCATGGGATGAAATACCTCATCAAATGAAACATCTATCGTCGTGTCGGAATTCCATGATAATATGCCATGACCAGGGCCTCTCCTGCGAGAGGAAGAAGCAGCCGAGTCTGATCCTGTTGAAAACAATTTTATATATAAATTGAAAAATGTTATATATATATATATATATTTCAATTACATAAAAAATATAGACAATGACATTCAAACATACCTCGACCCTGAGATGTAGATGCCTCAGATGGATGATATGGATCTTCTGTCTCTTCCCCTGACATGTCTGCAGTCATAGAAAATATCAGTAATGAGTCCAAAGTGTTTAAAAGATAAATTGGATTGTTCTTAATAAATCAAACTGGTACAACTGTTAATCAAACAAAAAGTGGATTGAATAATTAGTTGTGAATGAATTTTAAAAAATCAGAAAGTTAATCAACCTAAATATTTATGACTGAATTAACTTACAAAAGTGAGGATTAAAACTTATAAGGATTTATAAAATGATTAGATAATTTATGATATCCTAGGACATTCTACTGAATAGCGGGAAAACAATTATACCTTTCATTAAGCATGCAAATCGACCGTTTCTCCTTCAACAGCCGCTCTGACCCAATAAATATCTTCTTCACGTTGAACTACGGTATGTTGATCAAGTTGTTGGTAAACAAACGGAACAGTCTCGGGTTCATCTTCTTCAAATAAAAACACTCCTCGCCGAGACATTTTGACAACAACTTGCCAACTTGGATCTGAAGGAAAAGTAATGAAGAATACTTGTTCTGCTTATGATGTCAAAATGAAAGGTTCATTCTCAACTCGTTCATTATTTCTGTATAACATATAGTTAAAATTCACCAATGAAAACTGATATTGATCGACTTTACATCCACGCACTGGATCAACCCAATTACACTTTTACAATATGTACTTCAAACCGTGTGTGTATACAACTTCAATGATGTCTATCAATTGACCATAGTAATAACCAGAATCGACAAAGGGACAACCGATGCCACTGTTTTGTGTTTCTTGTTTGTCGTCAACATCTTTAATGCGAAATCGAAAACCATTAGCATCAATAGATTTATAACGACGAGCCGTTATAGATGGACCCTCAGCCAGTTGGATAAATACTTCAGGTAGCGTGGGGTCCCCTAACTCCCTCAGCTTACGAACCTACATAATTTATAAAAATCAATACTGATATATGAAGAAATAATTAGTTTAATAATTCACTCATAATGAAAATCAATTTATACATACATAATCCTTGAACCAATCATGAAATGCCGCATAATGAGATTGTTGAATTTGCAACTCAGTCGCACGATGCATCTCTTATTTTATCTCATTAATGTGTTTCCTGCAAATGATTACGTGATGTTTAAAAGATCAACTTATGCAAACAAAACATGAAAAAGTTATACAAACACATTGATAAGATACTTACTGCATTAATGGTTCAACTGATGGAGTATTGAACAAGATATATCGATGTGCTTGTATCCACTCGATGTTGTCCATATCAAATGTGGTTCCTTATCCAACTGGACCATCATGAATCCGAGAGGGCTTATCTAATTTTGTTTCAACATCCGTAAGATATTCTGCACAAAAGGTAGTACACTCATCCATCAAATAACCATTGGCTATTGATGCCTCTGGACGAGCTCTGTTGCGTACAAATCTTTTCAATGTACTCAAATACCGTTCAATAGGATACATCCACCTGAATTGCACTGGACCAGCAGCCATTACTTCATCAGTTAGGTGCACTATCAAGTGGACCATAACATTGAAAAATGAGGGGGGGGAAGTTTCTCAAAGTGACAAAGCGTAAGTACAATTCGGTCCTGCAAACTTTTTAAATCACTCATTCGTTGATTTCATAAACAAAGCTGTCTAAAAAAATTACTCATCTCAATCAAGGGCTAAACAACATTGGGGGAAAAACAATCACAAATTGCGATTGGAATCAACTGCTGAAGTAATATGTGATTTTCATGACTTTTCAACCCTTGCAATGTCTTGCTCGTCAGATTCACACACTTTGAAATATTAGAAGAGTAACCATCAGGCACCTTGACCATCTTCAAAATGGAAAGAAATGTCTCTTTATCCTCTGTAGTCATCGAATACTGTGCAGCAGGCATATATGCCTTGTTTCCCTCAGCTAACTGTAAATGCAACTGTTTCCTTAAACCCATTTCTTCCAAATCATGGCGTGCATTAACATAGTCCTTTGACTTTCCACTGACACCTAAAATGGTCCACAATATGTTATCACAAACATTTTTTTCAATGTGCATGACATCAAAATTATGCATCAACATGTTAGTTTTCCAATACGGAAGACTATAAAAAATACTTTTCTTTTTCCAATTGTGACTGCGCTGCCTACCCACAGCACGAATATTACGTACTGTAGGAGCCACCAAATCCTGAATTTCATATACCGTGCGGATGTTTTCTTCCTCAATCTGCGATAACATTTCGACTCCTGTCATGATCTTTGGTGCTGGGCTGAACTCTCTAGAACCATCAAATGCCACTCTGTCCTTTCTGAACCTGTGCTGAGGAGGGAGAAAACGCCTGTGACCCATGTATGCCCATTTTTTGGAATGTTTAAGCCATACAAATTTTTTTACTTTTATTGCAACAAGGGCAAGAAAATTCCCCTTTTGTACTCCAGCCTGATAAATTTGCATAAGCTGGGAAGTCATTGATTATCCACAATAAAGCAATATGTAGTTTGAACATTTCATTCGTTTCGCAGTCATAAGTCATCACACCATCACCCCAAAATTAATTCAACTCATCAATAAATGGCTGAAGGTAAACATCAATCTTATCCCCCGGACTTTTAGGTCCATCAATAAGAGTGGAAGGTAATATAAATTGTTGCTTCATACAAAGCCACGGGGGAAGATTATTTGGAACCAACACCACGGGCCATGTGCTATGAGTTGCACCAACCATAGACTTGAATGGATTGAAACCATCTGCTGCCAATCCCAATCGGACATTACGAACATCTTTAGCAAAGTCGGGATGTCTCTTATCAAAATCCTTCCATGCATGAGAGTCTGCTGGGTGGGTTAACATGTCACTTTCATGAACTCTTTCTGCATGCCATCTCATTAAATTAGAAACTTTAGATGACATAAAAAATCTTTTCAACCTCGGTTTAAGGGGAAAGTAACGCATTTGCTTTACGGCAATCGGTTTCCCCTGTATCGCAATCTGACTTTGATGAGTCTTATTTCCCCTGTTCTCTTTCCACCTGGAAGCGCCACAAACCGTACAAATATCCAAATGAGCAGTTTCATTTCTAAACAACATACAGTTGTTTGCACATGCATCTATAGTCTCATATGTAAAACCTAAGTTCTCTGTCAACTTACGAGCATAGTAATACGACTCAGGAATCTTAGCGTCGATAGGAAGAACTTTTTTCAATAAAACCAAAAGCATGTCGAATGATGTGTCTGACCAATTATTCAAAGTCTTCAAATGCAACAACTCCACGATAAACGACAGTTTATTGTAAGAAGTACATCCAGGATATAATTCTGTTTTCGCATCATCAAGTACTTCATAAAACCTCCTCAAATCACGATCTGCACTAGAGCGAAGATTTATCTCACCGGTCTCAAGATTCTGGATGTCAATTCCTTCAGGATCAAACCCACGTACCATTTCAGTAAGTATTTCATGCATTGGATCAGTCATTATTGCATCAACATCCATCTGAGCTGCATCTGTATTTTGACAACGAACATATTCTTCTCCATAACGAGTCCAACTCTTATAATTTTTCTGAAATCCATTAAAGAAAAGGTTCTCCCTCACAGTATCTCATGTGAATTGATATTTGTTAGCACATTTTCTACATGGACAACTAATATAGTCACTTTCAAATCCTCTCGTGAATTCAATAAACTGCATAATGCCATTGAAATATTCTCTAGACGTTCGATTTGGAAGATCAATCCAACTCTTATCAATAATAATATCTGTATAACAAACATTTACACAATACTTATTACATTTACATTTTTCAAATCAACTATATTAAAAATAAATATTAACCATTTTTTTATGAACCATTGATAAAATAATAATGTAACTGAAAGCTCATGTTACCTGATTGAGCTACGAACCTGAAAGGGAGGGGAGCCGAAGGCGGTGCTGCGAGGGAGAGGAGGCAGCGAAGGGGAGCCGGAGCCAAAGGCGGTGCGGCAAGGGAGGGGACGGGCGGCGGTGGCGGCGGGGAGCTAGAGGAGAGGAGGCGGTGAGGGGATGGGGGACGGGCAGCGAGGGGGGGGGGTGTCCGGGGTCGGGGGGGCTGTCCGAGTTGCGGGGAGGGGTGTCCGGGGTGTCGGGGGCCTGTCATGGGTGCGGGTAGGGGTGTTCAGGGTGCGAGGGTGTCCGGGGTGCGGGGGGGGGCTGTCTAGGGTGCAGGGGGGCTGTCGGGGGTGAGGGGTGGGGTGTCCGGGGTACGGGGGGCCTGTCCGGGGTGCGGGGGGGGGCTGTCCGGGTTCGGAGGGGGGTGTCCGAGTGCAGGGGGGGCTGTCC
Source organism: Viscum album (assembly GCA_963277665.1). NCBI lineage: Eukaryota > Viridiplantae > Streptophyta > Magnoliopsida > Santalales > Viscaceae > Viscum > Viscum album. Next base: position 1,476,660,533 of record OY728147.1, on the reverse strand, counting down.
GGGGTGCGGGGAGGCGTCCGGGGTGCGGGGGGCGGTCCGGAGTGCGCGGGGGGGGGGGGGTGTCCGGGGTGCGGGTGCCGTCTGGGGTGGGGGGGGGGAGGGCCGAGAGGCCGGAGGGCGGCGGCCGGAGGCCCGAGGGCGGAGGGCGGCGGCCGGAGGTCAGAGGGCATGCGGCGAGGGAGGGCGGGCGGTGGGGGAGGGCGGGCGGCGGGGGAGGCCGGGCGGCGGGGGAGGCCGGGCGGCGGGGGAGGCCGGGTGGCGGGGGAGGGGAGGGCGGCGAGGGAGGGCGGCGAGGGAGGGAGGGGGTTAGGGCGGTGAGGGAGATCGAGGTCGAGGGGGCGCGGGGGGGTGGGGGCGCAGAAGGCCCCCGTTTTTTTTATGTAGGTTAGCGACCACCATTGGCGGTCGCTATTGGTTAGCTATAGCGACCGCCAATGGTGGTCGCCCGAGTCTGGGGGGCTTCAATGCCCCCTTTTCTAGTAGTGTTGGTTCTAACCATATACTAAAACCACAAAGTATAGTATGAGAGACAATAATCATAGTAGGAAACTACATAATCATGAAAAAAACACTTATAAGATGTTTAAATCCTGACATATGATTTTAAATATATAACACCTTAGACTTAAACTAGGCTATTTTATTCAAATCCATTAAGATGGTTTATAATTATTTTGTGAATTTTAAAATCATATACCCTAGGAGTGTTAAACTAGGTATGCATGAAGGCATATTTTTATACACTACCTAACAATTGAGTCTATCTCAATGTTCCCTTTCCATAATTATTACCACTAGGTACCTCTGTTCCAGAGACACATCCACTTGTAGTATTTAGTCAGGGATGAAATTTGGTGGAAACCACTCACTCTATCCTTTACAAAAATTCTAGGATATTTTCCTATATATAGAATCATCCATAAACGTATCCTTATACCTCTCCCTAGAAATATACATAGAAATATCCCTTGGGATATCACTAATTTTTTCTCAACCTACTTTATAAAGGTTAGCTAAAATTTTCTCTAATACCAACTATAAAGTCCCAAAACTATCTTACGTAAATAATACATCTTAAAATATGAATATTCATTACATAAAATTATGATCCATGATATAATCATTTAAGTCCAGTTCCTTTAGAAATTTGGACACATGGAAAATAGGTTCATAAGTGAGCTACATCATCTCCCACTATATTCTTTATAACTAGAACCCTCTTTAGACATATCATACATAATACCTTTCATTATAACCTATGTAAAAGAAGAATAAGAAAGTGTGAACATAGATTACCAGTAAGGGTAAAAAAGGGATATATTAGCATATCATGAGAATAAGGGTATGAGAACATGATAATAACATTTTAAAACCATAACATGTATATCATATATTATAAAATTAATTCATGAAATAATTCTTGGAAATTAATAAGACATGAATCATAATGGAAAATAAATAACATTAACCATGATAACATAACATTGGCATAAGGAATATATTTGTGGCAAATACATAAGCACATAAAATCATTTAATTAGTGTTTTAAAGATCATTTCCAAGACTGTCATAGTGGAATGGTTTCACTCCACAAACTATCATAGTAGTTAAGGTTACCTCTCAAGACTATCATAGTGGAAAAATACTATTAATGAACTAGGTTCACTCTCAATTCCAATCCTATTTATCTCATGAGATATCAATCTTTACCCATTGTATTGGAGGGTGATATAGGCCCCACTAATCACTTAATACATACATTTTTGTGACACAATATCATAAAACATTCATCATATAAGAACCCATGAAAATAAATTGACTTCATAACACATTTATCATATCAAATACAATGAAAAGAAATGGGAATCATAATAAATTACATCATAACATAACCCATATAAAATAAATGGGTTTTATAAGCACATTTTCATCATAAACATAAAACATAGAGAGAAATAATAAATATGCAATCATTGGATCATATCCACATTAAAACACAAGTTATATCAAATAATGTAATCCAAAATATAAAATGATTTTGAAAGATCACATAGAACATTTTTTTAAGGAAAATAGACTTTATTATCTAAAAAGCACTTTTTAATTCATAAAATTTTTTTCAAATACTCCTCTTTAAAAATAACCTTGAAAAAATATAAATGAATATATAATAATCATTAAAAAAAATTGAGAAAAATAACCTTTCCACTTTTAAAAACACTTTTTCAAACACAAAATTTTCTAAAAATACATTTATTTTAAAATATCCTATGAAAAATATAAATTAATATTTAAAACATTTAGTATTTATGGTGGATAAAACAATTTACATGTTATACATGTTAAAATAATGATTCATGTCACATTTTTGGTAAAAGTCAAGTGGGCTTGTTTAGAAAACAACATAAATATTTCATTCAAAATAGTTTGTAAAAATTAAGACATGGGTAAAAGATTATTTAAAAAATCATTTTAATAATGGTAAAAAAACTGAAAACATTTTTAGAAAACATGGTTTTTTGAAGAAAAATAGGGTTTTGACTAAAAGGGGAAACAAATATGTTTTTTATTAAAAAAAATCATTTTAACTCTAGAGTACATAAAGAGAGGGAAATTAAATTAAAATATGTATGTTAATGAAATTTTCATTGGATAATAAAATTAATGAGTTTCTTGAGAGGTGTATCATATTATTTCAAAAACGTAATCATAAATATAAAAAATCTTGATACACAATAATATTGTATCATAAAACCCTTACCACTTTAGTTACATTGAATCGTAAGCCCCATGAAAAAATTAATTAAATTAAACATAAAATATCATGAATAAAATTATATTCATGATATAACATATCATAAGGGATATATATACATATCATAAATGAAGATAGGTTCATAACACAATATATGTCTCAAAGAAGGCATATTGAGAAAAAAATAATTTACTATATTGGTAACTTTGAAATCGTAAACCCCATGAAAGAGAGATCATAAAATAGATATGTAAATAGCTATAATTTTCAGTATAATAATAATAAAATATATTCATGAGCATTATATACAAAACATAAAATAATAAATGTTCATAACACATCATATGTCTCAAAGAAGGTAAATTGAGAGAAAAATACCTTACTGATTTGGTAACTTTTGAATCATAAACCCTATAAAAGAGAGATATTATAAGGGATATTTAAATAACAATAATTTTTTTTGGAATTATTATAAAATAAATTCTTGGTAATTATATAAACAACATAAAATAAATAGGTCCTAAATATGGTATGTGTCTCACATGAGTAAAAAGTGAGATAGAAATACCTTTCTATAAGTCTCCACTTCTATTTTACACATTATAACGTCCTATATAATAAATATAATTTCATTATTAATATATTAAAAAATAATTATAAATAAAACTCCATACATTATTTACTGATGACATTTTATTACCTTTTTACTAACAATTCCTCAATAAAATCACATTTAGGATAATAACTACTTTATTTTTTGTGTATATTTTGATTTCTAAATTTTAGTCCTCTTACTTTTATCATGAATAAATAATTTGAATAATTTTAACTGTGATAAAAATATCATATATATTCACTATATATGTACTTATATTAATCAACAATATTTAGAAATAGAAATTAAAATGCACCTTTAATAGAGACGGTAGACTATATATATCCATGAACGTTGTTCCCATTTTCTAGACATATGAAATGAAAGAAAGGTAAATAATATATTAAAATTGAGGAATATTTTTATGTCATATATATCACATATATTTGTTAAATTTACCCTAATTACCTTCTATTCAAATCTTTAGTTAAAAAATCACATTGCTTTGTGAGGTGATAGTCCGCCATACATAAGAACAACATTATCATATCCCCCACATAATGGAAAGTATGAAGATTTATTTGATATAATAATTTACTATGAATAAATATGTTAAAAATATCATATATATTCATTTAATCTATCCTTACTACCATCAAATTAAAATAGAAGTGAAAAACACCATCACATCAGTCCGTGAGGCGGTAGCCCGTCGTACACGCAAATAAATATTTTTTATCCCATTTAATGGAAGTGGATATGGTTTTAGGTAATGACGCTAACATTAAAAAATATAATTATATTTATGATACTGATTTTATTATATCATTATGGTTTAATGATAATTTATTTAGGTGGAGTAATAAATAAAACAAAATGCTTGGTTAGGGATGTTACCACTTCTTTGGACGACTTCTAGTTTGCACCAAAAGAATTCCTAGGTTGTCTTTATGAACAAAATAAGGCTTATAGTATTAGAGTATGGAATTAATTAAGGTATTTTTTATTTATTTTTTGATAAAAATAGTTTTTTAATTTTGAATAGGAGAGGAGAGGGTGTCCTTTTATAAGTGAGGTGAGTGGCACACTTATAATTTTTTAAAAGAAAAAATTATACCTACATCTTTCCAATAAAAAAGGAAAAAAAGTCTTCCTTTATAAATCCTTAAAAGTTATAATATTTAAATATAACCATATAAGTTTTTTTGGAAAATTTTATAGGTCATTTTACCACATCCCTTTTCAGTTTAGCCCATGGTAAACCCATTTTCACCTTAACTGTGATAATTAACATTTACTAATTTTACTATTCATAATGGTAAAAAATTAAGTTAAAATTATTACAAAATATAAATTATTCTGATTCAATATATTTAATACATTTTTTAAAATTTCATTTAAGGAATTGGTAAATTTTAATTAAAAACTAATCCTACAGATGTTGTGAAAAAACAGTTTCCCAAAGAAAAAAGCTTAAAAAAATTAAAAAGTTTTTTATATCAAAATTAAATGTAAAATTCATAAAAATGACCTAAATTGAATATATAGATATATCATTAAAATAATATTTCATTTTAAACTGTATAAAAACAATTTTGAAGTTATTAAATGATTTAAAAATTGAAAATTCTTAATAAAAACCAGTATTTTTCACTATTTATCGAAAATTTTATCTTTTCATAAAATTCTCAAAACTTTAACTCCAAGATAATTTTGACATGTTTATTTCAAAAAATATGTTTATTTTTTCAAATTAATTTTTTAAATTTCCAACATTTTATTTTAAAATAAATTTTAAATATTCGAAAAAATAATCTTTTTAGAAAAATATAGTTTTTCATGCGTAAAATTAGATTTATTATTGTTGCTTTTATAGGAAACACATGAGATGAATATTAAAAATTTAATTTATTATATAATATATATAAATTTTGGGAAAATAATTAACCCAAACTTCTCTATTTAATTTATTTAGTTTAAACATGTTTCTATGCATAAAAATAGTTTTTGTGGAAAAAACTTCCATTATTTTCAAATAGTTTTTATTTTCATTTTTATATAATTGGTGACCAAATAATTAATTTTATATAAATGTTTACACAATATATTTTCATAATTTAGTTAATGTTATTCATACCCACCATTTCAATGCTTAGGTAATAACTATCATATTAAATAATAATATTTTAATAGTATGTCAGGTTTCATTTAAACTCGGTATTGTGTTTAACGCAAGATAAACCCAGTGATTCATATAATGAAAAATATAAATATAATTAAATTTATTTTAATGAAAACACAAATCATTTAATCAGGTGTTACAATGCAACATTAAAAGTTTTTTTAAAGAAAATTATGTTCTAAAGTGTATATGACATGAAACACCAAGCCTAAAAAAACTTGATTATTTAAATATGATTTGTAGAACCTAGCCATTAAATTAGATGGTATTAGTAGTATTAAATAATTAATAAAAATCATTTAAATTTAATATAAAATAAAAATTTATTAATAAAAATTTAGAAATATTAATAAATAAAAACTCAATTTCTAATAGACATTTTATTCTTCAAAAAATATGTAATCCTCACAAATAATTATTATTTATTTTTGTGAGAAAATATTATAATTATAATTTTTAATTTTATAAATTTTATTTTATAAAATTAGAATCTTTTTTAAGTCATATTTCCAAATTAACATATGGTGAAATTTAGTTATTTTTCAAAATTGGTTGGTTTTTTAGTGAATAGTGAAAATTATCAATTTTTCAAATACTGCCATTTCTTTTCATTAAATCAAGTAATTTTAAATCCACATTATATTTTGGATTTGGAATTAAATTTAAATATGAAAATTTTTATTTATAATTATCTAATCAATTTAATTTTAGTAAAAAAATTAAATTATTTTGGTATATATTTATTTTTATGCCTAAAAACACGATTTTCTGAAAACTATTCTTAAGTGCATAATGTTTATCCATTTTAATATATTAAATAACTCTTAATAAGAGAATATTTAAAATAATTTTATATATTATGTATCTATTTATATGAATTTAAATTATTATAGTTATTATTTTTATTCATGGAGTTAATATAAGATCTTTTATTGCATAAAAAATCATTTCCGGAAAAAATACTTTTCATCAGGTGTTATGGGTTTAATTTTGCATTAAATTATAAAAATTAAATGTAATTAATTTTTAAAAAATGTATTAAATGTTTTTAAACATCATAATTGATATTCTTTAATAATTTTAACTTAATATTTTATCATAATGAATAGTAAAAACAGAAAAAATTAATTATCATAAATAAGGTTAAAACAGGGTTTTTCATGTTACATGTGCTTGTGTTAAAAGTACTTTCCCACAAACATAAAATTTTTATTTGATAAATTGGATTTCATATTTATAATTATTATATCCAAATTATATAATAATTCTCATTTAATTTTTATTCTTAAAAGACAAATTACCTTGATGAAAACTAATTAGCATTTTTAAAACTAAAATGGTAAAATTTAATAACCATAAAGGTAAAGGGAATAACATGTTTAATTTTTAATATTGTAGGAATTTATTAACATTATATTCCCTAAATTACATCATTTATCAATTTTTTAGGTACTCTATTTTAGATTGACTTCCCATTATTGAATAGTTTTGGGTATTTAAAAACTGTCACTCCTCACTTATAAAAGGGTACCTCCTCTAAAATATTTTTAATACTTAAAAAGGATATTGGTTCCTCCAAAAACAAAAAACATAACATATTTAATTCACTTAAACCATCCCATAATCCTTGATTTTATTAAAAATAGTTCCTAGGAAGGATTTTGGTGCCAACCTAAAGTGGTTGACCAAAGAAGAGGTGTCATTATTAACAGAGTGTTTTTATTGTATTGTTTATTCCACCTCTTTTAAATATTATTAAAAATTGATGATATACTATCATAATTATATAAAATATTATTTTATGTTATTATGTTAATGTTATAACCTATATTAATATCCTCTTCCATAAAATGGGAAACAAAACCATAGTTCTTGTGTGTGATGGATAACCATGTCGCAGTCCAATGTAATTCGTTTTCCATCATCAGCTCTCATGAATGTTTTTTAATGATGGATTTAATTTATATATATGAAATTAATTAAATATTTATCATTTTTTTCAAATTAATATGTCATATATTTTCTTACCTCTCCTTTCATTAATAGATGATAATGTCGTTCGTGCGCATGTGTGGATTACCACCTCTATGAAGTGATGTGATTCATTTTTCATTACTACGTTACATGATGATATATATAAGTTTATTTAAAGATATAATATTATATATATTAAAAAATTATCATTACTTAAATATTAAATAACACTTATCCTCTTTTCATCGTGATCGTTGAAAAATGGAAATGTTACTCATGCACAAGTATGACCTACCATCTCCATGATTATAGCATAATTCATTCCTCATAACCATGTTTCATGGTTGGTTTTAAATGTATAATTTATGTATAAATATTATTTTTATTCTATTTTTATTATTCTATATATTATGAAATGATGACCTTGTTTTCCATAGTCAACTTACTGAACCTGTTTTGGGCATATTAGCTGAATATCATCAAAATATCTAATATAAAATTAATTGAATAAGTGATTGAATATGACATGGAAATAAATATAATAAAATTAATAATAAAATTAAAAAAGGTTCTTAATAAATTAATTAATTTAAATAAGTTTATTATTCATGAAAATAAATAATGTTTGTGATAAATCAGACTCGAGGTAAGGGATCTCTCTAAACTACCATTTTCTTTATGTTTTGACAAATCTCTCTTTAACGCACTTTTAATCTCTCATTAATGTTATGGAACTATTCTGAATTATTTATATTTGTCTCTCACATATATAACTATGTAATTATACCTTCCTTTTATGGGGTAATACATGTGTTATATTCATTTCTCAAGTGTCAACATTACGAAATTTACCTTGATAATGGTAAGAGGAAAGATTATATGACCCATTTTATTTCCATGGGTATTTCATAGGTTTATTACTTATTATTGATTTCCTTTTTGTGGTACACATAATCATTAACATGTTATGATTGGTGCTCCTAGATATCACTCAAATTCATTGGGTAAATCTTATATCTCTTGAGATGTTATGTATGGGATTTGGGAGTTAACATAATCCATTATGGGACTTTTTCCACCCTGTGATATTGTCTTGGAAGTTCACCTTGAATCATGATTATGTCATGTTATATGTTTCTTACAAATTTTTTATTCTTTTATAATCTTATTCTATAATTTTATTTATGTTATTCTCCCATGTGATTGGTCATGATCCTTCTCTTTTATGATATCATGTTATACCTATGACTCACATGTTATATTTCCTTATCATGTTCATTTCATTGATGGTATTTTTTGCTCCCCGATTTATATAATGTATTCACTTTTTATCCATTTAAATTTTAGTATCTCAAAGATATTTAGAAGATCACTAAGTATAATAAACATAAATATTTTATGTTTTAGTTTATTTTGATGTTTTATGTACCTAATATTCCAAAGACACTAGTTTATTTTGATGTTTTAGTAGCTCAAACATGTTATATTTTAGTTCATTCTTCAACTCAAGGGTATATAAGTAATTTTTGGATCAAAATATTTATAAAGATAGCATAATTGCAAAACGGGGTTAATTTTATGTTTAAAAATATTCATTTTTAATATTAAATAAATATTTTTTTAATAAGGCCAAACAAATTGAATTCACTAAACGCTCTTTTGTAAGGTTAAATAAAACACCTTGGGTCCAATAAATATGATTATATTAATGAAAATAAGATATAGTATTTCTTAAAAAAATATTCTACCTTAAAGCGTATATAATCTTAAATCATAGTTTAAACAACAGAGAATGCATAATAAGTAACAGTTTTTATTTTTAAGAAATTGTAGTAGAATTAAAGAAACTTGTAACAAAATAAGTTAAAAAATGAAACAAAATATTTTAACCCAAAAATAAGGGTATCAGTGTATTTTTATAAAATTGCCTTGATTTATACTTTAAATAATGTTTGTCTTGCCCACACTAAGGTAATACCTAGATCCACAAAAGATCGTATGCAGATTATGTCTTGTTATCCCGACAGGCCCTCGATTAAGCCGGTAATCGGCACTTGTGTTTTACTTTCATTGGAAGCACTCGATTATAAAATCGGATTCATGAATCAAATCATAAAGAGACAACCTGAAAAGGTACCTTTAATATTGACATTCTCTTAATACAATTACATACACTAGGAACAATAATTTCACAAGAGAGCTAATAAACAGCATGTAGACACACGTAGTAGTTGAACTTTTGTAAATGATAAAGTAACTAGGTATTTATAGGCTTGGAATGAAAATGTTGACTTGTTCCCCAATGTTACTATTTTTCCTAATATTTATGAGGGACCTATACAACTGGAACATACAACGGTCATAAAATAATAGATTAGGTGGCATTGTTTTTTCTTAAGGAAAAATATTATGAGAAATGTTATCATGTAGTCAGTATTAAAAATATACATGAATACGATTATATGTATAAAAACAATAAAAAATATTTTAAATAATAACTTTTAAGAAATTTATGAAATCATATTCTTAAAACAAGGGAAAGAAGATTCTATAAATAATGAGAAACACATTTGATGAAGTGTGAGAATCATATTCAATAAAGTGTGTAAATTGGATTTCATAAACTGTGTAAATTGGATTTGAGAAACTAAGAGAATCATATTTGATAATGTTGGAGAATCAGATTTGATAAAGTATAAGAATAAAATTCAATAATGTATCGGAATAAGATTTGATAAAGTATAAGAATTGGATTTGATAAAGAGTTATAACCAGATTTGAAGTTATGAGAGAATCATATTAGATATTCTAATAGAATCAGATTCGATATTCTAAGATAATCATATTCATTATTTCTATAGAATCATATTCAATATTCTAATAGAATAAGATTTGATAAACTCTATGAATCAGATTTGAAATTCTATATGAATTTTATTTGAGATATTGTGAGAATCTGATTAAAATTATGGATCCAATTTTTTTATTGGTTTTAGTTTCTATTTGGTCTTAGGGAAAATTTTCTTATACATATCTAGATAAAAACATAAAAGGGATTAAATAACATGAGTCCCATTATTAACGGACTTGCCAAAAATTTCTTTATTCAACCTTATAGAATGAAAATATTAGTAAATTAAATGTGTTTGTGATATAAAAAACATAATAGAATGAGAAAATTCATAAGGCTTCTGATTCAAAAATATCACCCTTTTTGGAAAGCACAAAAAACAATTTAAGAAAATAATATTAAGATCAAAATATTTCATATTTGGACATAAAATAAATACTTATCTTCCATTGAGTTTATAAATCTTAAAAATAATAATACAACTAACTTCCCATTTGGATATTAACTACCCCTAAGGATCATATTCTTTAATTTAAGTATTTTTCTTCCTTTCTTAAATAAATATCACCCCCTTACTTAAGGATATATTCCTTAATATTCTTAACCATTCTTTCCCTTTATGATTTAAAAAATGGAATGTAGAAAATATAAAGTACCTAAAAGTGGTTAGAAAACATTCTATATGGAACAAGAGGGACAAAAATAAAGGATATTGAAAATTTTTACTAGAAAAGTTTTGAAGATAAAAAGTAAATTAATCCTTCTTTGGCATTGAATATTTCACAAGATCCTTTAGCTTCTTGAATTCATTGTGATCTTATTGACCTTTTTCAAGGAGGAATTATTAAGGTTGATTCTTATTTTCAAGAATTTTAATTTTCTATTCATTACTCTAAAACTTTTCTTCCCAGGACTTGAGTTTTTCATCCAACTATTCATTTTGATTCATTAAAATAATGATCTTGTCTTTTTAAGCCTTAATCTTTTTAAGCTCAGATGCAATGGAATTTAGTTTCCAATAAGTATCTTTTTCTTCCATAAACTGAAATGCTTATTCAACCATCATCTTCTCAGAAAAAATATTTGATAATTATTTGAGTGAGACATCAGATTCATCTAAATCATTTTTATTTAATCAAACACATCATAAAAAATATTAAGATCAATATTGAACTATCTTGACCACTTGGTCATGTCTCTGCAATATTTCCTATGATGATGATGATTATCCATGAAGGTTTTTAAATCTTCTTCAATCTTGATCATATTCTCCCTGTGTAGTGTTATTGAGTCTAATTTCTAATTAAAATATTCTTGAATTCTCTGGACTGTTGTTTCAATATTTTTAAATTATAGAATATACTTTACCAACTTCTTTAAATATTGAACAACAAAATCTTCTCCCATATAGGATGATGACTTTTCTAATTCTAATTGATTATTATTAGAAGTTACAACATCAACATGCTTATCTTTGTATTTCTTAGATTCAGATTACTCTATCTTCTATTCTATTTTCCTTTCATCAGAAATTTAAAAATTTTGTCTTCATCATCATCACCATCAGAAGAAAATTTATAAACTTCACTATCAAGGATTTTTTTTCTGGGATGAGGTTGATTTCTAGATCTGACTATCAGATTTATAAACTAACTTTTCTTCTGATGAAATCTTTGAATAAAAACCTTGAAAAGTTCTTATAGAGATTTTTTCATATTGACTATCTCCCTAAATCTATCATATTTCATGAATCTCAGCACCACATACTTTTTCTCCATTGGATTGATCTCTTTCTTGAGGCTATTATTCAACACTTTGAACTAATCCTAAAACAACTTCTCTTATTTTATTAGTTGTTGTAGCCTTAACCACCATTTCATCTGTTCGATGATGGGTATCATCGGTGTCTAGAAGAAAGGATTCAGTAACTAGAATTTCATGTGAAGTTCTTTCTGTAGCTTTCAAAAAATCTTGACACAAATCTAATTCTGATAAATTTTTCTTCAGCTTCTTCTCTTTAGATTTATTTTCTTTTGCTTCAACACCTTGAATTTTTAAAGATTTTTCATTTACTAGATTTAATAAAAAAACTGGATATCTTTAATTTCTTATCTCCCTATCTTTTCTCCATTTTGAGACAACTTCATTAGGATAAGTTTTTTGATTCTTCTATTTCTAAGGTTCCGAGGCTTGATATTTTACTTTCTAATACATGACTATTTCTTTCTTAAAACATTATAAAAATTGGTCTAGAATTCCAGAAAAATCAACAAACTCCTTATTCTTGTCATCAAAATCATATTTCATTTTTCTAAGTGTTTCATCACTTAATAGAATAATCTTGAACTTCTTTTCCTTCAAATAATAAGTTACATTTAAAGAGTTCAAGTAATTAAATAAAAATTTTGAAAATGTTTCTGGAAACATGAGGATCTAAGACTTGATCAATCCATCCTTTATCTTACTTATTATGAAAAATATGTATCTCATCAAGTTTATCTTCCTTATATTTAAAAGAAAATCTGGCATGAAGATATCTGTTACCTTGAGGGTATCCTTGTCTCCTTTTCTCAGAAGGAGTAAACCGTTCATATATAATGCTATAATCTAATTTTTGGAGGTGAGATAAGAATTTTACTGCTTCTTTATTTACTGAATGGATAAGGAATCCATTGAATTTTTCATAATGAAATAACATTTAGATTTTGGAAGTCTTTTATAAGGGTATAAATCTTATCCATCAAAGGGTATTATTAGAATATCAGTTTATTTCTTGAGGGACATTGAGTATGATTTTCCATAACATTTAAAATTCACCTTATCTTTTCCTCCTTCTATAAATAACTCAACTGATTCATAAAACTCAATAACTGGTTCCTAATATACTGTATAATGATCTCCCTTATTTTTCACAATACAGATACATTTCCATCCTTGGAACTTTATGATCTTACTTAATAAAGAATCATACATGAGAAAGAAGGTTGGATCAACAAACATTTCTAAAAATATAAAGCAATATTTGATTTTTTTATGTAGGCATTGAACATTGAGAACATAGTCACTGAGAAATTAATATTTAGGGAAATAGAAATGAATAAAACTAAGGTTTTTTTAAGGATGGTAGAAACTAGGGTAGAAGATAGTAGATATTGATGTGTGATATAGTGGTCCCATTCTATATATACGTAGCGAGGTGACTATTCAACTTCCAATATTAATTTGATGGTTTAAAATAGAATGATTTGATCTGACGATTGAAATTGAGTAGAATAAGGTTTTATAAGTTTTGAAATTTTGATGTTTTAAAGAAAAAATATTTTTAAGAAAAGATGATTCCAAAAAAATAAAATACCAACATAAAAAATTGAATTTAAGAAGTAATAAGAAAGAATTTGTACCTTTTGGAGTTCTTAAAAAATGTATTAGTATTTTAAATAAATTCTTCTTACGAGTTTTAAATCCAATTTTTTTATTATAATAAAAAAGTTTAAAAAAATACAAAAGTATGAAAATTTTATTAGGGCCCAAATTTTTATTTATAGGTTCTAAAAAAAATTCCTATGATTTGAAGGAAAAAATGTAAAGAATAATTTTTAAATGTACCCCCCCCCCATGAAAATAAGTATCTTATTGTAAATAGATAGATTAAAAATGAAATGAATGATTTCCTTATAGTTATTATTCTAAACTTTTAATTAAGGTATTAAAATCTATCAGAAGGTAATGGTTTTGTAAAAATATCATCAGGTTGTTTTTGAATTCTGATAAATTGTAAAATAATATACTTTTTATGTGTATGATCCCTAAGAAAGTGATTCCTAATATCTATGTGATTTTCACATGAGTGATGTGTTGGGTTTTTTCTTAAGGATATGGCACTAGTGTTATCACATAGTATGTTATTTTTAGTAATAACTCATTCCATAATCAGGGAGTGTTTGTTTCATCTGAAACACTTGATCACAACAAATTCCAATTGCCACATATTTGGATTTAGTTGTGGAAAGTGCTACTGAGTGTTGTTTCTTATGGGACCATGAAACTAATTAATCACCTAAGAAATGACTAGTTATGGATGTACTTTTCCTATACATTATATAACAACTGAAAACAGCATCTGAAAAACTTTTTAGTTAAAAATTATTTCCAAAAGAATAAAAAAGTCCCAAATCTATCATTCCCTTTAAATAATGAAAAAAAATACATTCACGACCTTTAAATGGGATTATTTTGGATTTTATTGATATCTTTCACATAATCATACTGAAAAAAATATGTATGGATTACTAGATATTAATTATAGTAAACTTCATATCATACCTCTAATTTTTTTGATTAAATAGATTCCCAAATTCATCAAGGTCCATAGTTTTTGAGGTTTCTATTAGAGTAATAATACTTTTAGTGTTTTCATAACCATTCTTTTTAAGAATACATTTAACATACTTATGGTGTGATATATAGGTTACTTAAGGTTTTTGAGAAATTTGAAAACCAAGAAAGAATGTTAGCCCACCCATCACACACATTTCAAACTCATATTTCATAAGATTCGCAAATGAATCCGTAAAAGATTGCTGATTTGATCTGAATATAATTTCATCTTTATAAATATGAACAATCAAAGAATTTTTTTTTTCTTTCTTTATGAAAATATTTCGATCAGAAGTTCCCTTAATATAATTGTTTTGTAATAAAAATCCTGAAAGTCTATCATACTAGGCTATAGGGTCTTGTTTAAGACCATATAAATCTTTGATAAGTTTAAAAATATATTCAGGATGTTTTGTGTCCTCAAAACCATGAGGTTTTTCAACTCAAAATTCCTCTTGAAAATATCCTTTATGGAAATCACACTTTATATCCATTTGAAAAAGTCTGAAATTAAATAATGCTACAAAGGCTAATAGAATATGAATAGATTCTAGTACATCTACTGGGGCATAGTTTTCTTCATAGTCTATTCCCTTTGGTTTATTATTGCATTTAGAAACTAATATTTCGTTATTTCATACAATGATTCCATTTTCATCACATTTTTTTATGAATGCCCATTTTACTCCAATTATATAGGTTTCTTTAAGTCTTTCAACCAATGTTCGGACTTTATTCCTTTCAAATTCATTTAGCTTATTTTTCATAGATTTAATCCAATCGTCATCACCTAAAACCTCATTAGGACTTTTGGGTTCGAATTCGGAAACAAATTATAGATTCTCTAATTGAATTCTTAAAGAACTTCTAGTCCTTATATGTTGATTTACATCACTAATTATATTATCACTCAGATGATTCATATGAAATATCTTACTTGGGTTGTGAAAAACTTATTCATCAATATAGGGTAGAAAGTCTTCTAGATTGTATACTTTAGAAATAGTTTCTTGAGTAATCTCCTTATTAGAATATTTCCTAATCAAAGTTTGATAATAAATTTTGGAGAACACATTTGAAGATTTAGGTTGGGATTTTTTAAAAACAAACTGATCAGTTTTATGAAATTTAACATGTATTTTTTCCTCAATAGTAAAATAGTTTCTATTGAAAACTCTATAAGCCTTGGGTTCAAATTTATGTAAGATATATTTTTTATTCAAAATGAATACTTTTCATCCAAATACTCTAAAGTATGATACTTTTGGTTTTCATCCTGTCTATAACTCATAATGGTTTTTATTAATAAATTTCCTTATTAAAACTTGATTTATTGTATAACAAGAAGTAATAACAGCTTCAGAAAAAAAAATTATAAATTGAGTATTAACTCAAAATGATTCTTGTTATATATTGAGGAAATAAGTTACTTCTTTTAACAACACCATTTTTCTAAGAAGTTTTGGAGATGAGAAGTTATGTGTAATTCCATTGTTACTACAAAAAGTTTCAAAATATGAATTTTTTAATTCTCCACCATGATCACTATGAATAGTAATCAATGTGAACTTTTTCTCATTATTTAATTTGGATGTAAAATTTTTAAAGAAAGAAAAGGATTCATATTTCTTTTCAAGAAAATTGACCCATGTAAATCTAGTGTAATTATCAAATAGAACAAATACATAGTATTTTTCTTTAATACTTCCATTTTTTATAGGAATGAAGAGATACATGTGCACTAATTGTAAATCATCAGTAGTTGAGACTTCACTAATGGATTTAAATCTTGACTTATGTCAATTTCTATATTGGCAATGGTCATAGAATTTTGAAGAATCAAATCTAAAATCTGGTAGATCTTTAACAAGTCCTTTCTTAGTCAATTTGCATACATTCTTAAGTTTACAGTTTCCTAAACTTTTATTAACCAATATTGATCTTTCATTGCACTAAGGTAAGGTAATTCATGGATCCTAAGTTATTCTAAGTTAAGTGTGTCAATATTCTCATGTCGATGTGATGAAAGAATGATTTCATCCTTGGAATTGTGTACTAATCATTTATTATTCTTGAAATTCACAAGGTAACCTTCATCCCATAATTTTCTTTTGATTATATGGATGTTCTTAATACCCTTAACAAATAAAACATTTTAAATCATGTATTTTCCAACAAGAATAATGTTATGTATAGCAATGATCTTTCTCTGATCATTATCATTAAAGGTAATCCTTCCAAATTTCATTTCAGTAATATTTTCAGAGAAGTCTTTGTTACTATTCATTTTCCGTGAACAACCACTATCCATGTACCATGTGTTTTTTTTACTTCCTCTGTTTTCTTAAAAACAAATAAGTTATATTTTTTAAATCCAAAACGTCTTGTATCCATAATTGTAAGAAATTAAAATCTTAGTAATCCACATTTGTTTAGAAATATGGAATTTAAGAAATCCTAAGGATTGGATTTTGTTTAAATAATAATTTTTGCTCCAATGTCTACTACTTTGACACTTAGTGTAGAATGGATCAGTTTTGGGAATAAAATAGTTATTTCTGAAAATAGGTTTTGAATGAGAGTAACCAATTCCAGAACTATTCCATAGAGGATGAATTTGTTTATAAATATTATCAAATTATTCCATACAATAATTAATGTTTGATAAAAGTTTATTTAAAGAAAAAATTTCATATTTTAGTCTAATAACTAAATTCTTATCCTCATGAGTATTTTTTTTAGAATTTGGTTTTGTCTCTAAATTTTTTTTCTCATAAATAACTATTTCAAGATCCTAATAAAGTTTATCCTTTTAATAATTATATTTCTCAGGGTTTTTAGAAATATAAATGGTTTATAAATATAATTCATCAATATATTTATAAATATTTGATACTTCTTTTGTTAAAACATTGATTCTTGAATTTTCCTTTTCAAGTTTATTTTTTATTTTTTAATTCTGATTAACAAGTAACATAGAAAATATAGAAACTTCATAAAATAAAGGTAAAGAATTATCTTCTAAAGGGGAATATTATTCGTATAAAGATTTAGAATTTTCTTCATCAGGATAATTAGAATTCAAAGACATGTTGATCAAGGATTCAGTAATGTTTAACTTTTTCATGAATCACTGATTCTCTAAAGGTATTCTGTCTAGAAATCTAAAATTATTATGTCCATAATTTTTATTATTTGGGGATTTATCAGGTGAATCTCCACCACTTTTGCTCCATGAATCAATTCATTTTATATCATTATTTCCCTTAGAATTATGATACTTATTCTGATTATTTTCATAGTTTATGTATTTTTTGTCTTTTCTTGTCAGCTTTG
Organism: Viscum album; assembly: GCA_963277665.1. Classification (NCBI taxonomy): domain Eukaryota; kingdom Viridiplantae; phylum Streptophyta; class Magnoliopsida; order Santalales; family Viscaceae; genus Viscum; species Viscum album. The sequence continues at coordinate 1,476,642,463 of OY728147.1, read as the reverse complement.
GACAATCAGGTCAAATGCTTCCCACTTTCTTGCATTCATAGAATATAGATTCTGAATTTTTCTTGTCATTCTTATCCTTTTTCTTATATCTGTATTTAAAATACTTCTTTCCAAATATCTTTTTCATCCTTCAAGAAAGAATGGATAACTCATTCTATGAATGTTCAGATTCAATTAAGTCCAATTGAACAACCACTTTCTTCGTTGTTGACTTCACTATTTTCTCAGGTGTTTTGGATTTTATATTATTTTAAGTTATAGTAAAAGCAGTACTTACAATTTTTTTTCTTTTTTAGTATAACTATTCAATTTATTATCATATTTTATAAGAGTTCTAAATAACTCATCAAGAGTAACATTTGTAACTTTTCTTGGTTCATCAACTTCTGTTCTCTTTGACTTCCATTCATTAGATATAATTTCTATGATATTTCCCAAAATAAATTCATCTTATAATCCTTTTTATCCAATTTATTATAATCAATTTACAATATTCATAAATCTCTATTGAAATTTTGTTATAGGTTCTCTATATAGAAAAACAAAATCATGATAGTCTGCTCTAAGCATGGATCTTATTATCTCGGTGAGTTTAGATATACCAAAATAAGTAATCTCATGTTTCTCCGAATTTTTATTTTCTACTTCACAAGATGATATCTGGTTGTATATATTTATAGTTATTGAAAAAAGTAAAGTATTGTGTACTTTATAGTTAAGTTGGTATTCCTGTCTCTCTTGATTTGTAAATAGTATAACTTCTTTATCATGAATTTTTTAATCTCCATTAAGCATTACAAAATTTGCAACACCAGTATTGATAAAAAAACATATTCATTCTATCTCTCCAATATTTATAGTCATTAATATAAAAAAATATGTGGTCTTATAGGATTCAAATTTTTTATTGATCTGACATTAAAACCTATCATCTTTAGAATTATACAAAAAATCGTTTTCCACCATACATGTCAATGTAGAATTGTATTTATCAACAAAAAGATTATAAAGGAAATATAAAAAACTTTAAAAAGTATTGTAAGAAAATATACGAGCAGTAGAAACCTACTCTAATATAAATTGTTGGATCAAAATATGTATAAATGTGGCACAATTTCAAGAGGGGTGAATTTTAAGTTTAAAAAAATTCATTTTTAATATTAAGGAAAAAAATTTACAAGGATAAAAAAAATGGATTCATTACACCCTCTTTTTTATGGTTAAGTAAAACACCTTGGGTCCGATGAAGATTATTATTATAATTAAAATAAGAAATAGGTTTTCTTAAACAATATTCTACCTTAAAGCATATAGAATATTAAATCATAGATTAAACAATAGAGAATGTATAATAAGAATCACTTTCTATTTATAATAAATTTTAGCAGAATTAAAGAAATTTATAATAGAACAAGTAGAATAAATGGAAAAAATTATTTTAACCCAAAGAGAAGGGTATCCAATGACATTAGAATAAATTCCATTAATTTATACTTTCAAGAAAGTTCATATTATCCATACCAAGGTAATCCCTTAGTTCAAAAAATATCAGATGTAGCTTCTATCTTTCTATCCCTAAAATCTCTCAATTAAGAAGGTAATAACAACCTTTGTCTTCATTTCACTAAAATACCTCAATTATAAAATTGGATGCATGAAGAAAATGTTAAATAGAAAACTTAACAAGGTTTCTTTAATATTGACATGATCTTAATACAGTTATAAACATTAGGAACAAGTAGTTCACAAGAGAAAAAATCAATAACATAAAGACACACACAGTAGTTGAGCTTTTACAAATGAAGAAGTGACCATGTATTTATAGTCTTGGAATACGACAATCAACATGGTATCCAATGGTTATATTTTACTTTGAATTTCAGAGGGATATATACAGTTAGCACTTACAACAATCATAAAATAAAAAATTAGATGAAATCATTTTAGAATAAGGAAAAATATTATGATAAAAATTATTATGTAATAAATATTGAAAATATGCATGAATTTGATTATATTTATAATGATAATAAGAAAATATAGTCACTAATAGGTTTTGAGAAAGTTATGAAATCATATTCTTAAAATAAGGAAAAACGAATTATATAAATGTTGAGAATTAGATTTGATAAAGTATGAGAATAAGATTTGATAAAGTGTGTAAATAGGATTTGATAAATTATGTAAATCGTATTTGGGAAACTAAGAGTATAGGATTCGATAAAGTGTGAGAATCAGATTTGATATAAAGTGTGAGAATTGGATTTTTAAAGTATGAGAATCAGCTTTGATAATGAGTTAGAATTAGATTCGAAATTTTGAGATAATCATAATCAATATTCTATGAGAATTGGATTCGATGATATGATAGAATCAGATTTGATATTCTGAGAGAATCATATTTGAGAAACTCTATGAATCATTATCAAGATTCGGTGTGACTCAGATTTAAGATACTGTGAGAATCTGATTATAAGTATGGATCTTATTTCTTTTATTAGTTTAAGTTTCTATTATTTCATAGGTAAAAGTTTGTTAGAAATAGCTAGAAAACAACATACAATGTATTAAAGAACAAGAGTTTGATTATTATCAGGACTTCATAAAATTTCATTATTGAACCTTATCGAAAGAAAATATTAATAAAGGAAATGTGTTTGTGATTTCCAAAACATAAAGTAATGAGAAAATTCTTATGGTTTCTAACTCAACACAAATATATTTAGAAGATCACTAATTAAAATAAACATAAATATGTTATGTTTTAGTTTATTTTTATGTTTTATGTACCTAATCTCTCAAAGAGATTAGGACTCGCAATCATTGGGTTGTAATTAAAATATTTTTATGTTATAAATCATGTAAAAATATGTGTAGAATTATTTGTTTATTATATTTTCACCTCACCTAAGGAATATACTAGTCTTATACCCCATTCTAAAACTAACTCAACTATAAAAGCATGAATTCTCATAAATAAACATGCATGTAATTTTGTATCATAGGGTCCACCTACCTCGATAATAGAGTTAACTTCTTTCCGTGCTCTAGGAAGACTCGTCCAAGACAACCAAGCATATCCCAAGATCTTAACCACCATTCAAAAGCCACACGTGATCCATAATTAATTATAATCATTTATAATTAGTTAAGAAACACCATTATAGGTGTAAATTCCAAAATACTCACTAGGTATCAACCACTCACCAGAATCATAAGCAACCAAGTGAAGTTCACTCCCAACACACTTCTAAACCTAGGTTTCATAATATCCCAAAACAAATATGCCCAATTAAATGGTATATTAATTAAAATTTCTCAAATTTTTTTTTTAAATCACCTAGTGACATACATTCATTGAAACCACTTCCAATGGAATCCAGATGGAATCTTGGGATATCCTCAATGTAAGCTGGGAAAAACCCTACACCAATCTTGGTTGATTCCACTATGCTCTAGTGGAATAGAACCCAAAACCAAACCCAAACCCATACATAATTAAATTTAATTGAAATGAAGTAAAAAAATTATCAATGGAGGTTAAGGATCACCTTCAATCATCTATAAATCACTACTAAAACACCTCAGATCAAAGGGGACCAAGGAGGGAAGATAGAGGAAGTGTGACAGCCAAAGAAACCCTCCTAAAACACTTGGTTCACCTAAAACCCAAGGTGTCGGACTGGTAAAATTACCATATTTCCTTGTTAAAAAAAAATTCCTCATTTTAAAGTTGTTGATCCCAGGTAGCCTGTAGGGTTACAGCCCAACCCACATGTTGGTAGGTGGCTTCCATAGTAACCTTTCCACCCTAGACTCTAGTTTGATGCTCCCATGATCCCCTAATTCACCACCCAAGCCTTAAAACAAATCAAAAATATATATTATGGGTTTATAAATATAAATAATTTCATTATATGCTTTTTTCTCAAAATGAATTATTCACCAGTTCATAATTCAATATTACTCTAAAACATAACAGCTTAAAAATACACATGGAATTATAAACTTTCCACCATAATGCTTCTCATCCTCAATATGATATGTTAATCCTCAATCCATATCTATAAAACTTACATGATCATTTTTTGACCATCTATAATGTGAGTTCCACCTCTAAACATCAACCATGATACCATTGTGAATCCTTGATCACCAAATGCACCATTCACAATAATTTGAGTCACATTCTCACTATTAATGTCAACACTGAGATTGTTCTCATCCACACCCATCTTCCTTCAACTGATTACACCTAAGACTTATGTTTCTCCCTTCTATATGACTCTATGTTTGGAAGGTGATTCTAAACCATAGTTCTCCCCCATTATAAGAATCGCCTACTGAAAATTATCTTCCATCAGTCCTTCAACCCACTAACCAAATCCCACATCAAGCTCCTAAAATGGTTCCCTTATCACCATGTACAACATTATTCCAAATAACCAATCACATATCATCTAACTTAATTTTCGAAAACAATACTTAGTTTCACTCCCAAACATGCCACTACATCCCTTGATCATAATTCCTTAACACCCTAAGTAATTTAGAACCATATAAGAATCCACACCAATGTATAAACATATCTACTAGTGTGATTTTGTTGCTTAATCACCAATAATCTCCTCCAGCCACCATCCTACCATTTCAAAACATACACAAAATTAATCTTACTGGCTCTTAGATCAGACTAAACCAACTGAGTCTGATGTAAACACACCAAATCCAACCACTACCATATTCAAATTTAGAATAGGGTATTCATTGAGGAACCAAATCACATCACATCTTACCTTCCACTGTTACCCAATGTGATCTCAATTGTACAATGACTAGTCGCACCACCTCCATAAAACTTTTTTCATGAGGTTTTTTCCTATGATCGATACGAAACTATGTACCATAAAAGTATCATTATTTTTTCTCACCAAAGAACCCAAAAACCCTCCATCATATCCCATTCTCTTTCCATTACTTCATACAATGACTAAATATGGTCATCCCACTCATACTCGAGAACCAACATAAAAACCATCACTGCCACCTACTCCTATATCATAAGTGAACCATCCATACAATAACTAATGGTATTCTCTCCACCATATAGATTTCATTACTCTAATTCTTGAGTATCTACCCAAATAAGTCCCATTAACACCACAAATTTGTCACTCCTCCCAAGACACACTCACACTTTTGTTAACCTCTAATACCATGCCTCCCTGATAATGCATTTCAATGATTACAATATGGTTGACCATAATATAGTTCCTCAACCAATAAAATTTTTTTCCCTCCCATCACCAAGGGATATCTCACATTCCTCGAACACTGAGCCACCACACTCGTGATAATCTCACTAAACTCGCCAGTCACCTCACTTTGAAAATAACCCCAAAATAAAACCACCAAAGTGCTACCAAAGTTACATTGCTCGAGTTCCTATTAAACCCAAACAATTATAAGGGGACCCACTCATGGACCTATCATTGATTTTTGGATCAGCCAAGCACTATGTGTAACCATCGCACACCACCATCACACACTAAGACTTTTCCCAAAAATTCTCACTAATACCCACTCTCCTCCACATGTTATAGTGATCCAATGAGAACCCATTTATTTGTTATCACTCATTCCCCTACTCTATATCAGATAAACCCAATGGTTTCATGCTTTCATGAAACCTGATCATACAACCATAACCACACCACCAGAACTGATTTCTCATCTAACCTAGGATCATGAAACTAACCCATTGATCGGGATCCAATTCATATCAAGATCAACTAATAGTCTAAGTAAAATTAGTCATTCCAAGTTTGTTTTCATGATCACCCACCATGTGGTTTTCATTCAAAATTGTGAGCATCCACCCATTCTCTCACTGAAATACTTGAATGGGATCCCGATAACCACAGTTCTAGGCATCCAACTAATCCTTCCCTCTCATTCTACATTTATAATATAAATTATCCAAACATTTCATATCCAAAATTCCATGGCATATCTAATTCCTTTTTCCATAACCCCTAATAGTTTCCATAGAACCACATGGTCCAATTAAGTAGAGTTACTATAGAAATCCAAAAATTAAACATGTTTTCTTTCATTATTATTAATATAATTTTCTGAAAAATACAAGATGAGGGTATATATTTATTGTGTACTTATAATATTAGACATTTAGATATGTCATTTTAATCATAAAAGGATCATATTTACTTTAAACTTCAAATTGTTCTCCTAACATCCATAGATCTTATAAAATTGAATATGATATCCTATGGAAAATACAGAAATAAATGGGTTGGCTAAAAAACTTGGTAATGGAATAAACATAGAAAAAAATCAAAGCATGAGAGTCTAGTGGTATAACATCATATCATAAATAGTATGATAAAATGTTTGGAGACATGGAATAAGGAAATGATATCATAAGATCATAAACATGTGGAAAAAATATAAAACAGGGTATAATAAAAATAAGTCAAGGGTCTTTCTTAATACTATCATCATAAAGTGGAAAAAGACCCATGGTGGATTATGTTCACTCCTTAATCCCTTACATAACATCTCATGAGATATAAATCTTTACCCATTGCATTGGAGGTATATATAATTCTATGTCACCCTTTACATAAATTAAAATAATATATACACATAAAACCTGAGGAAAAAACCCATACATAAATCATAAATATGATAAAACTCATGAGAATTAAGTGGGTTTCATAATTATAGTTTTGGGCATAACCGAAGGATAAATCATAAGGATTTCTAGGAGATGAAGAAATTCCATAATTTTTATATTCTTATTTGAAAATGAAAATAACTAATTATTAATGGGTTATACTATAGAGATTTTAGGATATGGAAAAATGATAAGAAAGAATAAAAATTTATCACTTGGGAAAATATTTATGAACTAAGTAAAGGATATTTTTAAAGAATGAAACAACTTATTGCTTTCTATAAAACTATAATTCAACCAAGTATCCATAAAATAATTAGAGTTTTTATAATCTATTCATGGTTCAAAAACATTTTATAAGGGTGATTCTTGACTTGATATAATTAATAGTAATCCACACCTAAAACATCTTTACTTAAATGTGGGGATTTCAATGGGAACTAAAAACATTTATAACCCTATCATTGAAAATTATATTCAACTAAGTGAGTATGTAAGGGAAATATATAAAAAATAAGTTTATGAGAAGAATATTTCATAAAAGGGAAAAAATAAATAGAACACATAAATAAAAGGTGATAAGGGTGGAATATAACATCCCTTACCTCATTTCTAAATGTGATATTCACTTACACCTAACTTCATTGGAGACATCATCTTTTCTTAGAGGTCTTCTTAGAAATGAAGGCCTTAGGATAAATTTAAAGGACCATGGTATTATGGATTATTAAAGGAATTATATGATAGGTAGTGTGTTCATAGGTTCAAGTTAAATTTAAATTTTAAGTGTAACCAAAGTGGGGTGGAAGTGATCCCCATTTATAATAGAACAAAAAGGATGTTTTGGGAATACCCTTTACACTTCCATGATATCATTACAATATTCCTTAGATAATGACTCTAATATTTCATAATAATTGATTTAGGGATAATATTTTTTTGATAAATACTCATCCACGACATTACACACATGCTTTAAAAATGTTTCAAGTCTTTTACCATGGGTTTTTAAACTTCCACATTTTGATTTTTACCATGGTAACTAGTTTTTAGCTTAGTGATTTTTACTTTATTTTAAAAATATAGGTTAACCCCTATGGCCAATTTTTTTATTTTTTGAAACTAAATTTAATATCCATTTATTCTAATTCAATTTTAAAATATGATAAAATCGGTTTTTAAATTAAAATATATAATATATAAAAAATATTTTTGTAGAAAAATGACTTTTAATCATTATGCATTATTAATATTATTTAGTATTGATTTATAACTAAATGACTATTAATATAATTAAATATAGGTTTAAATATCACAGTTGATTAATCATGTAACATAGATCAATTTTATTGACTAAATAAAAAATTAAATGATATTAATAATTCGATTAATTAGAAAAACAGTTGTACCATTATCATAGTAATTAACTTTATTCATACAAATATTATCTTCAGAGTGAAAATGGAATTGAAATTATTAACCAATATTTATATATTAAAATAATATATGAAATAAATTTTGATATGTTTAATTTCTAAAATTTATAAATTATAATTTTTAATATAAGTGCGTAAAAATAGTTTGGAGTGTGAAATATTACTTGAGTTTTAAAAATGTTAAACAGGTTACTTATAACTTATACATAGTATTTTTAAATGATTTTTATTACCTATAATATATATATATATATTATCAAAAGGGTTTATTAATTTTTTAAGTCATTATTATATTAAAAAGTGATAGTTTTTAACAAAATAAGTATTTACTATAAGACTAAAAATTGATTATATCAGAAAAATCTCAAAAAACAAAAGTAATTTAATTTTGATATAATAAAAAAATGAATTTTATTTTATTTAATTAATATTACAAAAGTTATATATTTATATTTTAAATTATAAATATATATTATAAATAAAATTGCTTTTATTGAAAATTGATTTTTTAAAAAATTATGTGTTCCTAATATTATTTCATATCAATTTATAATTTAATTCATTTTAATATATTAGTTCATATATAAAAATATGTTAAAATTATCAATTTAAATTATTAGTAAAAAAATACAATACTTAATAAAGTGGTTCATTGAAAATAAATATTACTTTTATACTATATACGCTTTAACAAATACCATTAATTAATTATTTCTGTTCTAAAATTTGATTTTACTACTCCATTAATGTTGTCATATTTATTTGGATTTATCTACACAACCTATCATATTTTATTAATAAAAATTATTATTATGTGTAATGTGTATATATATATATATATATATTAATATCATATTATTATTTCTTTGTAATTTATATTTTTTTCACAATACACGACTTTAATATACCTATTGGATGTATATTCAATGACTATATCTTCAACAAATATATTTTAAATGACTGTATTTTCAATTACTATATTTTGTTCCTATATATGGGCTTACTAAACTTATTCCATTCACACTTATCATTTCTATAGTTTTCAACTTAGATATATCAATATTCTATGTCCTTTAATGATGTTATTCCTCATTGTAGGTTTTCATTGGTTATTGGTGATCCTAAAAGGTGAAGATAGTCAAATAGATCTCATAGTGTTGAGGATTTTATTCTTTTTTATTTATTATCCCCTTTAAACTATGCACTTTTATTGGATGAATTATTCCATGGTCACTAATTACCATGGTGTGTAATACTTAGTTTCATGTTTTTTTTTGTAATTTATTATTATGAATGAATAAAATGTTCTTGGTTTATTTCATATCATGTATGATTTATTTCCAAATATATTCCAGTTCCTTGGACATATGGAAAAATATATAATTATAATTTTATAGATTACGGAGAGAATATACTTTCTAAAAGTATGGTGTGTTATATTCTTCCCCCTTAAGTAAATTATATCATTACAATATTAATTATTGCCTACTAATGAAAATATATAAGGGTGTATTGTCAATTTACATGGCTTGATATATAATTTATAGAGTGATATCAACATTATAATCTTTGGAAACATAAATTTTTCATTCAAATAGTATTACCCCAAATATTGTGTTTTTCTCTATCTATTTAAGCCAAGTGTCTGTTGTTAATCAGTAACAAGACTTGCATTGTATAATTTCCTTATAATGGGTGTTCATAATCATCCATTTATATACAATCATATGTAGATATAAAATTTGATATCCTTATTCCAAATAATTTTTTCTCTAAGTGAAGAGAACCAATCCATGTCCAAGATCACAATAAAATTATCAAGGAAAGGTAATAATATTTTTAAATGACACTTTACAATAAACATAAACTACTGATATAATAATAATACCTCTATTTTTTTAATAATTTAGAATCTAGTCATCAAGGTGATGATTTTATATTCATAGGAAAAAAATATAAGTTCAAAGAAGTAGGTTGAAAAATATAAAAATATGATACACATAGTTCTTGAGTGGATGATTGGTTTTCCTCACTCTACATCATTTTTAGAACTCACTTAATTAGTTTTTATTTCATAGGTTTTATCTTGTTACATTTTCCATGTAATTCATTGATGTAAACCATACTTTTTAGTCTATTTATTAGGGATTTGACTCAAATAATGCTCATGATTTCCACAGTTAAGTTATTGTACTATTAGTGGTGATTTTGAAAGAATTGTTTTCACTCCAAACGTTCTAACAAACATCTTCATTTTCCTAGAGTTTTTTAATTATCTATGACCACCTCTTCCATAAGTAAATCATCTTCTATTCCCCTTAATAAAATTCCCTTGGTGCTTCATCCCAATTTTTTTTGTATGTAAATTGTGTCTTCTTTCCTTCATCATTTTCTTCATCAGAAATTTCATGAGATCCCACCCTTATCTTCTTGGGTTTACTTAGTATTTCAACTATAGTTATATTGTTAATCATGTTTCATGATAGTTAGTTTTAAATAATCACCATATTTTTTAGTCCATCTCCCATTCTAATGGTTTGATCATTGAGGTATTTATCACATAATCCCTCACACCCAGGGTGAAAAAAGTTCCTTCCAGTTTCATCCATCACTAAAAAAAGGGTTTACATGAGTGATGAACATTTAAAATTATAGGGGGATTATCAAAATCAATAACACATATGGATTCAACCTTAAAAACTTTTACCCCTTTTCATTATCATATTATCCTGTAATTCCCTTAGTTCAACCTAAATAAATATTATTTTAATAAAGGTTACTTTAAGTTGGGTTATCTTATACTTCTCAAATGAGTCCCTAAAATTAATTAGAATATAAATAATTCATAGTGGTTTATAAATAGTATATTATTAACAATATAATATCCCCCATTAATGTTTATCCAGGTGTACAGTTAATCTTGTTTTTTTTACTAGGTCAGGGTTGTGTTGATACTCAACATCCGCTTATGAGTGTCTAGATAGGGATGTAGTTTCAAAGAAAAAACACAATCTCTACTTCCCAAAAACAAATAATGTTCTCTTAAACATTGGATTATACATTAGACTTATCCCTATGGTTTTCATTATAACTCTATAATACTAATCTTGAAAAATAACTATACTATCCTTTAATACTATGTATAGTGACTGAAACAATGAACATATATCATTTCATGATTTTTAACAAAAATTTCCAATAAATACAATCCAAGGATCTAGAGGTATAGTGAATTCAAAAGATTAGACATATAAATACATCATATTAAACAAAAAACATCATATTTATTTAAAAAATCACATAGTGACCCTAAATCCCATAGATCTTCTAAACCTGCATTGGATATCCTAGGGGAAAATATAATGAAAAGAGTAAGCTGGAATTATCATTAAATGAATAAACATGTAAATAAATCATAACGTAAGATTCAAGAGGCGTAAAATGATATCACAAAGAGGATAGTCATAATAATGGAGACATAGAATAAGGAAATTATGTCATAAGATAATTAACATGTGGAAACAACATAAAACATGGTATCATAAACATAAGTCAATGTTCACTCCCAATACCATTATCATAAAGTGTACAAAGTCCCATGGTGGATTAAGTTCACTCCTTAATCCCTTATATAACATTTCAGGTGATATAATGATTTACCTAATGCATTATATAGCTATATAATTCTGGTACTAGGAATTACATAATTTAAAATCATACATATAAATACCACATAAGGAATACAAACCAAGCATAAATCATAAGTATGATCAAACCCAGGAGAGGGAAATGGGTTTCATAATTCTAATTTAGGGCATAACCAAAGGCTAAATCATAAGTATTTCCAAGATAAGAAGAAATTAAAAAATTTTGATATTCATATTTTAAAATTAAACATAATTCTTTATCATTGGGTTAAAATATATGTATTTCATGATAATTATCTTGTAGAAAAAAGCATAAAAATGTATCAATTAGGTAAAACTTTAAGAAATAAGTAAAGTATCCATTTATGTAATGAAAATATTATGGTTTCCCATAAAACCATAATTTAATCAAGAGCTTTATATATAATATAATAATTTTTTCTAGAAATTATTCATGGTTTGTACTCTACATGTGACTGGAAAAAGGAATATTCTCTTAAACCAAGTTTACTTAAAGGGGGGAATTTCAAAGGGAAATAAAAAAATATTTAACTCTTGTAATAACAAGGATATTTAACAAGGTGTATATGTAATGGAAATATATATAAAAATAAAATATTTCATGATAATAATATTTCATAAAAATGGATAAAAATAAGAAGAATTTATAACTCAAAGGTGATGAGGGGGTACAGAATATCCCTTACCTCGTGTTAGAATTTTCTATTCGTTTGGGCTTCATTTCATAAGATACTTGAACTTCACTTAGATATCTTAATATAAATGGAGTAATTAAGATAAATTCTAAATACTAGGGTTATATATATGAATAAATTCCTTTTAGTAAAGGTAGTTTGCGTAGTGGTTCAATGGAAATTTGAATGTAAAGTGTATCCATGGAGGGGTGGAAGCGGTCCCCTTTTACAATTGAATGAAAGGGAAATTTTGGAAATACCCTTTACAGTTCCATGATATAATTCCACTATTACATTTTAAACTACTAAAATATTTCTTAATAATGGTGTGTGGTGTGATCTTGGGTTGAGAAATACAAAACCAAGACTTTCTACATATATAAGAACTCAGCCTTAAACTTTACATAATCTAGTCAATTCAACAAAAATTCACTTTAGTACATTCAAAAATATCTTTTAGGTTTATATTTCTAGATAATTAGGTCATATATATTAAATATAAGCTCATATAATTACAAACTAGACACTTCTACTCAATATCTATAATTTATAATATGGAACTTTTAGAATAAATCTTAATTTATTTATGTAACAAAACATCATGACATTAAAATTGAGTTCCTCCTTTCATTTACCCCCAATTAAAATAATGAAAAATATTTTAAAACATGGGATGAGAAAAAAAATATTAGTAAGGTGAATACAAAGGTAGAATGAAACCATTAGTCCATGAATTAGAACATTTTCACAATGTTATAACATTGACACATAAATCACATTCTCTTTATCTTACCTTATAAAATCATAAAATTAATATAAAACCATAGGAAAAATACATAAATAATAAAATGTAACTTATGGAATCATTTTCATATCACTCATACATATAAGGTACCACTCCTGGGTATACAAGGATTAAACATCATGGTTACTCTTGGAATAACCATCACTGCATATTCCCATAATCTTTTAGGAGAAACCTAATTAGTTAACTTTGTCCCTTTATCCAATGTATTGGAGAGCTATAATGGGATCAAACACACACTATTTATCATGGAACCATCCATAATAAAAACAATTCCCAAGAACCATAACATAATCATAATACATAAAGCTTGCATAAAATAAACATTCTTGAAGAAAATAAATTTTCCATTTTTAAATCAATTTTCATTTTTTTTACAAGTCATGCACTCATAAATGAAAACATTTTATTTGAAAATAAAATTATAAATTTGTAAAGTTAAATTAAAAATATTAAATAATCATGATAGTGGTAAATTTCATTGATTTCATATATTTCAAAAGCATTCTACTAAAATATTATAAAAAAGATACATTAAAGCTGATTTTAAATGGAAAGTCCCTTACAAGTATCATATCTTTGAAGTGAGAATTAATAAAATGAATGGAATATGTGTATACACTGTAAATAATCATAATAAAACAAAATATAATCAATATAATTTCATGAATAATATTATCACCATATATTCAATAAAGTAGAAGGTTAACCCAAATAATGGAAATTAGGATTATAATTCCCTTACCTTATGTCTGAAAGCATTCTCCACTTGTACTTAACATATAAGATAATAAAATTATATTAATTAATTAATTCATTAAGAACCTTTTCCACATATATATTAGTTTTTTAATATTTTATTAAGTTCATTTATGGATATTTAAATGAGTTATAAATATCATCATTTTCATTCTGGGAGAACTTGTTTCATGGATTTATGGTTGGTTCCCTTGAGTATAATTATGGGAGTTCTTTTTAAAATGGAAGAATAATAATAAAAGTTGAAATAATTGGTATTAATATAATTACAGAATTTTAAATCATCCCATATATCATATTTTTTATTATATAAGTATGATTAATTAGATAAAAATATTAATGGACATTTTTTGGTTTGTTTTTTGCGGTTTTTCTACCATCCCAAACAAGTTTGTTATACTTAATTATGTATTTAAATAAGTTAGAGAACATTAAAAGGTTATAATATAAATATTACACAAATTTTTATCCATAATAATGTTTTTATAACCATCCTTTAATGTGAAAAAATAAAATTAATAAACATCATCTATGAAGGTGGTGAATCGACACATCACAAAAGATGTTTTCAATTTTTTAGAATAAGAGGAGAAGAGAAGAGATTTGATGATTTATATTCCATTAACATAATAAAATTATAGTATATGTTTGATATTGGAGTTATCATGTCAATTTGTATAGGGTATTAGAAGATTAGGTAGTAAAAAAATAAATAATCAAGGAATTTAAAAGAGAAATAATAGAGGATTTTACCTCTCAAATGTTGTCTCATTGAGAACCACCTTAAGGCACTTGGTTTTGGTATTTTGGTGAGATCATATGGTCTTGAATGACGGGAAAAGAATTAGTACAGTAATTGGGTATAATTTAGACAATATTCAAGGCTTATAATATGTGAGGAGAAGAGGTGTTGAGGGGTGGTATTTATAAAGAGAGTAGAGAGGTGTTTTTTATTTTATTATTCATATTATTATTATTATTTCTCAAGACTACCAATAGTGTTGATTCATGTGACTAAGCATAGTAACAAAGGAATATGATTTCAACATAATGATTTATTACCTCATTCATATATCATCTATTACTCAATCATTCATTTATTTAATTATACCATAAATTATCATATTTCACTATTCATCAAAGATTTATCTATTTTAGAAAAATCACAAAGATTCACCCTAATCATCTTTTTAAACATTTTTATTTTAAAATTAGATAACATTTATTTAAAATAATTTTTTAAATATGAGAAATTTAATTTGTAATTAAAATAATTATTTATTTAAAAAATACTTATTTTAATACTATAAATGATTTTATGACACTTTTAAAAATTAATTAAGGTCTTGTAAAAATATCTTATAATTAAAATAAAACAAAATATTAATTTATGAATCTTTTTCATGGAAAAAATTATTTTAAATAATTAAATTATTTATAAAATTGTAAATAAACATTTACCTTTAAAAAAACAGCGCTGAATTTATCATTTTTAAAACATTTACTTATTTATTCAATGATATGAATATATCATATTTTCAGTTATAAGATAAAAAATTTATTTATACTTTCATTGGTGAGGTTTCTATTCTATTATTATAGATTCCTTAATTTCTATAAATACAAATTATTTCATTATACATTTATAAGGAATTTAACTATTTAATTCTATAATGAAAAAAATATTCAATAAGTACCTCGGTTGTAACATTCTCCCCCTTCTGAAAATTACATCCTGGAAATTTTTATTCACTTATTAAACAAGTGAGGATACCTTTCCCCCATAGAATTTTTAGATTCCCATGTTACTTCTTTAACCATGTGGTTTCTCTATAAAACTTTACCTGGTTAATTACCTTATTCCACAATACATGCTCCATATGGTCAAGAATCTAAAAAGACTTTTCCTTATATGAAATTTTATCTTACAACAAAACAATATCAATTCTTAGAACATGAAACAAATCTAGAACATACTTTATTACTATTGAAACATGAAAAACATTGTCTACCTTGGAAAAACTCAAAGACAAAGACACTTAGCAAGAAATTTATCAAACTTTATATAGGATTTTGTAGGGTACAATGAATCATGGACTTAACATCCCCTTCTTTCCAAAACTCATCTCACTTTTCTAGGGAGAAAATTTGAGATAGACATGATCAACTACCTCAAAATAGATATCCTTCCACTAATTATTTTTATAACTTTCCTACCTAATCGGATATTTCCTCAAGTGTCACTAAATCAACTGAACTTTCTCTTCCATTTCCTCTACCAATTTGGGTCCTATAAACATTATTTAACCTACTTCATCCCAAAATGATGGATTTCAACACCGATTTCCATATAATGCTTCAAAATAATCTATCTGTATACTATAATGAAAACTGTTATTATAAGAAAACTCAACCAAATAATGATATTGATTCCAAATTCCCTAGTAATCCATTTAACAAGCTCAAATCATATTCTCTAATGTCTAAATTTTTCATTCTGAATATCCATCAGATTGTGGATAAAAATTAGTGTTGAAATTTAATTCATTTCCCAATGAATATTGAAGGAACTTCCATAATTTAGAAGTGAACCTATGATCATGATCAGAGACAATAGAGAGAGGAACTCCATGTAACCAGATCATCTCTTTGAGGTACTATCTAGAAAGATGATCTAAAGACATAGTATCCTGAATAGGAATAAAATGTGAATATTTAGTCAAATAATAAACAATAACCATAATCACATTATTACCTTGATAAGTTTTTGGTAATCCCATTGAAAAATACATGGATGTATTTTCCCATTTCCAATCTAGAACTGGAAAAAAAATTAAACATCCCCTTCGGTAATTGATATTATACTTCAATATGTTGACAAGTCATATATATCACGGTAAAGTCAATAAATATCTTAATTTATTCTATCCCACTATTAATACTTCTGAAGGTATCTATACATCTTAGTGATTCCATGATGAACTGAAAATGGAGAACTATGAGCTTCACTTAATATCTCTTTATTCAACTTTGAATCATAGGGCACACATAATCTCTTACCAAATCTCCAAAAAACAATCTTTATTAATATTTAATTCTGGAAACATACACCTTTTAACCAATTCTACCTTTTTTTTTACTCACAATCTTCCTTTTATGCTTGCTTAAAAACATCTGATAGAGACTATTATAGTTATAATTGAAATAAAGAAAGAAGGATTTCATTCACCAATAAATTCCAAGAAAAAATTATCAAATCATTAACCAAGGGTTTATCTTCCAAATGTAACATGGTAAATGTAGCATAATGTTTTTGACTCAAGTTATCAGCTACTTTTTTTTATCTTCCAAGATGGTAATTAATCATGTAATCATAATTCCTTATCAATTCCTTCCATCTTCTTTAACTCATGTTCAGTTACTTCTGAGTAAATATATACTTCAATATTTTATAATCAGTATATATTTCACATTTGTATCCCATATAAATTATGTCTCCAAATTTTTAAAGAGAAAACTACTACTAAATACAAATCATGTATGGGATAATTTAACTCATGATGTTTCAATTTTCATGAAGCATAAGTAATTACCTAAACTTTTTTCATCATAACGCAACCAATCCCCTTTATAGATTCATCACTATATATAAAAAACACCCCATTTCAAAAAGGTGGGTCTCAAACATGATCATTCTCCAATCTCCTTTTTAGTTCCTAAAAACAACCTTCGCATTAATCTATCCAAATAAATATAATTCTTTTTGTGTTAACTTTGTTATCGCGATAGATGAATTTCCATTGTTTTTAAAACACCATTGGAAAAATCCTTCTAATCCATTAAATCTTTTAATCTTAGTAACATTTGTAGGTATTTTCCATTCATCAACCACTTTTGTTTTGGAGAAATCAATTGTTAGGCCAACCTTATTTATAATGTTCTTAATAAAAGAAAACTATTGTAACCAAAAATAAGATTTTCTAAATTTCCCATATAAATTATTCTATTTTATAGTTTACATAATAATCCTTAGATGATTTTAATGATCCTCATAAATTTTTTAATAAAACGAAATATCATCAATTAAAACAACAAAAAGATTAATCTAAATATTCATGGAAGATCTTGTTCATAAGATTAATAAATATAGTAGGAGAATTTTTCAAACCTATGGGAATAACTACAAACTCATAATACCCATATCTAGTATAAAATTCTATTTTTGGAATTTCATCCTTCTTCACCTTTAGCTGATGGTGCCCAAATCTCAAGTCAATCTTGGAAAAATACTGAACTCCCTATAGATGATTAAACAAGTCATAAATATGAGGAAAATGATACTTATTCATAAAATTGATTTTATTTAATGCTCTATAATCAATAAAAATCTTCATAAAACCATATTTATTTTTAACAAATAAAACAAGAGAATCCCAAGGTGAAGTACTCGATCAAATTAAACCTTTATCTAGAAAATCCTTTAATTACTTTTTCAATTCTATAAGTTCTACTTGATCTATTCAATAAGAAAATTTTGAAATAGGTTTAGCATCATGAACTAAACCAATAGAAAGATCAACCACCCAATCAGTTATAATACTAGTAAACTCATCATGATAAACATTTAGATACTCATTTACCACTAGAAAATCATTAATATTAATAGTTACCTTTTTTTAATAATATGTTCAAGATTACAATCTTTTCCATCTTTTAACTATTTATCATCTTCCTGATATTTTTTAAATAGTGTGGGTTTATTAACCTATAGAAACTAAAACTACTTCTAAAAATTATTTTCTTTAGTTCTATAATAAATATTTTCATTGTAAATAGAAATTCAATCCATACCTAGAATAACATCAAATTCTAATAGGGGTAAGATAAAAATATTTTCAAGTAAATTATTTCATGGGTATTGATTGGATAAATCATATAATTTATTTTTTCATTAATATTTATCCCATGTCTTTTACAATAAGTTTAGGCATCATTTTTTGAGGTGAAATTTAAAATTTTCTAGAAAATCTCTCATATAAGAAAGAATATGTAGACCCAGAATCGAACAAGACATTAGAAAAGTTTGAGTAAACAAACAATATACCAGATACCACTTCATTAGATGGCCCAAAATCTACTGAACTAGTTGCAAAGTATTTAACCACAAATTTTTTCTTATAGTCTGGCATTTTCCCATCATTTTTGTTCCTCTTCGGATACTCATTTTCATAATGACCCATCACATCAGATTTAAATTTTTTTACTATGTGTATATCAGAATTATTCTTACCACCACCATGATCTTTTCCATTTCAATTACGAGCCATATACCCAAACTTATGACATCAGAAAAACTTACCAGACTTCAAAAGACATTATCGAGTGTGCTTTTTACAACAATTCTCACAAAATAAAAAACTTAATTTTCTTACCCTCTTCTTTGATGCATTCAATATATTTTTCATACACCTTGACCTCTATTTATACTAGTTTTAAAAGAAAACATGATCATAAAAAAACTCTATTCCATATTTCTAAACACATCGAATAACGTTTTCATAACATTTGAATTCATGAGAATCTGATTCCATTAAATATTTTGGATTCAATCCTGAGTAAAAACAACTGATTTTACTATCATGTTCCTAGATAAAATTTGGAGCATACCTTGCCAGTTGAGTGAATGTTTCTTTATATGTAGCCACTGAATCATCCTCCTATCTCAATTCCAAAAAAACCATTCAAATTCGAGTCACCTTAGGAAAATATTTATCAAGGAAAATATTTTTGAATTTATCCCATTCCAAAGTATCAATCTCCTCTATATCCCTATTATTCTTGACCATTTAAAACTACTGTTCAGCTTCACCATCAAGATATAAATATAATTACAAACATTTTAATGTTATAAAAACTCCAAAACATTGAAAATATTTTCTAGGGATTTAATCCACCCTTCAGTTACCACTGGGTCAGAAGATCCACTAAATATCAGAGGATGTTAACTCATAAAATTTTCCACCACTAACATATTCCTTTGATGATGATCTAGATAATATTGTGCATGGATGTCTCCACCATTTATATCTCAGATCAAATGATCCATTAATATCACAAACTTATCAGTTCCAATTCTAACCATTCCATGTTTCGGTTTCGAAAGGATATTGTCCTCTCAGTGCGATACTACTTTAGAATCCAAATTTCTTATACAGAAAAGCATTATAAACATACATATATTAGAAGATAAAACATGGTAATCTTTAAATTATATATAATTTCAACATAAACATAAAGTAAAAAAACAATGTATGTGTAATCTATTATAATTATCAAAACCCCAAATGTTATTTAATCCTTTCTAGGATACCAATTATAAGGACCTGAACTTAAATAGTACATAATCAAGATAGTTTAATAAGAATTAACTTTTAAACATTCCAAAATATCTTTTTGGTTTACATATTTAGAAAATTAGTTCATAATTTATACTTATGAACTCATATAATCAAAAATTAAGCACTTCCACTCAATATAAATTTTTTCACAAAATGAATCTTTTTGAATAAAACATTATTTATTTCTGTAACAAAGAATCACGACATTAAACTTGAATTATTCCTTTACGTTACTCATCTATAAACCCTATAAAAAAATTAAAACTTGGTATTCTCATAGAAAACTCAGTAAGGGATATAGAAAGGAAGAAAGAAACCATTAATTGAAGAGTGAAATTTTTTTTTACAATGTTATAAATTGTACACATGAATCATTAGCACATTATCTTACCTTGTAAAATCATATGTTTACTATAAAACTACAGAAATAATACATAAATCATAAAATTTAACATATGGCATCATTTTCATATCACTCTAACACATAAATTAGCTCTTGTGGCTACACAAGGAGTTACCATCATGGTTTCTCTTGGAATAACCATCACCATATATTCCCATAATCACTTAGGAGAAACCTATCTAGTTAACTCCATCCCTTTACCCAATGCTTTGAAGAGCTATAATATCCTCACACACCCTTTTTTATCACAAAACCACACGTCGTCATAAATTTTGGTCAAAGTGAGTATATCAATGGGTGATGAATTGAGTATCCAATTTTAAATTTATGTTAAAATAATTTTAAAATAAAATCCCTCTAATAATTAGAAAAAACCAGTTAATCAAACAGTATATTGATATAAGTTATGATCTTTTAAAATATTTCTCAATGAGTGACAAAGTCTAAGTTAAAACAATATGAAATCTATTTTAACTTTTGAAATAAATTTATTTAATAAAAACCTTTGATAAACACTTATTAATATTACCTATCAAAGTTGTGGTTTTTTTTAATTTTAAAACAAATCCAGTTTAATGATTTCAAAACAAAGAAAAACAAATCAGAAATATGATTAAATACTATAGGTTTAGTCTCAAGCTAAGACCAAATCCACTATACTTGGAAATCACCTACAACCTAGAATATTATATAAATATAATCTTAATCCACAACTTGGATCGGGTATACACAACATCTAACCAGCTATTCAAGCCACACATGGACCTATTCCATAATTTTTGTCAGAAATAAAATAAGTATCGGCTGCACAAGGACCTCTTCCATGACATTGTGGGTAAACAAGTATAAATATAGAGATTGAAAGATATTGGGTATCTTCCAGTTAAATCTTATGGAAAAGTGACTTTTTAATAAATAGATAAAACCACACACTACTCAAAATGTAAAAGAAAGAAATAAAAATAGAAAGTGTAAAGCTAGAGAAAATTTGGAGATGCTTGGTCTGATGTGATCTGAAGATCAAGACTCATCGGATGTAGCTAAGTAGCTTGATCCATTTCTTAGAATAAAAAAATAAAGATATCATTATAATCTCTCTTGTTTTATCTATAGTAAATAATCTAGATGTCTATTTTGATCCACTTTATCACAATTTTTTGTAGGTAAGATGCATCATGTAGGATCTCTAGAAAATCTCACACTTTTCAACACTCTTAATATTCTTGCAATATAGTTCCATATCTCTTTTACATGTACATCTATGATGACCCAGACCCGAATAGCCACCCAAATAGTGCTAAATAGGTTGGGTGTTACTACCTTAGGCGCAACTCCCCGCACTCTAAAGGCTATCGACTAGCAGCGAGGGTCTTATAGGTATAGTGGGGAGGCTATACCCTATCGAAGGATAATAATGGTACTTGTCCGAGTATAATAATAAATATGCATCTGAATAAATGACTCATCATACTCAAACTAGACCCGTAGTGCGGAAGCATATTCAATATCGATAGACAGCGGAAGAAATAAATATAAACAAGAATAGTAGAAAGTAAACACAACAACATGCTGATCACATGCAAATACTACTGAACAAAAAACATACATCCAAAGATGGTCATATATATCCATACATAAAGGCTCCAATGGATAACCAACAATAGATAGAAAACAAGTAATCATGTTGGTACAGAAAAGAAAGAAAAACAAAGTAAACTCCTGGTAGGCAACACATGAAGGTCCATACCATCTCCATGAAATAGCTAATGCAGTCCAGCTCCTTAAGCTTACCACTTTCTTGCATATAAATCCATAAAGTCTGCACACGTCTCGAAGGACCTGTGTAGGGTGTGAGATGAATCTCAGTAGGATACCACCCAACAGTGCGTACCTAATATAAGTGTTTAATCATGCATGCATTTATAAGGAAAACAGTCAATACTATGATGTACACAACCAAACAAAAACTCTACTGGTGTTCAGCATCCACCTTGGAGTGTCACCAGCTTTGGCCAACGTCGGAATCTCTATCATACAACCCGACACCATATGCCCCCTGACACAGTGTGCCTTAAGCACCGACTTCCTGAAGGCACACTGAGGAAATAGTAACCCAGAGGAATAGTGATACATGTCCTCAAATAAGTAACCAAAGGGACATCGGTATGTGCCCTCAAATGAAGTAACCGGAGGGGCAGCGATTTCTTCCCTCAAATGAAGTAACCAGAGGGAGAGTGATGTATAACCTCAAATATCAGCGAGCCTCTGCCCCCTTCCTAATAGCCTCAATGCTATCCTCTGACGGCTTCTCACCTTCCATGTGGCTTCCTACGGTAATCACCCACAACCAAAAGTACATAAACTACAACTAATGGGGGCCTCTACCCACTCGAGTGGTCAAAACCACCTCATCACAGAATTTCTCTATGTTCACACTACTCAAAGTTCCGGGTGAGCAGTAATCACCAAAATAATACCCAATCCACAACACTTATGACACCTTGTGTCCCTAAGACCATTCCACTAAAGTCCAATGACCTCTCCATCTAAGTAAATCAGGTCATGCCAAACCTGACAGACACCCTGCCTCAAGACGATGTCCATGATGCCCAATCCTATCTTCAGAACCACCTAATGTAACCTGGGACAAACCCAAACTATGATTAGGATCACCCAAGAATATTCGGGCCATGACCAACACTACCACAAGGGTTCCAGTATATGAAATTCATAAATTATATATAAAATAAAAAGAATAACTTTTAAATAAGAAAACAAACTAAAAAGTTGAAAATAAATAACCAAGTTTTATCTCATACCATTACTGAGGTCCATAAAGTCTCCAACATTTTATATCAAGGATCAATAACTAAACTCAATAGTTTAAAAACAATAAAATTCAATTATAACCATTTTTGGCATCCACCATCCAAAATGCCTCAACAAGAAACGGCCACTCACCCGGCCCTGCTCAAGAAAAATAGGAAACAGGGCATAACCAAAGGCATTGCATAGGTCAAATATCAATTAAACAAGCAAAAACAGGTAAAATAGGGTCACACTCAAAATACCAGAAACGCGCCAAAGCTCACGCCACCCAAAAGTCTGTAAAAACACAAAAAATTTCATTCACCATCTACCTAAGACTCATATACGTAGTCATGTACGATATCAATATCCAATTTGAAGCTGATCTTTGTAGATCTATGTTTTCATAAAATTCTAGAAATTTCACTCAGATGGAAACTGCGATGTGTGAGGCAAAGAAACTGGAACGAAACAAGGTGTGTGGGTTTATCCTTGCTATTGCGATCTCGAAGCCACCAACAGATTGAAGAATGGACATCAGATGATGATTCTAGGATTGGAAACGTTCTTCAGAACATCAGAACGGACCTGTTCTGAAGTTGGGGAATAAGAAGCTATTTTACGAAATAAGACGCGATGACCATTCGTTTAAGAAAATAAAAAAAGTACACTGCATGTATTTAAGGACTACATACTGTGTAGTGGCCTTTTTTGTACTCTGACTTAAGCTGAGATAGCCACACGGCTTGGGCGCTCCTCATGGGTTGACACACGGCTTGAACCCAACTGGTATATAGTAATTATGATACACGGCGTGTCAAGTAACACTACATGCCTTGTTGTAGGAAATTTCTACACGGTCATCACACATCATGTATTATGAGAGCACATGGCTAGTACTCACCCAACCCATACATGGTGTGTACTTTAGAGTACATTGCGTGTAGTCTAAAATTTTCCAAAACTTCCCAAATTTTCCAAGTTCTCTCAGGAACAAGTAAAAAATTCAAACAGGGTTGGAATTTCGACATGTTCTAAAAATCCAGGTTCTTTATAATCTCCCCACCTTAACATAGCTCATCCCCAAGCTATCAAACAAAAACCGTAGATAACACTGAACATGCCACCCCGGTCAAGGTAACCCGGACTCTCCTGGTCTCAAATATTCTGGATAAATTTCTTAAGGGGCTCCCCACCTTATAAATTTCCTAACTCGGTCTCAACCCTAAAAAACTCAACAAAGCAAGGGCTTACTAACCTGTTTCTGGACTCATGGTCCTCTCATGACGCATCGTGACCCCTGCACCTCATTGGTGCTCCCATGTCGTTTCTGACAACCAACATATCCCGCACTACATCGCTGTCTGCCTCCATGAGGTCCTGCATCCCATGGAGGATCAGAACAAACCTGGTTCTTATCACCTCAATTAACCTGCATCCTTGATGCCCCGATCCCCACAACACCTCAAGTAACCTACATCCTTGATGCCCCGATGCCCAAGGCACCCCAAGTAGCATGAATCCTCAATGATCCTGATGAAATGCATCTCATATATATATATATATATATATATATATATATATAATATACCATGCACCCAATATGGTTTCAATCCCACTGACTAGCATCTAGTCAGTCCACATAGGTCATGTGCATCACGTGCACTCAAAACGGACATGACCCTACAGTTTGTGCCAAAAAAATGAAAATATGGAAATCATTTCCACACCTGTGGTGTACCTCTAACCATCGTCTGCTCACAAGCATGCTCAGCCTCTGGCAGCTCCATAGCATGCACCTGGCCGGATGTACAGTTGTCTGATGTCTGAACTCTCCATAGTGTTATTCCAGTCTTCGGCTACTGACCCCTCAGATGGATCCCATTATCTCTACTTTGACCTCCACGTGCAGTTGAACCTCAGCTACCCTCTCCTGGTACTGAACCTGAACCAACTCTAGATTCCACTATCTGTCCCAGTCCATGTTTTCTGGCTGTCTGAGAAGGCTGCCTACAGAAACTCTCAAGATTTCCAACCTGTCCACATGCCCGACACTCCTTTGGAAGCCTATCACACTGAGTTCGAACATTTCCTCATTGTCCACACTAAAGACAAACCATTGAAAAATTGTTACGAGGTGGTCAAGATGAGTACATGGCTAGACTTCCCTACTGAAACTCATCTCAATCTCGTTTCATGTTATCTGAACCATCACTTGAAGCCATCACCTGGCCAACCTGGGGCATATCCCTCTGGTTACCCTCCACTTTGAGCACCTGATTCACCACCTTTGAGAATGATCCTAACTAGAATATATTCACCTGGATCCAAATGGAGTGTTGTAATCCATCCTCGAAGTGTCTCACCCTTGTCATGTCATCGCTTACCATACCAGGTCCAAAGCGAAACAAATCAGTGAAAGTAGCTGCATAGTCAATGATGAACATGTCTCCCAACTGAAGGCTCAAGAACTCCCGATCTCTCTCTGCACTCAGTGTATCTAGGTATAAGTGTTTAAAAAACCTATCCTAGAAGTCTTTCTATGCTAGTCTCTCATGCCTGCGAGCCTGAACCTACACATCCCACCGGTACTTTTTTGGTCATCGCAGCTTGTATGTCGCCAGATTGACCCTCCTCCCTGGAGGCATCTTGAATCGATCGAAGATCATCTGCATGCTCTTTATCGAGTTCTCAGCTTCCTATAGACCACCCTCACCATGAAATAGCGGTAGGTTCTATGACTGGAATTACTACGTCAAATTTTCCATAGATGGATATGAACCCTGTGCACCTCTGTCGATCCCCTACAAGACACATACCAGGCTAGTTCGCAGCTGCTCATTGAGCCATGGTCCGAACGCTGCCAAACCCGACTATTGTCCTACCTGCACTGGATCCTGGACTTGTTTCAATCCCTGAGCATGTACCTGTGGCTCATGCTCTACCTGCACCAGATCCTGAACTTGATCCTGCACCTATGGTAATGTACCATCTCCCACCTAACACTCCATCTGGGTCATCTAAATGGAACCCACTGAATACAATAAATGGTCAAACAACTCATATATATATATATAACAATATATCCACACAGATATAAAAATAGTAAAGGTAATCACATAACTACTACCCTTACTATCTCCCACTACAAACCATGCCCATGATATCCCAACCTCACAGCCTCCTTACCCGCCCCTCAATAGATCCAAGTATCAAAAGTACCTCGGGCCACGCTCATCCCAGTAACTAACATTGCCTCAAATCGACGACTGATTCACCCAATCATGGTGATCAAAATCACCTCAACCATAGTACCTACCTGTTCATACAAGAGCCAAACCAAATTATCCTTCCACATGCAATTCTACAAATCTATAAATAATGGAATGAAACATTGAAAATAACATCAATTTTATCATAAATTTCACCTATTCACATTTCAAAAGAATACAAAGCATGGAAATTGACATTTTTAACATTGTATTATCACATCACAAAGCATACGTGCAGTTATAAAATTGAAATAACCTAAAATGTGCCTATCAAAAGACAAATAATCACGCCTTTCCATACCGGGCCAAGGTCCAATTCTCCCTTACCGCACTGGGTCAAGGGTTACATATCACAATCAATAACATCACACACCAAGTGAGACGCTGAGGTGGAAATCATATAAACTATAATTTGAGAAAAATCAAATAGCAATTCCCACCCATGGAAACTTGGTACATCCCTCGTACCTGGGGCTGTAGGCACCCAAGCACAAGCTAGTAACCCAGTTCCATTAACAACCTATCTCTAGTCTACCATATCCCAATAGTAAATCTAGCATAAATAAAAAGAGAAGTCTCAATATCATTTGTAGCCAGCAAAACACTTCTATTAAATCCCTGCCACGAACTCCTCTAATACCACTTTGTAATGACCTAAACCTGAAAATCCACCTGAACAGTGCTAAATGGGTTGGGTGTTACTACCTTAGGCGCACCACCCCAAATTGAAAAGGTTGTTGACTAGCAGTGAGGGTCTTATAGGTATAGTGGGGAGGATATACCCTCTCAGAGGATAATAATGGTATTGATGTGAGTATAATAATAAATATGTAGTGGAATAAATGACTCAGCAGACTCGAACCAGACTCGCAGAGAAAAGGCTCATTCAATATCGATAAACAGCGAAAGTAATAAATATAAACAACCGTAGTGGAAAGTAAACACAACATCATGTTGATCACTTGTAACAACTACTGGACAATAAACATACATCCAAATAATAGCATACATATCTATATGTAAAGGTGTAAATGGATAACCAATTGTAGTTCAAAACAAGTAAGAATGCTGGTACAGTAAAGAAATCAAAATAATGTAAACTCCTTCTAGGCAAGACCTCAAGGTACAAACCATCTCCATGAAATAGCTAATGCAGTCCAACACCTAATGTTTACATCTTTCCTACATGTAAATCCATAAAGTCTTCACGTGTCCCGAAGGGCCCGTGTAGGGTGTGAGATGAATCTCAATAGGATACCACCCAATGGTGCGTACCTAATATAAGTGTTTAAGATGGAATTCATTTATAATGAAAATAGTAAAAATTACGATGCACACAACCAAACACAAACTCCACTGGTTCTCAGGATCCACCATTGAGTGTCCCCTGCTTCGTCCAATGCCAAAATCTCTTTCATGCAACCCAACACCATGTGCCCCCTGACACCACGTGTCTCAAGTACCGGCGTCCTAAAGGCACGCCCAAGAAATAGTAACCCGGAGGAATAGTGATGCATGTCATCAAATAAATAACTGAAGGTACAATGATGTCTGCCCTCAAATAATATAACCGGAGGGATAGAGATGTCTGCCCCTAAATAAAGTAACTGAAGGACAGCAATGTCTACCCTCAAATAAAGTAATCGGAGGGACATCGATTTCTGCCATCAAATATCGATGAGCCTATTCCCCCAAACCGATAGCCTCGATGTTATCCCCTGAAGTCTCCTCACCTTCTAAGTGGCTTCCTATGACAAGCACACCCAACCAAAAGTACCTAAACCGCAACTAAAGAGGGCTCTATGCACTCTAGTGGTCAAAACCACCTCATCACAGAGTCTCTCAGTGTTCAAACTACTCAAAGTTCTAGGTGATCAGTAATCACCAAAATAATAACCAAGCAACAACACTTCTTACACCTTGTGTCCCTGCAACCTTGCCGCTCAAGTCTGACGGCCGCTCCATCCAAGTAAATCAGGTCATGCCTAATCTGACAGTCAACCTGCCTCAAGCTGACATCCATGACACCCAATCCAGTGGTCAGAACCACACAATGTAACCCAATCCAAGGCCAACCAGTGATCAGGATCACTCAAGAATATACACGCCATGCCCAACACTACCTTAAGGGTTCTAGCATATGCAATTCAGAAAGTACATATAAAATAAAAAGAATCACTTTTAAACATGAAAAAAAACTTTACTATTGAAAAGAACTAACCAAGTTTTTTCCCATACTAGAACTGAGGTTCTTAAAGTCTCCATTAATTTATATCAAGGTTCAATAACTAAACTCAATAGTTAAAAAACAATATAATTAAATTATAACCATTTTGGCATCCCCCGGCCAAAATGCCCTAATGAGAAATGGCCACTCACCTGGCCCCGCTCAAGCAAAAAAGGTAACAGGGCATACCCAAAGGCATCCCATAGGTCAAATATCAATTAAACAGGAAAAAACAGGTAAAACAGGGTCACACTCAAAATAATAGAAATGCGCCAAAGGTCGCGCTGCACAAAATTATGTGAAAACACAAAAAAAAGGTATGCACCACCTACTTTAGACTCATATATGTAGGAAAGTTTGATATCGAGCTCCAATTCGAAGCCAATCTTCATAGATCTACATTTCTACCAAATCCCGGCAATTCCACTCGGATGGAAACTGGACGTGTAAGGCGAAGAAATTGGAGTGAAATAGGGTACACAGGTTTATCCTCATGGTTTTGATCTCACAACCAACAATTTATTTAAGTATAGACATCAGATGATGATTTTAGGGTAGGAAACGTTCTTTGGAACTTCATAATGGACATGTTCTGAAGTTGGGGAAGATGAAGCTATTTTCCAAAATAAGACGTGATGCCCTTTCATTTAAGCAAATAAATAAAAGTACACAGTGATTATTTAGGGACTACACACCGTGTAGTGGCCTTTTTTGTACTCCAACTTAAGTAAAGATAGACACATGGCTTGGGAGCTCCACATGGGTTGACACACAGCTTGAACTCAATCAGTATGCATAAAGGACGATACTTGGCATGTCGAGTAACACTAAATGCCATGTATTAGGAAATTATTACATGGTCATCACATGGAATGTACTCGGTGAGAACACAGCCAGTACTCGCCCAACCCAAACATGGTGTGTACTTTAGAGCACATGGTGTGTTGTCTGAAAATTTCCAGAACTTCCCAAATTTTCCTAGTTTTCTTAGCAACAAGTCAAAAATTCAAACAGGGTTAGGATTTTAACCCTTTCTAAAAACTCAAGTTCTTACATCGTCTTTACCTATATACACAAGGAATCCTGCTTCTTAACTTAATAGAAGCATATAGAAGTATCTATTTTAACAATAATCATTTATATATTCTTCATCCTCATACATAGTTATGACAAAAACTTTAAGTAATCCCTATAATAGGTTAATAAAAATCATAATAATAATCATCAAGATTAAATTTGATAATATAGTTTTTAGAAGAAATTTAATTTAAATATCCTAGAAATAGTGAGTGTGAATATTATGGTGGTGAGATAACTCTGATGGTGATTATACCTAATGGTGACTTAAGATGGTGGTGATTCAGATCAATGGTGAGTCAGGCTGATGATATTTCATTTTCAGTGGCGACTCATCTCAATGGTAGGTCATTTTAACACTTTTCTAATTTTCCTGATGGTATATCTTCTGGTGATGAGTCATCCTCAATGACAGGTCATTTGAAAAATTCCAAATTTCATGATGGTAGGTATTTCCTGATAATAGTCATTCTCAATGGTGACTTATTTCTTGCAGCAGGTCTTTCCATACGTAGCCAAATTTTCATCGTGATTGTGACTTGTCTCTAGCGGTAGGTTTTTTCAATATTTTTCCAAAATTCCATTTTGGCGGTGGGTATTTTAATGTGGTGACTCAACATAAATGGTGAGACATTTCTATAATTACAAACATGTTCACAAATATTACTTATAGTATAAAATTCAATCATAAAACATAAAACTCCTTAATAACAAAACAAACATGATTCTGTGATCATTAAAACAATGGTGCCAATAATATCCCTATTTTTGATGATAAAAAATCATGGTATTTTTTAAACCAAGTATAGAATAATGATTGGTTTAAAATAGATCAAATTAACACTATAAAAAACTATATACTTTTAAAATAGAAGTTAATTTAATCAAAATGGTATCAAATATATTAAATCAAGAAGGATGGTATGAGAAAATAATATAACCATAAAAGTAAAAACCCAAAATTAATGAATATTGTATCAAATATATTAATTAAAAATGGTATCATATATAATTAATAAATATGGTATCAAATAAATAAATGGAATAAATTTAGTGTCAAAGTTATAGTATCAAGAAACAACATTAATGATGCTTCAAAGAATAATGATGGTATTAAAAGGATAACATTATTGTAAATTCCATACAAAGTAGAAATGTTATATTCAAATTCCATATTAATTATCTCCTTGTAAAAAAATATAAAGGATGGTATCAAAATATAACAATAAAATAAAAGGAGTAAGTAAATTCAAATAAATTTCATAGATTAATTCATTCTCTCCCTTTTGGAATTATAAAAATTTGAAAAGAAAAACATGAAGTGAAAAAAGAAAAATATGAATAAAAAAGATAATTTGCATTGAAGACCAAAAAGTGATACAAAAAGGGAATACAATCATTACTATAAAATAAAAAACCTAAAGTCAATAACTCTCATGGCAGGTTGAAGGAAAAAACATGTGTCTTTCTCTTTTCTTGCATGTGGTAGAGGGCACATAGGCAGAAGATGAGGAAATTGTCACTACTAGAAAACTTGGCCATATACATGGACCTATAGACAATAATTTCCAAAACCATGGCTATATGTATTTATACCAAGAAAATAGCCTCGATTTTATATAAAACCACGTATATAGGGTATTTTTTCAATTTCTATAGCCACAGTTCAGTGAAAACATACCTATAGAGTTCTTTTTTTCGACAGTTATATCCATGGTTCTTTAAAACCGTGGTTATGGAGTGTTGTTTATGGGGTTATATCCATGGTTTGTGTTAAACCATGGATATAGGGTTTTTCTCCAAGGGTTATAGCCACTGTTTGTGTAAAATCGTGGCTATAGAGTATTTTCCCATAGATTTATCCACGATTGGTGTAAAATCATGGCTACAGAGTTTTTTTCTTGGCCTATTGCCATGGTTTGTGTAAAAACATGGATATAGAGTGTTTTTTATAATTATAACCAAAGTTTTCCTAAACTGTTTCTATAGAGTATTTCATTCCTTTTTCATATCCAATATTTCTCAAAACTGTTTCCATGTGTCTCCCAACCTTGCACGGGAAAAAGTTAACCCACAAAAAATATAGGGAAGGGATATAACCATGGTTTACATGCTATAACCACAATTTTTACTAATATATATATATATATATATATATTCACACACTTATACTTATGTGGTGAAGTGGTTAGGTGGCTAGTTCACATAGTAGAGTTACAGAGATCGAATCCAGCTGGGTGAATATTATTTTTGGGCTATATACATGGTTTAATTGGGTTATATCCATAGTTGTAAACCATGGATATAGCCCAAGTTCCACAGTGGATATATATGGGATCTATTTCCATAGTTTGAAAAACCATGGTAACCACTCTGTTTCCATAGTGGAAAACCATGGAAACAGCTTCAGAGAGACGTGGCTATAGATTTTAGCTATAACCATGCCAATATGTACCACGACTAGCAGGAACTATGGCTATAGACTATAGCCATGGTTTTAACACCTATATCCATGGTTTTGGGTCATTTTTATAGCCAAAAATTCTATCTGTGTGTAGGGAAAGCTTTAGGAATAGTAAGTAGAGAAGGAGAGTCTTTGATAATAATAGGCTGGAGACATTGGAAAAATTCTCTAGGAGTCATGATAAAAGGCTAAAACTGAGTTGGTAAATTAGTATTGGGATGTTGAGTAATAGATGGTTTGAAAAAACTTTAGATCAGAAGCTAGAGGAGTGAGATGATTAGTCTCTACAATGTCATCCGGATCCACTAATGTGGTTACAGAAATATGAATAAAGGGATTCATCATATTGATAAACTCCATGATGTTATTTCCTCCCATTTCTATATCTATAAAAAATCGTTTTTCTTATCCACAAAACAAATTTATCATTATTATCATCAATTTCACCTGATTGGCTTGTCATTTGAATGCTTAATACATCAGAGGTTTCCTGAGTTTATCAACAAGGAACATGAAATGAGAGTTAATCTCATTCTTAGTATAAATCCTAAAAAGTTAGTACTTTATAGAGTTTTTAATTGTTTATTTATCAAATTTTATATTCATCATGCATTCTCAAACCATCATACGAACATGATCACTGATATGTCTGATCTATCTCAAACTCTGCTATGGAGTATATGAAACACTACTTAATACCTCTCAAAGCTCCTCTCTAACTAAAAACTATATTAACTCAACACCCAAAGGAGGCGGAGGTCGAGTATTGGAAGTAGTAGGTGTTGAAGGAATTCTCTCAAACCTCTCTAGAAAAGCATCTATATTGGCAACAAAGTAAATCTGCATCCTCTTTGTCACTGATCTCATAGACTCCAACTCACTGGAAATTCTTCTATTTTCTATTTCCACTTCTTGAATATAATGCATCATTTTTGGATGTATGTGATATATAAAAATCTCAAAAAAATATCTTACATCTTTCTCACTATGACTAGTGACAAAAGGAGGTTGACTCTTTAAAATCCTATCAAAATCAGAAGTAATCCCTTATCTTAAGGACTTTAAATCATCCATAGATATAACATCAAAAGGCACATCTCAAACGGTAGGTGAAAGCAAGGATGTAGATGATCTATAAATGGATGGTGCCTCTGTATGCTTAAATCTAAATAACATATTAGTATCAAATATTTTTATAAGTCCAGCAGCATTTATCTATTCGATCAATGATCCCTTATGATCCACCTCTACTTGAATAGCAGATCCATCATTATCCAAGTCAGAATAATTCGGACCAAGATTGACATAGCCATGGTACTTATTCTATTACTCAAATGATTTAATATCAATCCTATATGAAGATACACTAATTGGATCAAAAAGTATAGGTTCAAATATTATAGGCTCAACAACCAAAAGTTAAACAACCTTCTAAGAAACAATTATCTATCCAAAAAATTAACCATTATAATTATTAGTAATATATATTGTCAATAGGGTGACTAGAGAGACTTGTAAGTCCCCCCCCCCACCCTTCAATATATGCTACCATATCATCTCTGAAATCTATATCAAACTCTTTAAGTAGGATTTCTCTCTCCATAGACTTATAAAAAACAGATACACCTGGAAAAGAAATGATTACTTGGGGCATCTCAACATCTCTAATACCAATCCAAACATTAGAACCATCATGGTCAAAATCATCATCATCTTCATAATCACCATCTCCCTCATCTTTTTAATCTCTATTTTATTCTTTTTATTCTTTATCTTAATCTTGACTATTCTCATCAATACATCAATTTTCTCTATTTTCATCATCATACAATTCAAAAAAAATCTAAAACTTTAGTTTCTTCCTCTTCACATACTTCTTTTAAAAAATCCTTTCTTACATGGAGAGATATATGATGGATAGGAGAACCATAAGAAATATTAGGAGGAATTTTAGAAATATATGGGTTACTACCCTCAACAATTGAAAAATATTCCTCCTTTCCTCTTCATATTCCCTATCAGAATACTCAACCACCTCATCTAGTTGCAAGACAAGATCTATTAGATTCTTCAGCCTATATTGGTAATCAATAGGATTTAAATCCTCATAAAGTCTGTCAAAATCATCAAACCACTTCCTCTTCCAAGGGTTCTAATATATTTTATTTCTTTTACAAATGGCTCATATAATGGAAAAACCTAAATATTTTACCATAATTTCTTCTTCCCCATTTACCAATCCCTTGGCCTCTAGCATGGCTGAAATAAACATAGGGTAAATAAAGAAATTTTATTTGGAAGATGTATTTCATAAATCCATCATATGATACATTAGGTATCTTCAGAAGTTGATCCTTTATCCTCTCTAAATCACACAAAAAAAACATACATTTTGATACATCAATGTGGATAAATAAACTTTCTTTGGACATAGTATATGCTGAATAAAATGGAAAAACAAATGATATTCTCCATCAAGCTCGGTTGTAGCTGGTCTTCTTACAATTCCATCTTCATTATGCTCTTACAAATAATATTTATACAAAAAATTATCATTGTCACTTGGGATAGATCCTTGGTAGTCATTTAAATCACCTTCATGAGAGACTTTTAGACATATATCTCATTTCCTTGAATAGAAAACAACTTTTTAACCATTTATTATGCTTATAACCAAATATTCATCTTCCTTAAATCTAAAATCATTAAAATAATTTAAATAATGCACTAACCTATGATATAAGGGGCTATATTTATTATATAACCACTATACCCATCCCTAGTCATGAATTACCTTCACCGGTAAAGATTTTCTCAAAATAAACCACTCGGCAAGAACTTCCTTTTCAGGTTTAATTATCTAATTCAAAAGATTCATGTTCACTATATCTACAGCTAAATGAGTTCACCCTGCAATATGATTTTATAAAGGATGTGACTCATCTAGAGAATATTTTGTAGCTTTCTTCACTATAACTATGGATATCAGCTTAGAATATTTGATTCAGGTTGAGGGAAGGATAACAGTTGTGATAGAAAGGGTCACAGTGAGGTTCAAGGAAAAGGTGTGAGGAAAGGATCTTCAAAAAAATACAAGTACCCAACTGATATCATTAATGGATTCATAAATTGGAAAAGAGAAATAAAATTTGAATCTAAATGAAATAAAAAAATAAATAACCCATTAAAATGAATTAGAAATGGTGGATCAAAAACCAATGGTGGGTAAACACAATAGGGGGTAAAACTCCAATGGTGGGTAAAAATCCAATGGTGGGAAAAACTCCAATGATGGGTAAAACTCCAAAGGTGGTTAAAACTCTAATGATGGGAAAAACTCAAACGGTGGGTAAAACATCATTCATGGGTTCCAAAAAATTATTTTTAACCAAAATTAATTATTCCTAATTGAGGTTTGATGTAGTTCATTCTCACATAATTAAATGGACTAGTACACATATCAGTAAGATGATGTTCAGTACCAATTTCATTAATAGTTATATCACTATTTTGAAAATTATCTTTCAAAAGTGATTTATTACATAAATTTTTTGTTCTAGAGTGATATAAAATGTTCTTATAAATACTTATAGCACTAGTATTGTCACAATTAATATTGACATATCAAAATTGGTATTCATAGTCTTGTAAAGTGTGTTTCATCCATAAAATTTGAGCACAATAGTTACCTACATCCACTACTGGAATTTGTGCTATTTGTGACGGGCTACTTGTGACGGGATCCCGTCACAAATAAGATTTAGCGACAGGGTCCCGTCGCAAATAGCCCATTGCAGAAAATGGCATCGCAACTATAATTTTTTGTGATGGGTCCATCACAAAAAATGGTATTTGCGATGGAGAACTTCATCGTCACAAATAAGTCTCTGATTATATACACTATATATAAATAAACTTTTTGTGATGGGACCATTGTAAATAGTATTTGTGACGAGCGATTGGTCTCGTTGCAAATACTATTTAAAAATATATATTTAAACTATTTGCGACGGGTTCCCATCGCAACAGGTCCCGTCGAAAATAATAACCAATGTAAAAAAATAATAAAATTATAATTAATGAAAAAATAATAATATTGTTATTAAAATAATAAAAAAAAATAATAAAATTCTCAATAGTCTAAAAAATATATAAAATATTCATAAAATATTATTATTATTATTATTAGTAAAATAAACAAACATTAAAAAATTCAATACTAAGAAAATATATTTAATAAAATTATGATTAATGAAAAAATAATAATATTATTATTAAAATAGTAAAAAAATATTAAAAAACTCAATATTAACAAAAATATATAAAAAAAATTATAAAAAATTATTATTATTATTATTAAAATAAAAAAACATTAAAAAATATAATAGTAATGATAAATAATAAAATATTAAAAATAAAATAAATTAAATTATGTAATATCCACACCAATATAAAAGACAAAAACTGTAAATAGTTCATATTACAACAAATATTGAATTCAAATTTTTTAACATAAAAAAATAAATCACTGGGGGTTGTCTTTTAGAGGAGGTGGAGGAGCGGTAGGAGATGGTGGAGGAAACTCCATCCCTAAACTATAAATCAGATGACGTATTTACTACATCTTCTTATGATGCTACTACTGCCATCAACGCATCTCCTCATCGTGATGCTACTACTGACGCATCTCTTCATGCTGCTTCTACAAACTCTCTATAAGCTCAGTCTGATTTCACAACAGCTCTTATTTATTCCTATTTATTCTTATTTATTTTTATTTATCCCTATTTATTCCTTTTTATTGTTATTTATTCCTATTTATTATTATTTATTCTTAATTATTACTAATTATTACAAATTACTACTAATATAACTAATTATTACTATTTATTTCTATTTATTACTAATTGTTATTATTTATTACTATTTATAACTATTTATAACTATATATTACTTTTTATTCGTATTTATTACTATTTATTTGTATTTATTACTATTTATTCGTATTTATTACTATTTATTCGTATTTATAACTATTTATACGTATTTATTACTATTTATTAGTATTTATTCCAAATTATTCATATTTGTTACTATTTATTACAATTTATTACAAATTATTACTATTTATTACTAATTATTACTATTTATTACTATTTATTACTATTTATTACTATTTATTACTATTTATTACTATTTATTACTATTTATTACTATTTATTACTAATTATTACTATTTATTACTCATTATTACTGTTTATTACTATTTATTACTAATTATTTCTATTTATTACTACTTATTACTAATTATTACTAATTACTACTATTTATTACTAATTATTACTAATTATTACTAATTATTACTATTTATTACTATTTATTTCTAATTATTCCTAATTATTCTTATTTATTCCTACGTATTACTAAATATTCCTTTTTATTACTAATTAATCCTATTTATTACTAATTATTCATTTTTATTACTAATTATTCCAATTTATTTCTATTTATTACTAATTATTACTAATTATTCATATTTATTACAAATTATTCCTAATTATTATTAATTATTCCTAATTATTACTAATTATTCCTAATTATTACAAATTATTCCTATTTATTACTAATTATTCCTAATTATTACTAATTATTCCTAATTATTACTATTTATTACTATTTATTAGTAATTATTCCAATTTAATCCTATTTATTCCTATTTATTAATAAGTATTACTAATTATTACTAATTATTGCTTATTATTACTAATTATTACTAATTATTCCTAATTATTACTAATTATTTCTAATTATTACTATTTATTACTATTTATTACTATTTATTACTAATTATTACTATTTATTACCAATTATTACTAATTATTACTATTTATTCGTATTTATTACTAATTATTCCTATTTATTACTAATTATTCCTAATTATTACTAATTATTCATATTACTAATTATTACTAATTTTTATTAATTATTCCTAATTATTATTAATTATTCCAAATTATTACTATTTATTACTAATTATTACTATTTATTACTAATTATTTTTATTTATTCTTAATTATTCATAACTATTCTTATTAATTTCTATTTATTCCTATTTATTCTTATTTATTCCTATTTATTGTTATTTATTCCTATTTAATCTTATTTATTCCTATTTATTCCTATTTATTCCTATTTATTCCTATTTATTCCTATTTATTCCTATTTATTTCTATTTATTCCTATTTATTCCTATTTATTATGAATTATTACTAATTATTGCTGATTATTACTATTTAAAACAATTTATTCTTAATTATTCGTATTTGTTCTTAATTATTCGTATTTATTACTAATTATTACTATTTATTACTCATTATTTCTATTTAATTTTAATTATTACTATTTATTCTTATTTGTTCCTATTTATTAATATTTATTATTAAATATTACTATTTAATACTATTTATTACTATTTATTAATATTTATTACTATTTATTACTAATTATTCATAATTATTACTATTTATTACTATTTGTTGCTATTTATTACTCTTTATTCCTAATTATTCCTAATTATTACTATTTATTACTATTTATTCCTATTTATTACTATTTACTACTATTTATTCCTATTTATTCCTATTTATTACTAATTATTCCTATTTATTCCTAATTATTCCTATTTATTCCTATTTATTACTAATTATTCCTATTTATTACTAATTATTCTTATTCATTACTTATTATTTCTATTTGTTACTAATTATTTCTATTTTTTACTATGTTTTACTAATTATTTCTATTTATTACTAATTATTCCTATTTATTACTAATTATTCCTATTTATTACTAATTATTCCAATTTATTACTATTTATTACTAATTATTACTATTTATTACTAATTATTCCTATTTATTACTATTTATTGCTAATTATTCCTATTTATTCCTATTTACTCCTATTTATTACTAATTATTCTTATTTAATACTAATTATTCCTATTTATTACTAATTATTCTGATTTATTAATAATTACTTCTATTTATTACTAATTATTTCTGTTTATTAATAATTATTCCTATTTATTAATAATTAGTCCTATTTATTATTAATTATTATAAATTAGTACTAATAATTTCAATTTATTATTACAAATAAATACTGAAAACAAAACAATTTAAATCTAATTTGATTACAACTAATCAAAAATAATTAAAATTAACATAAAAATTGAAACAAATAATAAATTAAATAAAATATAGATACCTTTAAACATGATCTCCTATTGATGTAGACGGTTTCACAACTTCTTCGTGAAAAAAAACTAACTCACACAAATTTTCACTCTGAAAAATAGTGTTGAGAGAGAGAAAAAGTGATAATTGAGAGGAGAAATTGAAAAACAGATAGGGGGTATATATAGGTTGGATTAGTTGTGATGGGACTATTTTGTGATGGGTCCTGTCGTAAAAACCTTCGCTCACATTAATTACAGTCGGCGGTTAAAAGAGTATATGTGATGGGTACCCGTCGCAAAAGGTACATGCTAACATACTTTTTGCGACTGGACAACATCCCGTCACAAAAACCAATTTACCGTCGCCGAGACCTGTTGCAAATACCCTCCGACCGACGCACTATTTGCGGCGGGAGGATTTCCCCATCACAAATAACCTTCCTGCGGTTTGGCACGCAAACCGCGCCTAACTTTTTGCGACAGGACCCCAAATCTCATCATAAAATAACCAATTATTTGTGATGGGCAGAATCCCCCATCGCAAATAACCTCTTGGACGGGCTATTTGTGACGGGAATTAATCCCGTCGCAAATAGCCCATCGCAAAAAGCTATTTTTCTTGTAGTGATCAATGTATTCTTCTTTATAGTAGACAATGCAAAAAGATTTTGTTTCTTACTACCCCAAAAAACTAGTGAATTTCCCAAAAGGTGAAACATTCCAGTGGTTATTTTTCTATCTAACTTGTAACCACCAAAATCATCATTTGAATAACTGACTAGGTCAAATTCTTATTTTATAGGGCAGAACATCTTAAATTGGTTGTATAATTGAAGTATTTAAAAATTCTTTTTATGGAAAGTAAGTGTTACTCTTTTGGGTTTTCTTGAAAACAAGTACACATACACACACTAAACATAATGTCATGTCGGTTAGTGGTTAAGTAGACTAGACTTCTAATCATCCCTCTATAACTGTTCTGTCCACTAATTTCTTAGCTTCATCAAGATCCAATATATAGTTGGTACTCATAGGAGTGTCATTACTCTTAGTGTTATCCAAAACAAAATATTTTTTATAGTTATTTGATATATATACTTTGATTTAAAATAATTCCTTCTTTATTTTGAAAAATCTAAAGGTCACGAAATAATTTCTAATCAACCATTAAACACATTTCAAATTAATTTTAAATCATTTTAGAAAAGTCATTACATAAATAATTTTTATAAGATCCAAAAATGATATCATCTACATAGATTTGAATAACTAAATCATCTTTGGAAATTCCTTTTATAAACAGGGTAGTATCATCTATAACTTTTGAAAATTGTTTTTTAATAATAAAAGAGCATATTTTATAATACCAAGCTATAAAAGCCTATTTTAAACCATATAAATCTTTTTTTAATTTCAAAACATGATTTCAAAAATGAGGGTTTTGAAATTCGGTGGTTTGTTCAATAAAAACATCCACAACTACATACTCATTCAAGAATTCACTTTTGAAATCCATTTGATATATTTTGGAATTTATATGTGATGCATAGGAAATAATTATTCTAATGGCTTCAAGTCCAGATATTGTTGCAATGGTTTCCTCAAATTCTATACCTTCTTCTTGATTATACCCGTGTACAACTATTCTAGCCTTATTCTTTACTATTGTACAAGATTCATAAATCATGTTATAAACACCCATTAAGCTCCTATAGTCATGGCTTCATTAGGTATATTAATAAGTTTCCAAAATTTATTTCTTTAAAATTGATTAAGTTCTTCTTTCCTAGCCATTACCCCGAATTCATCATTAATTACATCATTAATGTTCTTATGTTAATATTTGATAAGAAAGCTTGATGTTGAACCTAATTTATTATAGAATCTTTAGTTTGTGTACCTCTATCTAAGTCTATAACTAAAATATAAAGGATGGTATTTAAGAGTATAAAAACCTCTAGAAAAATAAGGGGCAGTCACCTCATGGTCTTCTGCAGGTTCTGGTTCAGGTTCTCAAAGTTTCTCAGAAATGGATTATTACTCTCAATGTTTTATAGTAGAATCAGAAGGTTTTAAATTTATGATCAAAGTTGATAAATCATCCTCCATGTTTTCTAAAGTATTATTAGGTTCATATAGATCCGTCTCATCAAACTTTATATGAAAATATTCTTCCATAGTCTTGGTTCTTTTGGTAAAAACTCTATATGATTTACTAGAAGTTTAATAACCAAGGAAAATTCTTTCATCTTTATTGGAGGAAAACTTGTCCATATTAGCCTTAGTATTAAGAATAAATAATATACAACCAAAAATCCCAAAGTAATTAATCTTAGGTTTTCTATTATTCCAAATTTTATAAGGGGTTTTCTTCAATATAAGAAAAATTAACACTCTATTAATTATATAACAGGTCGTGTTCATAGCCTTTACCCAAAAATAGATAGCTAAGCATTGTTCGGGATATCTCTTGAAGTGTTCTATTTATTATTTATACAAATATATTTTGTTTATGAGTCCAATGGGATGAGAATTTATGGTTATATCCATTTTTGAGAAAAATGATTTAAATTCTTGATTTTCAAACTCATGACCATGTTTAATTCTTAAAGCCTTAATTCAAAGTCCACTAAGGTTTTATAAATATATAGCATGATTGGTACAATAAAATCAAGCATCACTCTTTCGAGCTAAAAATAATACATATGTATACCTTTAAAATTCATCTACATGTATATATACAGATTTATTCCCATTTAAATTATAAATTCTAGATGGTCTAAACAATTTCATGTGAACCAACTCAAGAGGTTGAGAAGTTAAAACTTCTTTCTTTAAATTAAAAGAAATTTTGTGTTTTTCCCTTGTTGAAAAGGGATATAGAATTTATCATTTGGTAATTCAAGTTTGGTTAGATCCCTAAATAACCCTTTTCTAGTAATATTTCTATGTGAGTGGACATTATAGTGTCCTAGTCTCCTATGTCAAAGACAATATTTATTACAAAAGGCACTTAACAAAGAAACATTTTTTGAAATCAAAGAATTGAGATTAATAAAATACACATTCTCATTTCTAAAATAGTAAATACATAATAAATTTTACAAAGATTTTTTTCCAATTTTTCATGAAAACCATCAACACATAGTTGTGATATGCTAATAATATTATATTTTAATCCATCAACAAAAATTACTTTAAAATTTAATACTGAATTAGAGTTATCGATTTGGAAAAGGCCAGTTATTTCTCTTTTAACATTGTCACAAAAGGTGAAATTTCCACCATAAACATTTATCAAGTTCTTGAGGCTTGAGTAGTATATTTTTATATGTTTGGAACAACTGTTGTCTTAGTACCATAGATTTCTATAGAATATTTTCAATAAGTTTTCTTACACAATAATTTTTATACCAAGAATGATTTTGATACCCAGATTTTCTCAGGTTTAAATATGTTAGGGATTAGGAATTTAGGATCTCATATTTTTTTGGATAGGTTTCCTATAAGAATATTGTAAACTCCTTGAAATAAAAAATTTATTTGGTCTACTTTAGTAAAAATTAGTAGTATAATTTTCAAAATTTTATTTAGGAATAGAATTTCTCTTAACATTTCTTCTTTTCCTAAGTTGGTAACCAATACTAGTAATATATCTTGGAGAAATTTGTTTTCCTGTTATTTGAGTGAGTTTTTCTCTTCTATTATTGAATCTCTATATGTATATATTTATCTACTCATTTGACGATTTATTTCAGTATTTTATTTTAACAATTGATAATTTTTTTATTCTTCTATAGAAAAACTAGAATTGATATTTACAGATAAATCATGTCGTTTCTTTATAATTTTGTATTTTTTATTGAACTTATTAATGGTTTTATCAAGAATATTGAAATATTAAAACATTTA
The DNA here is from genome assembly GCA_963277665.1 of Viscum album. NCBI lineage: Eukaryota > Viridiplantae > Streptophyta > Magnoliopsida > Santalales > Viscaceae > Viscum > Viscum album. The sequence continues at coordinate 1,476,598,625 of OY728147.1, read as the reverse complement.
CTCTTTTTAAGTATCATCATTATTGTGATCATCTCCATAATGATAAAAATTTATGTACATGATACACAGTAAGTAACGCAAATATATTTGTCCAGAAGAATTAATTTCTTAGTCAGGATTCTCTTTATGTGTTTATTATGAGTCACTAGAGCTATCCTAATATACAAACTAGGTGGATTTCATGTATTAAATATACTTTATATCCTTCTCATCATACTTCTTGTATGATAACTTGGGGCAGTCATCCTTAACATGTCATTTTATCTTGCACTTATAATAGGCGATCTCATTTGAATTAAAATCTCTTTTCCATTCCTTCTTCCAATTTCATCTATTATCATACTTTCCCTTGTATCTCCGTTTTATAAAGAATTTATTCTTCTTATAAAATTTTGTAAACCTTATAGAAAAATGGGCTATATCCTCATCCCTATAGGCTAGTGATTCCTCACTAGTGGATCATTTAGTTTGAATTTTTTACTTTTATTTCTATTTTGGTTTAGTAGTCTTGAAGGTTACTAATTTCCAATTTTGTTCATTATCTTCTTATCAATTAACCAAAATATATTCCTGATACATCATCAACTTAATAATAAATTCATCAATAGGTATTTTACGAATTTTATAAGATTATCTTATTGAAACTAATGTTCCTCTCCATCTCACTAGAAGACATCTTAGTATTCTCATGATCTGATATTTGTTTGACATTGGATTCCCTAAGGAGTTAATTGTGTATACTATATCATTAAGCATAATATAAATATCAAAAATAAACTCATGATATTTCATCTTGAATGTATCATATTTAACTATGTAAGTTTTCAATCTCATTTATTTAACATTAGTTGTTTCTTCATGAGAAATTTCTAATGTATCTCAAATTGAAAAAGTAGTATTACTAGTAGATATACAACTAAACTATTCATCTCATAAGGAATAGTAAGGATCATTCATGGATTTGTAATTATAGTTATAAGTAATCTTAGTAGCATCATCCCACGTATTTCTACAAGTCTTAGGCAATTCATATTTATCCTCTATAGCAGACTATATTTCAAAACTCAAACTTTCAATAGGAATTTTCATTTTTATTTTCTATTGAAAATATTTATTTCCACTAAGGAAAGAAGGTATGTTGGTAGAAAAAACTTATTGTCTATTATCCATTTAAATAAGTAAATTTTGAATTTATAGAAATTTATAATCATTAAAATAAAACTAAAATCATAGTTTAATTTCTTTTTATAACCTTTGATACCAAATTTTGGTCAGAGTTAGTATCTCAAGAAGGGGGTGAATTGAGTATCCGGTTTTAAATTTCTATTCAAATGAGTTTAAAATAAAATCCAATAAATAAATAAAATATCCTTGTTAATCAAAATAGTATATCAATATAAGTTATGATCTTTTAAAATATTTCTCAAAGAGTGATTAAGTCTCAGTTAAAAAAATATGAAAACTATTTTCACTCTTGAAATTAGTTTACCTAATCAAAACCTTATATAGACACTAATTATGATTAACTATAAAATTAGTTGTTTTGTTTATAGTTTAAGAAAAATTTATTTTAATTCTTTGAAATGAAACAAAACAAAACACATAGCGGAATAAATATAAGAGGTTCGGTCTCAAGATGAGACCATATCCTCTCCATTTAGTAATTACCCTCTTCCAATCAGATTATATAAATATAATCATGATACAAACCCTGGATTAGGTATACACAACATCTAACTAGCTATATATACAAAAGAAGGACCTCTCCCACAATATCCATGGGAAATAAAATAAGGACAGTCCACACAAGGACCTATTCCACAACACCGTGGTTAAATAAGTATAAATATAGGGTTAAAAATATATGGTTTGTCTACCAGTTAAAGTGAATGAAATAGTTTGTGTTTAATATACAGATAAAACCACACACTACACAAAATGTAATAGAAACAAACAGAAAGAGAGAGCGTAAAGAGAGATTAAATATGGTTTCTCTTGATCTGATGTGCTATGAATATTGATACTCCTTTGATGTATGTTATAATGGATCTTGAGTCATTTATTATAAAAAACAAAGTAAAATGGAGCACCATAATATCTCTTGTTTTGTATGTAGGAAATAATATGAATGTTTGATGTTCTTCACTTTCTCACAATCATGTGTAGGTAAAATTTAGTGTGTAGGATCTCCATAAAATCTCACACTTCAAAGCACTCTTGATATTCTTTAAATATAGTTATATATCCCTTTTACATGTACGTTTTTATCTATATGCATGATAGAGTCTACTTCTTAATTTAATATCATCATGCATGAGTATCCTTTTGAATAGAAATCATCCTGATCTTCTGAATCCTCATACTTAGCTCTGATCCAGACATCAATGCATCCCTACAATATTTTTAGAACAAAAATTAAAATAATCATCACAATTATATTGATAATATAGATATTAGAATTAATTTAATTTATACTTCCTAGAAATAGTGATGTTGACTATTCTGGAAGTAATGAAACTCTGGTGGTGAGTCATCCTGATGGCGACTTAAGCTGGTGGTGAGTCAGGACAATGGTGAGTCAGGATGATGGTAGGTCATTCTCAATGGTGACTCATCTTAATGGTTGGTCATTTCAACACTTTAAACATTTTATTGATGGTATATCATCTAGTGGTGTGTCATCCTCAATGGTAGGTCGTTTCAATACTACCAAATTTCTTTACGGTAGATAAAGTCTGACATTGATTCATTCTCAATGGTGACTTATTTTTGGCGGTAGGTATTTTTATATTCAGAGCCAAATTTTCTTCCTAAAGGTGAATTTTCTCTGATGTTGGAGGGTATTTCCAATAATTTTCCCAAATTCCATTCTGGTGGCGATTCATTCCTAGTCGCGACTTAGCTTCAACGGTGAGCCATTTTTGAACTTATCCAAATTTTTATCAAAATACCTTATAGTATAAAATGCTATCATAAAACATAGAACTCATTAATAACATAACAAACATTATTTTTTTTTATTAAAACAAGGTTTCCAATAATAAAAATTCCCAAGAACTATAACATAATCAAAACACATAAATATCTTATAAAAGAAACATTCATGAGAAAATAACATTTCAATTTTGAAATCACTTTTCATTTTTTTACAATCCACTCACTCATAAATGAAAACATTTTATTTGAAAATAAAATTGTAAACTTTTAATGTAAACTTCAAAATATTAAAGCATCATGAAATCAAGAAATTCCATTCATTTCGTATATGTAAAAATCATTCTTTATAAATATTATAAAAAGAGAAATTAAAGAGGATTTTTATAGTAAATTCCATTATAAATATCATATCATTGAAGTGATAATTAATAAAATGAATGAAATATGTTTACACACTAGAAATAACCATAATCCAAAATAATATAATCAAAATTTATTTGACAAATAATATTTGCTCCACATAATCAATGAAGTTGAAGGTTAACCAAAATATCAGAAATTGGGTTAATAATTCCATTACGTTATTCCCGAAAGTATTCTTCACTTGTACTTAATGTCTAGGATAATAAACTTATATTCATTAATTACTTAATTCAGAACTTTTTCCTTAGATATTTTGTTTATTACCATTTTATTATGATTATTTATGGTCATTTTGATGAGTTATAAATATTAGAATTTTTTTCCATGAGCATTCATTTTATGGATTAAAAGTCATTTATTTATATGTTTTTATAATTTATATTTATCTTATATGCTTTTTTATTATATAAGGATTATTCATTAGACAAAGTATTAATGATTACTCTTTAGTTTGTTCTTGGTTATGTTTTCCACCATTACAAACTAGTCTCATTATATTTTATTATTATTTCTATAAATTATTTTCTGAACATTAAAAAAGATATAATGTATTTTTTACACTAATTTTTAACCATAATAATGGTTTTATGACCATCCTTGAAGGTGGTAAAAGGAAATGAAAAATCATCATCCAGGAAGGTGGTGAATCGACACATCAGGGATGATGTTTTCAATTTTTAGAATAAAAAGATAAGACAAGAGGTTTGATGATGGATATTCCATTAACTTAACAAAATTCTAGTATATGTATGATACTAAAGTTTTCTTATAACTTTGGATAGAGGATATGAGTATAAGGTATAAGGAAATTAAGAAAAAAAATTAAAAGGGAAAGAATGGAGGATTTTACATCTCGAATTTTGTCTCCTTGAGAACCTCCATAAGAAACATGGTTTTAGTATTTTGGTGAGACTAGAAGGCCCTGAATGTGTGGAAGAGACCTGGGAAGGTAATTGGGCAGAATTTAGGTTATATTTAAGTGCATAATTGAATAATTGGTATTAACCTTCCGCTTTATTATGCATTTATAATGAATTTCAATATTGAATAAGTGGTATTAACCTTCTATTAAATGTAATTGGGTAGAATTTAGGTCATATTTAAGTGCATAATTGAATAAGTGGTATTAACCTTATACTTCATTATGCATTTATAATGAATTTCAATATTTAATAATTGGTATTAACCTCTCACATAATCAATGAAGTGGAAGGTTAATACCACTTATTCTATTTTTATAGATTCTTTATTTTCAATAAATACCACTTATTAAATTATGAATTTATAATGAATTTCAATATTTAATTATAGAATGAAAAAAATATTCAATATATACCTGGATTGTTACAAAAAAAGTATTAAACTGTTCCAAGTCTTATATCATGGGTTTTTTCATTTGGAAATTTTTATTTTTACCGCGGTAAAAACTTTTTAACTAGGTAATTTATATTTTATTTCAAAAATATAAGGTAAAACCTATTACCAAATATTAATTTTTTAAATCTAAATTTAATCTCTATTTAGTAAAATTCAATTTCTAAATATGAAAAAATAATCAACTTTTAAATTAATATATATAACATGTAAAACAATTGTTGAAAAGTTACCTTTAACTATTATATGTTCTTAATATTATTTAGTATTGATTTCCAATTGGTTGAATGTTAATATAATTATATTTAGGTTTAAGAAAAATATTAGATTCATCACTTCAATTTGACTAATTTTATTTAATAGATAGAGATTACAGAATGTTAATAAAAAAAATAAAAACTATTTTACCATTATCGTGGTAATTATAATTTATCTTACTATTGTTATCATTATGCATAAAAATAAAATTTAACTTGTTAAATAATATTTACATGTTGAAATCAAATATTAAATATTTTTTTATATATTTAATTTTTAAAAGTGCTAAAGTATAATTTTTAATGTAAGCATGTAAAAATAGTTTATAGTGTGAAATATTAATTGAGTTTGAAATATGTTAAACATGTGTTTTATAAATTAAACATAATGTATTAATAATGATTTATATTAATTATTAACTATATTTTTTACATAAAAAGTGTTTCTTAGACTTCTAATTTATTCCTATAATATAAAAGTTATAATTCTTAGCAAAAATCAGTGTTTTTACTATTCATTTAAAATTCAATTATTTCAAAAAAATATAAAGAATTATAATAATATATTTTTAAATAATTAATTGAAAAATGATTATTATTTTATAAAATTAACATTCAAAAATTCATATATTTATCTTTTAAATGAGAATTACAAATTATAAATAAAACTTCTTTTATTGATAATGGTGTTTTTAAACATTATGGGTTCCTAATATTATTTCATATAAATTTATAATTTAACTGATGTTAATATATTAATTAATATATAATATTATTTTAAAAGTGTAAAATTAATTTATTAGGACAAAATATGCAATACTTAATAAAATTGTTCCTTGAAAATAAATATTACTTTTATACTAAAAACACTTTAAAATTTTCCATTAATTTATTTAATTATTTTATAAAATTTAATTTTTCTAATTAATTGATATTGAAAAATTTATTTGAATTATATATATATATATATATATATATATATTATTTTTATAATAATAATAATAATATTTATACGTAATGCGTAACTATATATATATTATTTTTATTTCATTATGATTAATATTTTAAAAAGTACATGAATTTAGTATACTTATTAGATGTATATATAAATTCCATATCTACAAAACCCACATTTTTAATGACCATATTTGCAATGATAGTATTTATAACGACCATATTGTGTTCTTTTATAAATTTTTATTAAACTTATTCCATTCACACTTCTCATCTTTATAGTTTTTACCTTGGATTTGAAAATATGATTTCTCCATTCATGAGGTTATTCTTAATTATAGGTTTCTTTCTTATTAGTAATCCTCAAATGTGAATATGTTCCAAAATATCTTTTACTGTTGAAGATTTTATTATTTTCTATTTATTGACCCCTTTTAATTTATGCCTTTTATTGTATGTACTTGTACATGGTGATTATTAATCCATGATGTGAAATAAATAGGTTCATGTTCTTTTGTTGTAATTTTCTATTATGAATAAATAAAATATTGATGGTTTAATTCTTATCATGTAAAAAGTATTTCCAAATCTATTATAATAAATTAAACATATAGAAAAAAGTTTAAAATTACAAACATATATACTATGGAGAGAACATGCTTTCTAAAAACTTGGGGTGTTACAACACTGCCAAAAATCTATATGGGAAGACACTATATAGGTTTTTGTTTACACTACAAATAACCAAACCCAATATCTCAATGATCCACAAGGGCCCTTAACTCTCAAGGAAACTTGTGTTCATCCTCAGATCACCTCTCTAACATATAATTTCCTCATCGATTCATCATAAGGTATCTAATTCATGACCTACCCACAAAGGGTCCCCATGCGTCCCTTGATAAAGGGATAATATTTCCATCATCGAGGAACCTACAATCATAAAATCCACATAACCTACCATTAAAATGAAATACATTTCTTTCTAGATGATTGGAATGCCACTAACAAGTTTCATGTAAAAATATAATATAAGTTATCAGTGAAACTTTAAATGTTTGGACCACTACTCAGAAAAAACCATAATCAAGAACATGTACATCATGTGAATCCAACGATCCAAATAGGATACTTGTAATTAGACCTCCTACCTATGGTCCAAGAGGAAAATACCCAAAAACAATAAATCATTAACACTATTTGTGTCACCCAATGTGAAATCATATAACCATAACATCAAAATCAATGAATAGAAATCCCATTCCCCTATAAACCTATAATTCCTATCTGAATGGGTGTTCTAGATGCACTAATCTGATGTCTATCATAGGCTTTGACACATTCTTAGACCACCTATCTATCATCTCCCCAATCATAAAACAAAAAAATCTCATATACCATTTTTTAATTACATGCTTCAATATACTCTCATCAGTGATGCGTCGGAGAAGGAATGTAGCATCAAGTGTGTCTCCTCATATTCCAAAGTCTAATAACTAGTGGTGAGGGACAAAAATATGTGTTGGAGAGACTATGTTCGAAATATCTCGACACTCAATAACAAGAAACTTCCAAAAACATCATAAACATAAAATTACACATAATAAATAAACATTTAATCATATATATCATGTTTTCATATATAATATACTACTGATATCCCATGAAGTTGATACCAAATGAAAAAAATTCAAAATAAAAACCACACAAACTCCTCCAACCTACCCTATATAAAACTAGTGCTCATACAAAAAATATAGACATAATATCTTCACATAAACCAATGTATTTTTTCATGGTATGAGCATAAAACTCAGTAAGGTCTCAATAAGAAACCCTAATATACATCTTCATATGTGATTTTATACATAATAAAATGAAACACATAAATGAACACACACATTGAGTTTTTGTGCACTGACCAAGCTTCCACAACACCTGATGAGGTACACATGCCCATCAGGTCATCAAGTTCTTACTAGGCTACCTCGACCTTGAACGTACCTTCTTCGACTCTATGTTAGAATCCACTTATGGCCTCCTTTCATTATACCAATTCCCAAACCATACCCTAATACTCAAGGTAGGGTGGTATCCCAAACCTTGACACAATAACCAGAGACACTGGTCATGGTTATACATCCATAAGCCTCAAACCATTCCTTATCTCTCAAGGGATGTACATTGTTCTCATGTCACATGGCCCTTAGGGTGGTCCTCTTTGAGGACCCAACACACTACTATAAAGTTCATCCATCATATTTTTACCCATCCCTTCTTACTCAGGACGTAGTCAATCAAGCCTTCTCACTAAAGTAAATGATGCCTTACACAACCACTAACCTATCCCTCAAGGTATATCCTGGAAACATACACACCGACCCAAGACATAAAATTCTACTCATCCCTATACTCAATAACCAAAGTATTATATCATGGTCATCACCCCAAACCATCCACTCCAGACACTAGGGAAGTATCTTCAAGCACATGTAATGCAAACAAGTCCCACAAGACATCACATAGCTCATTGGTTGATCATAGGGTTCTAGTCACTCAAGACTTAGCCCTTCATCACATAACAACTCAAATTTCCAATAAATATTCCCATAGGGTCCAACCGGAACATCCTAGTATTTTCTTGTTGATACCACCTCTATCCTTTCACCCAATGGTGAAATCACTACCTAAAGTCTTACACCATCCCAAACTCTAAGTTAAGATCAAACATTCCAAAGTCCCTCAGAACTATCAGTATCACTACCCTAGGACTATTACAAGCCATCATGTTCTACTCAACCTTCGAATAAGTAGTTAGGGTTTAAATCCTGACTATAACCCTGATGGAATCCCAGTACCAAGTCCTGAACAAAACCTCTCACCCTAAGAACAGGAAAGACTCAACTTCATCCTTAGGATGGAATTCCTCAATGCCTTCAAGATATACATCTATATTTTCCATCATCACTCAGATACAATATTTTCATGCTAATATACTATCCCTAGGAACCCAACTTAGGCCACTATTCACATCACCTCACACCCTAGGACCACTAATAGTTTTTTCTTCAACTTAACCAAGGCTATCACCACATGACGCCATAATCATTGGGATGTTCCAAATCACTATAGTTATAAATAGGACTTATTCTTGTCCCGAGAGTCTCAAATACACCCCTTAATATAACCTAAGGATACTACTATTCCTCATACTGCATTCTAAAACTGATGAAATTATGTACGCATGCACACTCTTAAATATGCATGAATAAGTTTTTGTATCATAGGGGGCACCTACCTTGACACTGAAGTTAATACCTCACCATGATCCATCAAGAGTCATCCAAGATAATTGAACATAGCCCATTATATTGGGAATTTTTATCATGACACACATCATCCGTAATTAATTATAAGAATTTATAATTAATTATAAAACCTGATTAATATAGGAATAAATGCGTAAATACTCATCGAGAGTCAACCATTCCCCAGAATCCTGATCAACTAGGTATAGTTCACTCTTGATTAACCTATATAACTATGAATAAAAAAATCCCTAAAAGTTACACCCGATTCAATGGCTGATTAATTCAAATTTCATAAAAAAACCATGGAAACTCATTAAGTGTGGTACCTTTAATAAAACCACTTCCAACAACATGTAAATGGAATCTCGGGACATCCTCTATAAAATTCAGTGAAAATAACCTTTGATATTGGTTTATTATACCGTGATTCAATGTAATGATAAAAAGAACCTAACCAAAATTAAAAAATAGAGAGACAAACGAAGAATAAAGATTAATATAGGGTGGGAATCACCTTGAATCACCAAGAAATCTCCAAAAAAACACCTCAGGGCAAAGGAAGCCACCTATGAAAGAGGGGTGGAAGTATCTGAATAAAATGCCCTTTCCAAGACCCTTGGTTCATCTAAAACCTATGATGGTGGTAAAATTACCATCCTACCCCTATTAAAAACCTAAAATAGCCCCACTAGTAAGTTGGTCTAAGTACACTGGCTAGATGGTGTCTCACTAGATGGCCAGTATGGGCTCACTGGCAAGTCGATGAGCCTAGGAAGCCTTCTAGGATACTGCCCAACCCATTTCAAAGTTTTTGGTTTTCCACTGGTTATCTTATTTCTGAAAAAATATATCATCCACCCAGTCCTATACTTTGGTGTTGTCATGAGCCCTTGAGTCACCATCCTGGCCATGGACCTCATCCAAAAACAACTCTTATATTTATCTAAAAGTTTAAGATTCTATTCCAAGATCAGTTTCTAAAAAAACTATTCACTTATTTAAACTTCAATTTTACTCCAAAACATAATGACCTAAAAATCCATACGGTGTAAAAATAAAAGGAATTAATGATAATTTTCTCTATTTATAGGCAATCCATCAACTGAAGGGATCATTGATCATATCATAAGGACCTAAAAATGAGTAAGGTGTGTTAATAACTTCTCCTTATGATAAACTGCATCATATGAACAATAAGGATTCTATAATATTTGTATAAAATTTATTTTCATCACTAGAATTGAACAAACATGATCGATTAACCCAAAATTGAGGGAACTACTTACCATATATAAACAGTGTCATGTATTACACACTTCATACCATTAAAAGTGTTGATATATATCATATGTTACTAACCATTGGTATAGTTTATTGAAATCCTTAAATAATCACTACAAAGGAATTAATAATCCATTTCTTGGATTATAATTGGAGGAATTCATGTGGGGATGAATATGGTTGTCATGCCATCTCAAATAAAATCATACATGAGTGAGAATGTATAGTCAGTGTGGGAATGGAAGTTCCACACATAGGTCTCATCACATGTAATAGACTAAGTATACTTACATCACATGCATGTATCCCAGTTTCATCATATGTATGTAAATTTTCTTACACCATATTATTGTATTTTATAAGTAGTTTTCTTATTAATCATATTAAAGTATACTGCATGCACAAAACATACACATTCTTAATGAATCATATTCTTGTATTTTTCATGTATCACATGAATGTGTATTATTCCTATCATATAAACAATATAAAACATCTCATATTTTATTATAATGTATTCATGTTTCATCCTATTACATTCATTATATCCATGTCAGGAGATACAAATCTTTGCAGTGGAAATCCATCAGAGAGAAGAATATAAATTAAAAGTGTGACAATATCATTTAAAAGGAATAAATTTAAAATTTAAATACCCTAATTCACTCCCTCCACCCACCCCTAGGGTATCAGACTTTTTTTCGACCAACATTTTCACTATAAAAAAAGAAAACTAATCATTAAAAACAAATTTTATGAATTTAGTGCACCTGAGGCTTCAAATTCACATTTAATTTATTCTTACAAGACTTAAATAAATATTGGGAAATTTTCTTAATTTTAGGATCAAATTTATCTCATTTCATTGTTTTTAATCATTTTAATCTCATTGTCACTCGAAATAGTAAAATTGATACTTAAAAATTTTCTGTTTTTATTTTAGAGCATCTTGTATGTAATATTCACATGTAATTATTTTCTATAAGTCAAAAAATTAACAGTGTGGTTTTGTCCTAAAATTCAACAAGAAATAGAACTCATTCTATTTTTTGAACATTTAATACTCATTTCACAATTAAAAGGGAAACTTAAATCATAAAATGTGGTTTTATTTATTCTAGGATGAATGAACATAAATGAGCTTGAATTTGTTTGATCCATTATTCCATTTATTAATTGTAGTGGGTGTCTATTTTTTGGGTTTAAAATTATTTTCAGATTTCTGGATAAGTACTAAATACTACATAAGGATGTAAAATCCTATGTATGAAATAATTTCTTACACATTGTCTTTTTTTAAACATCTTGTGCAAGAAGTATGAAATATTACACATTATTAAAATATGGTTCACCTTAAATATCTTGAATATTAGAATTTCTATAAAGTAAATAATATTATTTTATCACATATAATTTCATATTTTTAATTTAATTAATTATCATTTGAATATTATTTAAAATATTTTGGGATTTATTATTTTATTATTATTTTAGAACTTATATTTATTATGAAAATTATTTTATTGGGGTGTTTGATTTTTATTTAAATGTTATAAAGTTTATTATTTAAATAATTTTTTAAATTAGTTTATTAGTTGAGTTTCATGGAATCTTTGGAAATAATTAACTTATTATATTACTAACGTGTAAATTGAATTATAATTTTGGATATAATTTTATTATTTTTAATAATTAATATTTTGATGATATGAATTATATTTATGAAAATTTTATTATTAGAATATTAATTATAAAATTTATGTAATTTAAGGGATGAAATGTATGGGTGCAAGAGTTAAATGATGATGATTTTTTTAATATGAAAATTGGTGAAAAGAAAAAAAATAATTTAGAATAATATGATAAATAATTAAAATTGAAATTAATGGTAAGTGAGTAAAGTGGGTGATTTATAACACTATAAAAAATATAAATTAATATAAAACAATTTTTTTAACCAACAAGATAATTCAATGATTGGGAATCAAAATCCTTGAATATAAAGTATATATCCACAAGAGTAACACACCCAAACCAAAATGACACAACAAAAAAACTTATACACCATTTAAAATGATGGAAAACTATATTCCACTCTCTTTTTACAAAAGAAAAAAATTATTAAAAATTGTAGATGTACACAAAATCTCATCCAAGAGTATCCCCAAGGATATTGAGATAACTAATTGATCAATAACTAAAGATATTAGAGAAAAATAACCTGAATCTAAAATAATATTTTCCATCCTTGGTATTGTTTAAACCTTAGTCCAACACAAATTAAAATAACTTCAATGACCTACAGACATAATATAGCAGAGAAGTTTTTCCATATAGAATCCAAAACACCATTAGAAGAATCACAACCCATGAAACCAACACCAACCAAAGCATCAGTAAGGATCACAACATCCACACTGATCTTTAGAAACTAGTTGGAAGTAATGACAAGGACACAACATGCACCACCACTTTTCTACAAAACACATATATATGATGGTTATTTAAAACATAAACTAAACTTCAATAACATTAAATCTAAACCTCATAAAGGATAACCTTATGATTAAATTGTAAATCATTATACCAAATCCAGATAAACCAAAAAATAGTACAAAATTCTGAGAAACCCATAGAATAAATCAATACCAAAAAATGGATAGTATTAAGTTATATCATTTATTAGAGCTAAAAAGCACTTATAAAGTTGGTGTCTTTATCAGTTCTAGATAAAAGCGGTGGTAATGGGTGCCTTTATCAATGTTAAAAAAATTATGATAGAAGTACCCTTTCATCACCACTTTTTCAGCACTAAAAATGGTTTCTTTTATTGGTGATTTTTTAGCGGTGATAAAGGGTATCCATTATCAGCATTATTTTAGTGATGATAAAAGGTATATTACATAAAAAGAGTTTATATATTTAAAAATAGATATTAATATAGAAATAATTTTATATTGATATAAATATAATATATTTTTTTAAATATGATTTGTAAAATATTAAATATATAATTACAATTAATATGTAATATATTTTGTGAATAATGGTATATAAAATAATCAATAATTAATATTAATTATCTATTATCTAATTTTTATTGATTAATATATATCTTATAATAATTTGATGTTTAAAAAAATAAATAAATTAATGAACAATGTCATATAATTTAAAAACATGATTGGAACTTCAAACAAACATAACTTTTCATCTGGGTGTCTATTTAGTCTCTAACTCATATCAAATAAAATATTGAAAAAATATATATGACATAATGAATAAGGGGAACCCCATTTAAGTTTTTTATGAGGTCAAAAAGTGTCTATAAAGCATCCAAAAATGAGTTTTTTATCTCGAGATCTCAATTTTTGAAAATTTGAGTGAATATCAGCATCATTAAAATGGTTCATGTTATTATTTTTCAATAGAAAATTATTTTATTCTCAAGAAACATACTCATATAGATATTATAGTGTTGAAATTTTATCATTTTTCTTATTTTAGTGTTATTTATAGTTACATATATACATATTTTTATAGATTTTCATATAATAAATCAACTGTAAAAATAAATATTTAAAAACATTTAAAAAATTGGATTATTAAATATATAAACCATATATAAATAAATAGTTATTAATTAATTTTATTTAAAATAAAAAATTATCCATTTTATTTACCATATAAAAATGCATTAATATATATATATATATAAGTAATTTTTATATATAAATATGTGTATGTCAATAAAAATATATATATATATATATATATTCTTATGTATATTATAATATATGATAATATATATATATATATATATATATATATATATATATCTATATGTATGTATGTATGAAATATAAATGTGTACGTTTATGTGCAAATATGTGTGTGTATGTGTGTCAATATTATATAATTCATCATATATATAAATTCATTTTTATAAATACATCATTATCATTAAATATATATATATATAAATATTTATAATATATATTTATAAATATATATATATATATATATATATAAAATTATATGTAAATATGTATACATATATATATAGACATTTAAATATATATGTTAGTGTATAAATAATTTATATCTAAATATACCATATATATAGGAATATTTAAAAAATATTTAAAAAATTAATTATATAAATGTATATAATTATATGAATAAATATATAAATGCAAATTAATTATGAATATACATACATACATAAATATATTGTTATATCATAAAATATTAAAAAAAATCTTGATGCTACAATGGAAAATGCATTAGGCTTGATGGTAGGTTGTCATGGGTTTGAAACTAGGGGCAAGAAAGGATGTGGGTGGGTGGGTGGGACATAACAGTAAAAGAGATGGGGTCAGATCACTGATACAAGGATATGGGGTGGGAATTTCAGTACACAATGCCGATAATAGGGTAGTTGAAGAACTAATAAAAGGTGTGGGTAGAGTGGGGAAAATTAATAATATTTTTTTAATTTTATCAGTGAAAAAATAAATTAGTAACATACCACTTTATCATTACTAAAAGATAACTACTACAGGGGGTCATTATTAGTTCTTGATAATGGTATTCTTTAAAATAAATTATTATTGATAAAGGTGGCCTTTATTAGTTCTTTTTTATCACTGATGAAGGTTGTGGTATTATAAGGGAACTTAGCTTGTCAGTTCTTTTTAATGTAGACAATTACCATTTTGAGCACTGATAAAAGGAACTATATGTAGTAGTGTCAAGTGTTATACTACCTCTAAAGGCCCCTATTTTAGTGTCAACCTCACCCAAACCTGGTGAAATTACCTTCCTCAATTCCACCCTAATTGGATTAACACTAGAGCAATGAAAAATGACTTACATGTTAGTATTTGGGAAACAATTAAAAAATTGAAAAAATCATTCATGGAAACATGATGGGTGTAAATAA
Organism: Viscum album; assembly: GCA_963277665.1. Taxonomy (NCBI): domain Eukaryota; kingdom Viridiplantae; phylum Streptophyta; class Magnoliopsida; order Santalales; family Viscaceae; genus Viscum; species Viscum album. The sequence continues at coordinate 1,476,583,143 of OY728147.1, read as the reverse complement.
GAGGGAGTGAAGTATTGAAATAAACATATAAAGGGGAAAATTTGTTTGAAAAAAAAGAGGAAAAAGGGGGGACAAACAAGAGTGATGTGGATGATTAAAAGGAAAAAGGGGGAAATCAATTCACAAAAAGAGGGAAATGCATAAGAAATAATGAGGTGAAAAATAAGAGATCTCATCTATTTATTAGAAACCCTAAATTTTAAAATGATATTTTACTAATTATAACATGAAGTATAAATTATTTTTAGAAAGAATATGAAGAACCCTCGCCCACCTATTTATTCAAAACCCTCACTTTTATAAAATCTAAGATAAACAGCTTTATCCGTTATCAACACTAGATCAAAGCACTGATAAAGGGTAGCCTTTATCAGTACTAAATAAAAGCACTGATAAAGGGTATATTTTTTTAAAATAAATTATATCATTAAAAATCATATATTGTTCTATAAATATACTCATATTGGTAAACAAATAACATATTTTATTAAATATGATTTATATATGACTAAACATTCATTTTTACTTGATATATAAGATATTTATTTAAAATGTCATATTAAATAAAAATTATATATAGAATTTTCTTAAATATTATTTATGTAATACAAAATGTGTATTATAAATAATATAAATTTATAGGTCATGTTTTTAGAGAAAAACATTTTATTAATTTAATTTAAAATATTAAATAATAATTAGAAAATAATTACTAATTAAGACATTTTTTTATCAATGTTGTCTATTTTTTCTATTTGACATATATATAAAATAATAAATATTTAATTATGAATTAAAAAATTGACTAAATATGTTACACTTAATTTTTCATAAAATAATTTCACAAATATACATATATTAGATTAATTCAATTTTATAGATACAAAAATAAACAAATAATTTAAATTTTTAATGTTATCATCTTATATTTTTATTTTTTTGTTTTTAATATTTTATATTTATTATTTGATATTTAATATAATATGTTTTAAATTATTACATTTTATTCATTTTTTATATTTACATTTAACATACACTATATATTACTATTTAATTATTATCTATACATATTTTTAAATTTATTTATTTTTGTTAATAATTATTTTATTAATGTATTTCTTAAATATTTTTTTAAATTCATTCATTTTTAATTTTTATTTGTTAAATATTTTTTAAAATTTTATTCTTTTTAAATAATTATTTATATTTATAGATTAAAATTTTCTATTTTTAATATAATTACATAATTAATATATATATATATATATTTTTTCATTTAAACATATATTCATTTCTTAAATTTATATAATTAATCTCTTATTCATTTTTTATATTGTTTTCAATCTATTTATCTTTTATTTAAATTTCACTCATTTTGAATATACTTTCATTTAATATCATTTATTCATAAATAATTTCAAGTTTTTTTACTTTTTAAAAAATTTATAGATTTTAAATATTTATTCACTTCATATTTTTATAATTTATTGATTTTTAATGTTTTTATACATAATTATTCATCACTATATTTAATATATTAAATATATATATATATCAACATATATAATATTTCATTAAGTATGATTTGTATAATACAAAATATGTATCTTTTCATTAAATAAGTCACATATTTAGTTAAAATGGTTTATAATTAAAACATAATATTAATTAAAAATATTGACTAATTGTATCGACTAATGAATGTTAAATAAAATGTCATTTATTTTTTCAATTTAATATATATCAAACTTTTGTTACAATAATTTCACACATACATATACATAATTAATACAATTTTATATAGAACACACACGCATAATATTTCTATAATTTATTAAATTTTTAATATTCATTTTAGAATTTTATTTATTAACATAATATATTTAATATTTATTATTTTTTTAATTAGTAAATTTGATTCATTTTTTATACTTTTACTCAATATATAATATTTATTAATTTTTAATATATTTTTAACATTATTTATTTTTAATATTATTTATTCATTAATAATATTTATTTTTTTAATAATTTTTTAATTGGTTCATTTTCATTTTTAATTTTTTAATATTTTTAAATTTTTATCCATTTTTAATATTTATTTATAGATTTTTATTCATTAACATTTAAGGTTGTTAATATGGTTGTAATTTATATAATTAATATATACTCATTTTTCATATTTAAATATATTCATTTTAACTCTATATAATAATCTACATAATTAATAAAACATTTTATTCATATTTGTACAATCTATTGATTTTTTATTTATTAAATTTCACTCTTTTTTAACCTTAAACCATTTAAAATTATTTAAAATTATTTATTCACTAATAAAGTTACTTATTTTTAACTTTTCTTTATAATTTATTCTTTTTTAGTATTTATTCTTTTAATTTTTTGTTATTTCATCATTTTTAATATTTACTTATACATATTTATTCGTTTGAATTTAACATTATAATATGTTAATAATATACATATTTAATATGTTTTGATTTCATTTTAGTATATATTCATTTTTACTTTTTTTTAATAATTTATATAAATAAAAAAAACTAATTCATTTATTAATATTTTTGATGTTTATTCATTTTTAGATAATAAAGTTCACTCATTTATAACAATCTTATATTTAATATTATCTATTCATTAATAATTTTAATTAATTTTTACCTTTTTTATTATTTATTCATTATTTATATATATATTTTTAATATTTTAAAATTTATTTTATATAGTTTTTATGAGTGATTCCCAAAAGGTGTGGATAAATACTGGTTTTATCAACATTAAAATAAAAAGAACTGAAAAAACCTATCTTTATCTTTACTAAAATATTAGAACTCATAAAGACCCATCTTTACCAGTGCTAAGAGGTAGCATTGATAATGATTTATTTCATTAACACTTTCAATTCTAACATTGATAAAACCTATATTTATCAGTGCTTTTAGAAAGTATTCAAAAAACCTTTACAATATTTTAAATAGAACCCTAAAAGAGTACCCCATCGCTCACGTCGTTCAAGATCTCGTGGAATTGAAGTTTTACCATTGATCCCCCTCAAACTCCTTAGACAAATTGACACTTTCAAAAACCAAGGTATGTTACTTGTGATCCTCCTTTAAGATCTTGTATTATTTTTGAATTTTTATTTCTTCTTTGTGTGTTTTAATTTTCCATAAGGGTTTAAATGTAATGCCTAGTCTTCTTTTCCCTCAAACAACTATCCTGATTATCCACCCAATCTGCCTCACCTCAATCCATTTTTGCTTCACCCTCTCTCTCTTCCTTATGTTTATTTTTCCTTGATCTACCTATATCTCTCCTTCTCATGGGTTTTTATATGTTTCCTCCTTGATCTAAAATCCCCCAAACCCTCCATATCTAATCCATTTTCATATATGACTCCAATTAACCCTTAAAATTGGATATTTACTTCAAAATCCAATAAAAATTTGATTAGATAGAGATTAAGATAAATAGATGATTCATTTTAGTTTCTTTAATATACTGCTATGTACTTTAATTATTGATGCATTTAGAAAAATGTTTTGAAAAATCTATAAGAAAGTATATAATTTTAATCCTGATTTAAAATAATTCAAGCTGTTAAATTTATCATATAAATTTAATTTACACAAGTTAAAATATATATTTATTACCCCATAAAACATTCTAAAAATATAATTTGAAAATGGAATTTTTTCTATTTATATATATTTAACCTTTAAATAGGATGAAGATTGTTTTTTATAATCATGTTGATTAATTTCATAAGAATTGAATATGGTATTATTTTCTAATTTAATTCATCTCTAAAAAATTACCCCATGCCTAAAAATATTTGGAGTTCTTATTTTTAAACTAATTTATCCCTCGATCTCCTTTATTAGTGCCTTTATCCTTGTGATATTATCCTCGATGCATGTACCCTCCCTCGTAAATACTTGATATGAAACTATCATCCCACACTACTTCCTACAGTATCAAAAATGTCCTCATCAAGTTCAGTTATCACCCAATTAACCACCAAACTCATTCTAATTACGTTCCGCTCAATTCTTCTCAACCTCACAATTTTTTTATTTCAATTTTAGGTGACTGATACTTTTCAGTGGTCATATTTCATGTATGATTTAAATTTTTCACTTTTTATAAAGATATTATATGTCTATTTAATCATATAAGATATCTTTGAATGAATAAAATGTGAAATTTTTCCACTAAAAAGTATCTATCACCTAAACATTCACCCTCCTTCCACATCATGAGGTTATTTTAGAGTGAGGTCTTGAATAAAACTTTAAACGTAATGGAGAATAATCCAAGTTCCATGTATCCCTATACCACCCATGGATTAAAATAAAACAATTCTACCAATTCAATTCATTTAATAGTAAAAAGAACCACAATATTTTTAATATTTTAATTGTCGTAAACATATAAAATATGTATTTTACAACACAAACTATTAACTTCATATTCAGTTAAAAATACATTCTTGTATTAAATATGTAAAAAGTTAGTGTATAAAACATAAAGTTTAGAGACATTATTATGTAGGTTAATTCACCTTATTTTTTATTTAAAGTGCCCCAATTTTATAAATTTTCAATAATATCAGTTCCTTTCTATATTGAACCTATTGAGGATCCCCTCCACTTTCATTAAAAACATCCATATTTTCTTTCATCATTTTTAAATCTCACTCCCAGTTTCACTTTGAAATATTTTTATTATTGATTCTCTTTTTTGGTTACAATGAGATTGGGTTTTTTTTCAAGTTATCCCAGGTATTTGGGCTTATAATCCAATTATTAGTTTGAGATGAGGATTTTTATTGATCACATTAGGACACTTCTTCAAAGTCTGTTAAAGTCGATTTTTTCTTCCAACCCTAATTATAACTTGCATTATTGTCCTATGAGGATTCACCCCAACCATGTGAATTGTTTAAATTTGAAAACATTCATGAAACCCTAATTATATTTGTATTCAATTTATCTAGAATCTTGAGAACCCCAACCTGAGACTTCTAGTTCATTGGGTTTAAATTCAGGAGCTTCTTCAAATATTGGGTTATGAAGACAAAGTTACTAGGCTCTATCAATGTTTTCGTTATCTGAAGATTGTTCAAATTCAGATCTTAAGTTTCCTAACACTAAAACACCATTTGGACCACCATGTACCAAGTGAATAAATGAATAAAAATTAACTCCTCCCTTTTTTTGTACTCCCACCTATAAAAGTTAAATAAATTGGTTGATATTTATTGAATTGTAAATGGTAATATAATTGATATTACTTTTATATTATTAAGTTTTAAAAATATTTATGCCCATAGAAAAAAATTTAAATCTTGACTAGCATTATTTTGAGATGAGGACTCACATAACTATCTTGAAAGATCTACTCAGACAGCTTTTCACTCTTTAAATTGGCATTCAGACTGATATTCAAAACATTCATATCTATATATTTCTTGTTTAAACCTCACTCCCAGTTTCCAATCATACCTTTTTTAGATTTTATTTTCAATATTGGTTACATTAAAGAAGCTTTTGGTTTTTAGAAGATCCTAGGTATTTGGTCTTGTAATGTATTGTGCCTCTTCAGTCCATTAATTTTCTATTTTTTGGTGTTATAGGTGCTTGAGGAGTCCTAGAACAGTCCTAGAGTATTTTGGCTGCTAGAAATTGAAAAAAGAATAAGTACACTCTATGTGAGGTTTACATGACGTGTAAATTGTTTTCAAAACTTGTATAGGGCCATTTCAGAAAGTGTATATTTTTTGTATTAAATAATAAAAAGGAGATGTGTTTTTTGGTGAAACTAAGCCCCAAGGATTATATGCCCTGAAAGTGTATTACACACCACGTAACAACCCTATTTAAGCAAATTATAAATGTTATAGCACATCGAGTTATTCCTCAAACCCTATTCACCCTATCTCATCCTAGGAAGTAAATGGTGCTTCCTGGAGGTGTTTTTAGATTCCTTTTACAAGGATTGATCCAATACTTCCTATTTTTTATCCTTATCTTACCTTATTCAATCTATGATGATTTATCATCTCATTCTCATCTATTTCCTTCTGTTCATCTTTGGAATTTCTATTGGGTGGTGTTTTTTGGTTTGGGTTGTCTCTTTAGGGTATGTTTTGATGGTATTTGGGTGCAGGGTAGGTTTATCTATGGTATCACGTGATGTGGTTGTGTTTTTTCGTCATTTCCTCTTCACCCTATGGTGCGTAGTGAGATTTTAAAGCTTCTTTGGGATAGGGGATCCTCATTTTATATATTTTATGTACTATGTGTGGGATATGCATAATTGTTTTACCTTTTAGTGGATAATAAGGGTCTTTGTAATCATATAATTAACTAGAATGTCTAAAATTAATGGGTATGGGGAGTTATCATATGCTTTATTTCCTTGTTATTTGTTTTTGATGTTTTTATTCATGTTTCTTTCCAATTATGAAAATAGTGGTTATTGGGAGCCTTGTTTGTGTTGTAGTTACTGGACTATGATGACCCTTGTTGTGTTATTGTCTGATCGTACTTGAATAAAAGGTTAAAATATCATATACTTAGCTAATAATTGGTTTCCCCAAGATTTTTGATTTGTGTGATAATACTCATTATACTATAAAAAGTTATTGCGATAAATCCCCTGGATAAATATAAAATTCATAATGTATGTTGTATGTGTTGTTTTGTTTTCTATGATGCATTTTGTGGCTTTTTTTGTTGTGTGATGTGTGGGTTAGTGATATAGTGGTTGTTTGGCATGGATTTTATATGGGGGTTGTGTATTATGGTGGAGTGTTTTTGGGGTAGTGGTTATGGCGCAGTGGTTGTGGAGCAGTGGTTGTGGCATAGTGGTTGTAGTGAAATGTATTATTGTGGTGAGATATCTTGGGCAATGTGATGTGATGAAGATGGTGGGAATGTGGTTCAATGGAAGTAATTATTTTTGGTGTGCCGGTTTTTTGGTGTGTTTGAGATTGTTTCACAGTTAGCCTTGGGGGGAATTGTGATAATAAACAAAATAATAGGCTAGTAAATAAACAAGGTGGGATGGAAACAGATATGTGATAAATAGCTTAAACAGAAATAAAAAGAATGAATTAATGTATTGTTAATTGAATTTTATGGAAATGATTTTGATGTGTGGTAAATGTACTAATGAATAAATGTGAATAAACTTGTATGATAAAAGTGGAAAATGTTGTGTGGATTGTGTGGTGTGTTGGATACAATGGTGGTAATAGTTGTGGTAGTCGGTGTGTGGTATGTGGTGGTGATGTGGTGTTCAATGGTGTTATTGATGTGAACACTTAGGTTGGGTATTATGTGTTATTTCTATATCATGTATGTGTGTGTTATTTTATATTCACATCACCTGAGTTGGATAACCTTACCAATGCTCATAGGTGATAAGTTCCTAGAGTTTTCCCCATTATCCATGATGGTAGTGATATTGATGGTTGTCTAACCCCTCTCCTATTCTCTTCCTTCAATAGTGACATGTTGACCCAGGTGTCTTCTGGTGAGATGTGATAACTTGGTCCAGGTTTCTATCGATGATGTATAATATGGTTATGATGTGATATATGGTGATGGTCATGTGTGGTAGTAGGGGGGAACGTGGTTTATTTCCATTAGGTTCATGATTCGATATTTCTTTGATTCTAGTTGTTATGTGCGGTCCCATGTGTTTTCGGGATGAGATGTTATGTGATGTCTAGCTTAGGTGTGTGTTAGTGGGATGTGTTATGATGTGTGGACCAGGTGTGTGTGGGCGGGATGCAATGTGATATGTGAGAAATGGATAGGAGCATATGATGTTCAATGTTGGGGTATGATAGTGGAAAATCAGTGGGCAAGAGGTAGTGATGTGAAATTCTTATTATAATCTTGGTGTTATATTATTATATTGTATGTGTGATTTGGTGAGTGGTCTATAATGAGGTTGGGTTTGGTTAGATGACCTATATAAGTGTTTTTTGGTTCTACTATTTTTTCTCTGGTGCATTAGCATGATCATTTCACAAGTTCACTTAAGTCCTTGATTTTGTATATATTGAGTATACATGTTATGATCACTCTACATATATAAAACTAATTTCAGGATTTAGGAGGACTTTAGGGACTGAGTTGTACATTGCTAGCTGGGGTGGAGTTGTTGTTGAGTCACTGTTATAGACTTGTTTTTTGGGTATTTTACTTTTTATACTTTTATATCTATCAGTTTATTTACTCATGCATTGTGGGATGGTTTTTGTTTTACACTTGTTTTTTCCACTGGAGTTTTTTATTGATTTTTTATCTTATCTCAGGATCCAATCATATTTATAGAGGGTAATGCCTCCCATATTGTGATATTTATTATAACCTCTATGAAATTTTCCAACCCAGGGCCTACTAGAGGTGGGACTTGGGGGGTCATTATCTATATCCCCTCATTTTGGTATCGTTAGTGGGAGGGAGTATTGATATAGTGTTATCATATCCTGATGGTTTATAGATATGATGGAGTTTGGAGTTAGCCACACTAGAGATTTCATGGGTTGGTATAGAGGTATTACCAGTTGACATTGGTGCATGACATAGGCTAGAAAGATCTACTATGACATGAGATTTTAGGGTCCCCTGTGATCCAGTGTATGGACTCTGAGCTAATTGAATGACCAAGTGATGTGGACCTATCTGTAAGGTAGATACCTCAGAGTGGTACATGCATCATAATGAATTTTGTTCATGTTTGAATTTGTTTTTGAAAAAAATGAATAAATTATATAATATTTAATAAAGTTACATGTTACCTTGATTAGGATGTCCTCCTTTTTATTAATGGCTCATGTTCATCATTTGCAAGTATCTCGGATAGTTGTGGTTCAAAAAACTGATCTTGTTGATCATCTGAGGGTTGACCTGACATAGGAAGATGAGGCATGATTATAGGCTTTTTATGTCTTTCATCAGCATAGTTTTGCTAAGTATGAGGGGAATGTCTCATATATTTATATGGAACACTAGATAGAGTATCTTGAGATTGGTTCTAGTATGATCTGAGTGTGATCTGAGTTTTGGGTGTCAATAGTAGTTATTCAAATGTGGGGAGTTGTGCATCAGGGGCGGACATTATTTCTTAGTGACTACAAGTTAGAAGATGTTTTGTGGATAGAATTTCAGAGGGAGTTTTGGGTGTAGTTTTTTCGTCAATGATTAGGGAATCCAAGAGTATGGTACTTCTATATATTTAGTAGGTGGTTCATAGAATGTGTGGCCCTCATATAAGGTTTAACTACCTCCGTCACTTTTATCTATATTTTTCCTAGATAAGGAGTCTAGGAATTGGCATTTGGATGAGTCTTGGAACCTATTAATTAGGTATACAATCACATTGTTTATGCTTCCGATTTATTTGGAGGTGTATAAAAAGGATAAGGTTATAAATTGGATGCATTTCATGGGATTTTATCCTTATTAGAGTGTCCAATAGAGAGTTTCAAGGATCAGAAATTTTGGAAGTGGGTCTCATTTGTTAATGTAGTTAGGGTTCTGATCATTGGAGAAGAGGCCATAGTAGTGTCTTTCCTGACCGTCAGGGATAGGTGGTTTTCATGCACCTATTGGGGTTTTCCATTTGTGTGTTATATCTTCAAGAGATATGGGTACTATTAGTATTAGTGTCTGACCACTCAGGGAGGCCAGTTTTGGATGGGTGGTTAGGCCCCTTTTTAGTACCAATAGTTTCCTCTGAAGTAGTCTCAGTGGCAGGGGCCATAGGTTATTGTTCAGTTGTCAAGAGAAGGCGCAGTTAGAAGAGGGAAGACTTGTGATGGTCCCCATCCATAGGGACCTAGGACAGAGCATGGATTTGGAGGCTAAAATAAAAGCAGTAGAGGAGTTTTTCATGTTCAAATTCATGTGTTAGCAGCACGGTGTCAGTAGATCTGGGAGTGGTTAGAGGTATAATCAATTTATCATCTACCCTTGTATGTGATTTGTTTTATTCAAGAGACTCACACCCCCTTGTTCCTACTACTTTTTTTCCATATCTTGGGATTTTATTTGGAGATGATTTTAGTTCCCCTAGTGTTATCTATACAAATTGGAGGTCAATCTTCCTTGTTTGATGTGTGTTGGGAATGTTGACCGGTGATAGGGCATCACCAGTTAGTGGGGGACTTCTTTTTGCAGATACGACCATATTATGTTATCCTTGATATGGATTGGTTGTATCTAGTCGTGAAATCATAAAATTCTTCCTTATAAGAGTTTTTTTTTTGCTTCGGAGGGCCAACATGTGGCATTTTTTGGCAAGCGGGGTTATCGGTTCGGTGGTAGGAAAGTGTAACCTCTTTTTCATAGTTGGAGTAGTAATCTATATAAGATTGGGTTGGGATTTTTCAAAGGATTTTGGACGATTTTCTAGATTTTTCCCTAGAGTAGGTTATGTCACTTCCTTCTTGATGTAATGATAAGTTTTTGATAGAGTTTGTAACATCCAAGAGTTTAAAAATGATACTTATCTATTGAAATAAATGAGTGTTATAATATATTATATAATATTATACACATAGAGAACCTAAAAAAAATTATTTCATTAATAATTTTTTTTAATTTAATCATCAATGAAACCAATTAAAATTTCAGACATTAAAACTCAATAAAAAATACAATAATATAAAAGCTCAAATGAGAAAATATGGATTGTCTTAATCTACTAGAATTATCGCCCCTACTCCAGACACAATAGAAGAGAAACAAAATATTAATAAAAAAAGAAACATTATATAAAATTCAAATATTGAACATTGAGATTAATTGAGTTGAATAATTAATTAAGGAATGTACAAATATTTATAGGAGGTAAAATGACTATTGTAATAGTAACCTGACTGTTAAGAATAGTAACCTAACTGTTAGAAATCGTAACATGACCTTTAGAATAGTAATTTTAGCTCAATATTATAAATTTTGAAATAAATAATATTTAATCATGGTTAATTTAGGTTAATATAAATTTTATAATTCCAAAAAATATCATGATTAAAATCTCAAAGAAAATATAAGCAAATTTTTAATAAACTGTATTTTAATATAGTTCTTAAAAATCATTACTTTTATATTAGAAATTAAAATTACATATTTGGAAATTTTATTTTGATAAAATTAATAAAAAATTTTCAAATTATCACATTTAATTTATCCAAGTTTTATTTTTTAGTGATTTTTTGAAATACATCAATTTTCAGGTGAATAGTAAAAATATTGTGTTTCACATAATTGATGTATCTTAAATTAAATAATTCATGATGTAATAATGGTATAATAATTTCTAGAACTTGGGGTTTTTACATTATATATTTTATTTCATATATTATTCATTAAAATAAAATAAAATTAATTTCCAAAACCTAAAAAAGAACTTCCCAAAACCTAAATTCAAAAGTGATTCCTTAAAATAACAATTTCCCCTTTTCCACTTTCCTTATTAATAAGATAATTAATTAGAATTATAAAGGTAATTTAAATTATTACACCCATTATATTATATTCATATATGAATTATATTTTCAAAAAAACACTACTAAAAGTTTTAACTTTGATATATTATTTTATTGAATATTTTATTCTTAAATACCCCTCCCCTCAAGTATAAATAACACCACTCCCTTCCCTTGTAAAACCACTCATCAAACCCATTACACCACCCAATATCTACCCAAATCCTCCTTATTAATCCATTTATAATCCATATAAATTTTATGAAATAATCCAACTCCAAAAATCAAAGGAGTTATAGTTTCTTAAAAGAGAAGCTACACCGAAGAAAGAGTGTTTTCAACTGTTCACTTGTTTTCTTTTTATCCTCTCCCTTTTCCAAAATTCCTACAAAATAAAATATTATAATATTTAATTAGTTATAATGTTAAAATTATATTAATTATATTAACATGTCGTAAAAAATATATTTTTAATGTATTTATGTTTTATACCTCTTTTTCTTCATATTTGGACAACGTTCCCAATAAGAGTCAATTAACCACCAACGGGGATTTTTCCAATTATTTTTATATCACCAACCTAGTAAATGGTTAAAATAAATCATTAATTATATATAAATTTATAAATATATTTATTTTTATCTTTTTTAATTTATTATACATATTTAATAATTACCTTGAACAAAACAGAAAACTTAAAGAAAACCGGAAAATTTTAGGAAAACATGATACTAAAATGCATCAATTTAATTAATAGAAATTAATAAGTATAATAAAATTATTATAATTGTTAAATAGTTTTATTAATGACTATAATTAACTTAAGGATAATTTTTTTATTAAATATATTTTTATTATTCAGGAGGTGAAAAAGCGATGAAATAAAGCCGGAATTAAGGTAAGGGGATTCTCGAACCCAATTCCATTGACTGGGCTATTCTCTATTCCATGTTATGAATATCCATATTATGTTTTTAAAATGTCTTTTTTTTTTCCTTAGGTTATATACATGTTCCTACCAATTCAATATTTTTCTAAGAAAAACGCTTTTTTTCAAAGTGACTTTAGTTTCAAAAACATTGCATTCTACTCCTATTAAAATACTTCTCATCCACTCAAGAATTATAATGTTTAATATCCAAGTATTATTTCCCTTATTCATTTGGGAACAAACAATTCGATTCATGAATGTATGATTTATAAAATCCTTTTAAAACTCATTCTCTTCCTCGGGATTACATCATGACTTTGATTGATATATGTTCTATGTGGCATGCATGATTATGTAAATTTTATGATGTGAAGGGTGTTCCCAGAATTATATATCCCTCCAATGCATTGGGTAATGTGATGTATCTCATTAGATGATGTGAAATATGCATGAACATGATTCTAATTTTCTCACAACGATTATTTTATTATTATGCACATATGTTATGCATGAACATGATGCTATATTTGTTCACAACTATGTGTGGTTTTTTACCACTATGACATGATGTTCCATTTTAATAACTTTCTAAATTCCATGCCTTTATCACATGTTTCCCTCAAGATTTTTATGATGATCCTATACTTTTGATTTTGTGATGATGATTATGCTCACCCTTGTAATATTGATTCATGTCCATTATTCATTCTCTTACTGGGATTTTAGCTCACCCCTTTCATTAATATATGGACTCAGGTGATTTCATGTACTAAATAGAAAGTGATATTTTAGAAGGATAAATAAGAAGTATTAAAATATTTTTTTGTGTTTTATTATGTAAAAGGTATGTATAAGCCTGATGTTTTCAAGACTCTAAACATTTGGATCCATCTTTTATGACACTATTATGTTCTTTATCATTAAAATGATGTAATAGTTATGAAAGAAAAGTAGGGTCACTATAATTGGTATTATAGAATAGTTTATTTAATTTAGTAATTATGATTAGAAAAAAAAGAGTAAAAAACATAAGCATAATTCTATGTATGGGAAAAAATCCTAAGAGAATGTTTTTAGAAAAGGATAAACATAGGGAACCTATAAAATATTACTTTAGTGTTAACTATGTAAAATGATAAATTCTTCAAGATTTTTTGAATTAATTTTGTTCAAAACTTTTTTATTTTAGAAAATGGTGGGGACCAGGAGAAACCAGGCCCACAACCCATGTGAGAGACAATGAAACAATTTTCTAAATGACATCCTTAATTCCATGGGAGGTAAAGTTCAAAACATCATGGAAATGCGTAACTAGTTTTATTAGGATATTAATAATAACCTGAAGCACATGGAACATCCTCCTTCACATAATAAGGATTAACTATACATTGAGTCCATTATGCGGAAATGACCACCAATGTTTAGTGGAACTTCCAATACACTATTCATGGAGAAGTGGGTTAACTCAATGTATAATAACTTTTATGTGATCTATTGTTATGAGAAGGATAATGTGACTCTTTTGGTTTATCATTTAGATGGAGAAGAATATCAACGGTGGGAATTGAAAAAGAACATAAAGATGAAGGATAAAATGGATGATATGGAGTGGGAAGTATTTAAGAAAACATTTCTTTCAAAGTAATTCCCTTAAACTCTTAAAACAAATATGGAGAGAGAATTCATAGAGCTGAATCAAAAGGAAGAATAATCTTCCATGTCTTATAAAGAAAAATTCACAAGTCTTTACCGATATTCCTATAGTTTTTTTATCAATAATGTTAGAAAAATACATAGATACTTAATTGGTTTAAACCCACACCTTTGAAAGGCTCTATCTATCTAAGACTTCGGGAGTTATGAATAAGTGGTTCGATGTGCTCTCAAAGTAAAAAAATAGAGTTTTGAGAATGACCCCATGGTTATGGAGATAAAAAATATATGAATTGTGTTTCAAGATGGTAGGTCAAATGAAAAGGGAGGAAAGAGGATCCAACTACCCACATGTAAGAATTATGGGAAGAAAATCCTGGGAATTGACTCAAAGGTATTGAGAAATGATTCAAGTGTGGAAGATAAGGCCACCAATGTAACAACCCCAACCCTAGTACCCCAGATTATGTTCCTTACTTTATTATATTGGTATGATTACATGGAATTGCATGCTGAAGGATTTAATAGTTTAGTGTTCTATAATAACTAGATAAATATTTGAAATTAAAATTACATTTTAGTCATAAAATAAAAAAAAGTATTTTCTTTAATAACACCATAATTCCCATTAGATTAATCCTTTATAACAATAATAATAAACTTCTTGGAAACCTGGGAAAAATAAACATAAGAAATGGGTGATCTCAAATACTTTGTAAGGGTTAGGTACAACAGAATCTAACTTGAGTCAACAATTATAACCAATATGGAAGGTTAAATTACTAAAAAAATATTCCAATAAATAAATTGAGAATCAAAATGCATCCATATTTGTTTTTCAAAGTGAAAATACTCTAGATAATAATAACTTAATTCTAAATGCAGGAAATGATTAATTATTGGACATCACGTATCTAGCACATAAACCATTATACTGTCAAGACCTTTCACAAGACAAGTATATGGGTAGAAACCCATCTGATTATTCTTGGAAAAAAACACGAAGGTTTTTTCACCATCTAATTTTATCTCATGAAACTACTAATGCATCCATGGGATTACATTAACTGGTACCCAACCCATAGGGATTACATTAACCGATCCCCAACCCATAGGGCTGGCATTAACCGGTACCCAACCCATTTCATACCATTCTAAATAATTAATCATATATATAATAACATATTTAATTCATAAATAATATTTCTTATCATCAAATATCTATATTAAAAAAAAGATACAAATTTATCAAAATTTCACAAATTAATAAAATTATTATCAAGGTAAACACCGTATTTAGAAATGATAAGTGCATTTATAAATAATCATATACATGATACAATAAATATTTATATTTAATGAAATATTAAATTAATGATAATTAAAAAATAAAAAAGTTAGTATATACACCATAGAAAAAATAGGAGCATAACATCAAAAATATGCCTCAATGAAAGAAAATTGAGATAAATTCCCTTACAATGGTAATATCATTAATCAAATGAATATATAATGTGTATTCACTATAAATACAGATAAAACAAGTGGAAATTAAAAATAAGATAATAAAAATTCATTTTACACATAACTTTAGCATGACATAATCTGTGAAATAGAATTTTAACCCAATGAATGAAAATTGAGTTAAGAAATACCTTACCACTATTTAATCAGTCAGATCATATGCCCCATTAAGGAAGTAATTATAAAATATAATATTTAATACCATGAAGATAATGAAATTAATGATATTATATATCAAATTATAGTATACATACACCACACACAAGGAATAATTTGTGAATAATGTGTATCTCATAGAAACAAAAGAGATATGAGAAAACCCTTACCTTATATCCAAAAGTGTTCTGAACATGTACTTAATGTCCTAGATAAAAAAATATATTAATTAATTAATTAATTAATTTCAACTAAAATATATATTTTATTTATTATAATTTTATTAAGTTCATTTATGGCTATTATAATGAGTTATAATATTTAATTTTGTTGTTTTGGGAGCATTCGTTTCATGGTTTTATGGTCAGTTCTCTTGTGTATAATTATAAGAGTACTTGTCAAATAAAAGAAAAAATATAGAAGTGGAATTAAATTATATTAATATAATTCCAATAATTTAAATGGTCTCATATATTTTTTGGTTCTATGGTATGAGGATTATTCATTAGATAAAATGTTGATGAAAATATCTTAATTTATTTTGGCATTTTTTATGACCATCAAGAACCCGTGTCAATTTCTTTAATATTATTTTTATATGTTTTTTACAGAAAAAAAGTTATAATTTACATATTATAATTTTATTTAACCATAATAATGTTTTTATTACCGGACTTTAAGGTGGTAATAGAAAACAAAAACTCATCATCCACAAAGGTGATGAATCGACACATCATGGATGATGTTTTCATTTAAAAAATATATGGATAAGAGAAAATATCTCATGATAAATATTACATTATTACAATAACATTATAGTATATATATGATAATAGAGTAACCATAAAACTTTTAGAGTGTAGGTGAGAATTGGATAAGAAAATAAATAAAATCAAAAGGAAAGGAAGTAGGATTTTACCACTTGAATATTGTCTCCTTGATAACCGCATTAAGGAACATAGATTTGGTATTTTGGTAATATCGGTAGATATTAGACATATATAAGAGTCTTGGAAAGTTAATTTGATAAAATTTATACAAGCTACAAGTATTTTGAGGTGTGAGGAAAATGGGTTGTGAGGGGTGGTATTTATAGGGAGAGGAGAGTAGTGTTTTTTATTATTTTACATTTTTGTTTATTATTTTGGATCAAGACCATAAATAATGATGATTTTTATGACTATGTACATTAAATAGTGGATTTGAGTTCAAACTAATGGTTCTTACATTATCCACACATCATCCATGACTCAAAAATTCATCTATTTAGATTATAATGTTAAATACTATAAATTACCATAATTCAATATTCACAAAAAAAATTAACTATTTTTAAAAAAACCCAATAATCTAATATAAACATTTAAAAATGTTTTTATTTCATAAATGAACTCCATATTATGAAAATAATTTTTTAAATATGATAAAAGCTATTTATTTTTATTAAAATCATCTTTTATTTGATTGTTTCATTAATAAAATAATTAGTGCTTCATCGTTGTATAATTATTTAAGGTAATTATTTATTCATTAAAAATTTAAAATAAAATACCATGATTTAGATCGATATTAACACCATAGTAAAAAACAATATATTTATTAAAATATGAATGGGAAATTTTGTGATTTTATTTAATTTAAATAATATCAAAGTCATTTTCATAGAAATGTGTCCATTAAGTAACTCAAATTCAAACATTAGGTATTAAGGTTTGAATTAAATTCATGCAGTAAAATTTTGTAAAGTTTTAGAGTAATTTAATAATCCATATCATATTATTTTTACTTTAAATTACACTATTTACCCTTAACTACGGTAATAAAAAATTACCAAATTTACTATTCATAATGAAAAAAATAAAAGGATAGTGTTTAAAAAAAATTGGACCTTATGATTCTAAATATTGAATCCATTTTTTAAAATTCAATTCACATGAGTTTTTAAAATTAATTTTATGGACGGGATGAAACAATGAGGTTTTAAAGAAAAAATGAGCAAAATATTGAAATGTTTTTATATCCAATTTCAATGTGAAACTTATTCCAATGAAAAAAATTGGATTTATTGATGTATAATTTATATAATTTTACTTTAAAATTAATTTAAAATATAATTTAACGTTATGATTTATTTATATATAAAGTCAGTTTTCAATTAAAATGTAGTTTTTTTACTATTTATCAAAAAAGTGAAACATATCAAAAAAATACCAAGAATTTATCCAAAGTAAATTATGATATTAAAATTTTAAAAATTAAGTATATTTTGTAAAATTAAATCTATAAAAATGTAAAAATGTATTATTAAAATAGGTGCTTCATTAAAAGGTGTCAAAATTACCTTTAAGAAAATTATAGATTTTATGATTAAAATTGTATTTATTATTATCATAAGTATATAAAAATAATTGGATAAATCTAAAAACATTCGACTGAATATATGAAAAATAAATATCATTAATATATTTAAATAATATTTATTAATTTAATTTATTATGATAAAATGTCATTGTGAGTATAATTTTAGTTTTTTTATAAAAACACATCCTTTATTGTTTAATTGGTTTTTATTTAATTTATAATTAATTGGAAACCAATGAATTCATTATATAACCATGTATAAACTTTTTTTCATAATTTCGTTAATCTCATTCATAATTTCCATTCCAATGGCTAGGTGATATATATCACTGTTAAACAATAATATTTAATCATGTTTTTAAGCTTGGTGTTATGTATAACATAAGCTATCGAAGAAGTCTAATTTTAAAAGTGACATACCATAAATATTGGTGTGCTGAATTCCCCGTCATTTAATAAATTTCATTGTGGTAATTTAAACTTATAATTTGTAATCATGGAGTTGTCATTTTAAAATACCCTTGTGTAAATCCCACATTGTCGACAGGATTAGTAAAACTTCCTCTTGAATGAAGGTAAAGAAAAATGTCATGGTCACCACAAAACTAGGTTTACCTTAAGGAGACCAATAGTGGGAAGTGAGAACATGGTCATTAAAAATAAATCTAACAATCATGTTTTGATGTGGAGTGATTGTAACACCCCGAGATTTTATGAAAAATATTCTTTTTAATTTCATTAATGTCTTGTGTTGTACGCTACACTAAAAGGATCTTGCACAACACGCATCCCTGACTTGCCTTGCATTACACGCAATCGCGACCTTCCTCGATAGCGTGTGTAGTACGCAATACCGAGTTTCACTAAACGAGATATTATTATAATATTATTATGAACTAGCCATTATGAATAGTAATACCCACTTTTTGAAATTTTATAAATTTTATCTTTCAAAATGGACTTCATTTTTGGATTCGGAATATCGAAATTATCTTAGGGTGAAATTTTGGTACTTTTCGGATAACCTTCATATTTAGTGAAAATTACTAACAACTTTTTTAATCGAAATAATTAATAGTGATAAATTATTAATTTGAGTGGTTTTAAAGTATATTTATAATATATTTTTACAATTTAATACAATGTTGGTCATTGGATGTAATTTCACATTTAAACTAGACATAAACAAGTGTCAGTCTTTTGATAGTTATTATCTCTTAAGAACACGCTATTTGTTTTGACGACGGGAATTAATTTTTAAATTAATTAATGAAACTGATATGTTTTGAATTTGGTAAAATAGATATCATTTTTGAATTCATAATATCAAATATATCTTAGGCCTAATTTTTGGTATTTTTCTGGAAACTTTCAATTTTTAATGAATAGTGAAAACACTGGGATACTATTTAAAAACTGACTTTTTATTTAAATAATTATTTATTTTATTTAAATTTAGTATAGGTCAAAATTGATACATAATACATATTTAAGTTCAATGTAATTCATTGGAGTAATTTTATAATAATTTTAGATATATAAAAATTTTATTGAACTTTTCACCGTCTTTTACGCACCTCCTATGAGAATTTTCAAATTTACATAAAACTTAATTTTACCACTTCTGTGAGTGGAATTTCAAAAATCCGAGAGACACGGTTGATGTCAGTCAGTAAAATGAGGTTCAATGAGATGAAAATAATTTTTGGTGAATAGTAACTTTTTACTTTTATTTACCACGGTTAAAAGTAAATATAGAAATTAAGGGTAAAAATGATATTATTATTACCCTAACACATGTCCTAATTCTATTGGATAAGTGTAATTCAACCAAAAAACAACCTTAGGAATAAAATATGACCGTTTAGGCCCACTCGGATTAGATTAGGACATTTATTATTAATTTATTTAAAGAAGGGTTAAAATAGTTAAAATCAATGTTTAATAAGTAAATAATTTTTAATATAGATTTATAAATAAGATATATTTGACTATATATATTAATTATAAATATAAAAAGGTTTCCTACATAATGGTATTTTATTTTTAATTTTTAGACATTAAATAATTTAATTTATTTATGATACAAAGATGTTGTAGTAATTATCTTATTAATGAAATATTGACATAATTGATGTTATAAATACCCAAATAAATGTAATTTGAGACGTTCTATGAATTCCACTAATTTTCTAGGTTAATATGACATGTTAGTATTGATTTAATTAACTTTTTTTTGAACTAATCATTCTGTTATTATTTTCACAAAAATCAATTACTAAATAGTGTCAAAATTGACATAAAATAGTTTTTAAATCAAATATTATATTATTAATTGTTATTTTATTCCTAAAAATCTAAGGTTTGGCAAAATGACTTATATAAGGTTATATATATTAATTATAAACAACTTGGGGTTCTTTTGTCTTGTTATAGTAAGTTTATTAACCATATAGTGTAAGAACAAAAAAAAGACACGGTAAAAGTAAAATTATCTAACTTAAAGTTAAATCTAAATGATAAGGTTAAAATAGTAAACTAAACTTGTCCAAATTATATTGTATGAGATTATTTCGACCCATCCCCACCTTAGTTTTGA
The DNA here is from genome assembly GCA_963277665.1 of Viscum album. Lineage (NCBI taxonomy): Eukaryota > Viridiplantae > Streptophyta > Magnoliopsida > Santalales > Viscaceae > Viscum > Viscum album. The sequence continues at coordinate 1,476,562,392 of OY728147.1, read as the reverse complement.
AATAAATCAATTTGGAGCTATTTAAAACCAAATATGGCTTTATAATATAATAATATTTTTAGTTTTTCCAAAGGTGCCCCTCTCCTCCCTTATAAAAGGGAACCTCCTTCCTCTCTTCGTCACACCACATTGAGCCTTCAAGCTCGGCCAAACCCTACCAATTTCTCCTCTCCACTTCCCTAGAAACATCCTAGAGGTCCTGGTCTTCTTCAAAGACCAATTTGAGTGCCCTAAAAGGAGGTCTCAAAGAAGCACTTCAAAGAAGAGGTAATGTCTGTTACCGATTCCTTCAACTTTATTTCTTCTTTCACTTCTTCTTATTTAGTTGTTTAATTATGAATTAATAACATCAGTATCACTCATATACTTATATGTTATTATAACTATGAAACAACACAATTTCACCATCTATCCATCCTACGGAAAATGAAATCACCGCGCGTGCGTACATACGGAATACCGTCTCCATGCCGTGGTGTAATCTATTTTCCACCACCACCTTACTTGGATCGGTATAATGGTGTAAAGAATGAATATATATGATTATTTTAAAGTGATATTAATTCTTAAATAGTATACATACACTTCAATACAATTCCACGATCATGGGAACGATATCATCGCTCGTGCGTACGTACGGAATACCGTCTCCACGATGTGATGCGACTCGTTCTACATGATTTTCATTGAATAATGATTACATAAATGAATTGAGTGAATAAATATGATATATATTACACTAAAAACATTCTGTAAATGAGGTATCTATAACCTAAAAAGAAGAATACGAATTTATTCGACAAAACACGCATAAGAACAAAAGTAATAAACACCCGAATAACAAGTAGCAATGAAATATTACTAATAATCAGCTAAGAATATGAACATATATGATATCATAACAATGATTATGATTCTGAAATAAGTTAATGACATTATTTAAATCATTATACAGGAGTTTAGGACACTTACGAAGCAAATCATACCTAAGGTAAGGGAAATATTTCAATCTTATTTTTTGTACTTTGGAATTTACTGGGTTGTATTTTATAATCCACATCCATGTTTCCTCAATATGTAATATTATTTCCATCCACATACAATTGTTTAAATCCAATTTTACCCTTTTGTGAGTTTTTAGTAAAATATATGAAAGGAATCTTTTGTCGTTTTTCGAACGAGGTACTTTTTGACTTTTCTGGCCAAAGTACGAGAAGAATGTTTTTTTAACTTATACGGCATGAATGGATTTTTAAAACATTATTTCCAAGAATATTCCTTTACAAGTTTTCAAGTTTATTTTTAATCAACTTCTTTTAGTTTAAAATTGTATGACATGTTAAGAAATGAAAAGTGTTTTTTTGAAGTAGAAAGGATATTTTCCTCAAGAATGGAGTTCAAGTGTTTTATCAAAATTATTTTCCATCTAAGATAATATGGGGTTCTGTTTCTATCCCTATTATTACATTGATTTGATTATGTTGTGATGGAATTATTTTTATGAATTCTTTTATCTTATATGAATTTTTTATGATGTCATGATGTTTAAGAATCCCATTTTTATTACATGGGTTATGCTTTGATGTATGGTTTATGATTTTGTGACACACATAATAATGGTATCATTATGAGATGGGTGGTACCTATATCTCCCTCCAATGCATTGGGTAAAGATTTATATCTCATGAGATAGACATGGCCGGAATGGAAGGTTAATCCAGTTCAGTGAAACAGGACTAAAATAAGGAGTGAACTCGGTTCAGAAATGGACTTTTTTCGCTAAGATAGTCTTGGAAATGAGTCTTGACTACTAAGAAATGATTCTATATGATTATGTGTGTATGCCACAAAGATTAATGTTTTAAGTTATGATTATTGTGATTATATTCCACTGCCATGATTTATCCCATGTTATGAAATTTTGATCTCTTTTGGAGGGTAATATTTCCAAAATGTTATGTTCTTATGAATATGATGTGATTGATATTTCTTTTTTTTACCCTTACTAAGAATTTGAGCTCACCCTTTTTATGTTCTATTTTCCCACATGATTAAAATAAAGGTTTTAGGTAAGGAAACAAAAATTGGAGGATCTTTATGGGAGATGTTGAAGATCATTCACCACGATTAGAAGATTACGTTCCACGTTTCCAAAGACACTAAAATATTATGGTCCTTGTGTGTCTGTTTTTGTTATGTATTATGTATTCCGCAAAAGTAATGTAATATCTATGTACGTCATGCTTCGGGTCTCTACAGTTGGTATCAGAGAAAAGGTTTAGTCAACCTTTGGAAACTAGGATGCAAGAACTTTAGTGAGATCCCTAGAGATATTTCTAAGGTATGTCTAGGGATGTCCCAAAGGTTAAGTATAAGTATAGTTTATAGTCCTAGAATTACGGTAACGATCTTAGAATTAAACCTAAGATGTTAGATATTGAAGGTACTCCCCCTTTATTATGTTGTTTTCCCTAGCATTATTTTTGCCTCTCACACTATTCTTTTTGGGTTTTAGATGATGGCTGGAACCCAAAGGAACCGTGTTGATCAATGCAATGATTGTCCTCCTGAACAAACAAATGTTATGGGAGATGGAGTGAAAAATCTTTTTGCTATAATTACACAAGCTATGAATCATTCTGGACTTCCAATTGAGTAGAGAAGGGAACAATATTCTATTGAGTCCTTAATGAGGCAACGTCCACCTTCTTTTAGTGCGTCTTCTGATCCACTTGTTGCTGAACAATGAATCAGCACCACTGAAAAGATATTTTCAGTTCCTCAATGTTATGAACATGATAAAGTCATCTTAGCAGTATATCTTTTGGAAGGTGAAGCTGATCAATGGTGTAATCTTATCATGAATACGAGGACAAGATATGAAATTGAGTCCATGGAATGCGATGAGTTCAAGAACTTATTTTTCAATAAGTACTTCCCTCGTATTCTTCGAAAAAAGATGGAGAAGGAGTTTCTTGAACTAAATAAAAAGGATGATGAATCTGTTGGTGTATAAGAATCGAATTTTTCAAGGTTTGCAAGGTATGCATCTGGATTTATCATCCAACCTGAAAGTAAAGTTGATCGATTCTTCAGTGCCTTAAAACCAAATCTTCGAAGGGAATTAGCTATAAGAGACTTCAGTAGCTATGAAGAAATTGTGTGTTATGCTATCAAGGTAGAAATGGAAGTTGTTGTTACTTATCCATCTCATAGTTTTGACAAGAAACGAAAGATGGAGTTCAAGGAGAAATCTCAGAATAATGGTGAAAAGAAGATGAATGTTTCCTTATGATCAAATTGTGGAAAGAAGCATGGTGGATATTGTCTTAAAGGGACTAGAAAATGTTAAGTGTGGAAAAGAATGTCATCGAGAATCTGAGTGTCGAATTAATGGAAAAAGGGTTTCAAATGATGTGAATAAAGAAAAGACTATAGAGAACGCACCACCAGCACTTCAATGCTTCAAGTGCAAGGAAATGGGGCATTATGCTAATAAATGCCCTAATACAAGGGTTAGTGATGACCAACATGAGCAACAACTTAAGGCAAAGGATAAAGGGAAGTCACATGTGATCACTATTGGAAATGTTGAATATGACAATGATGTGGTGGAATGATTAAGTGTTTATGTATTGGGATTCCAAAATAATGTTGTATATAGTATCGTGGAATATTGGAATATTTATGTATTGGTCTATTGTGGTTTTTAATATTTTTATGGTACTAGTAACCATGGAAAGTGATTGAGATATTTTTGGAAAAAAGATGATATGCACATAATGAAGTGATAAGGAGAAAATGAAATGTTTGAAAGTATTCATGAGCTCATGACTGATATAAGGAAATAGTTATATCATGGTTTGAGGTTTTGGTATGTGGAAAGAGTTAACTTTTGACATCACTCATGTTTTCACTAGGATTCAATGGGTACTCATTTTTCAATAGAATACATGATTAAGGCCTTTGAATGTTTGGAATGTGACCAACAAGACATATCTCATGATATATGTGGATCAACGATGGTATTAACATGCTTGTTATATGAACTCTTTGGTAATAGTTTTCACTATAATATGAGATTGGACAGCAGTATTTTGGGTAAGCCTAAAGATTGGAATGGATTATGTTGGAAATAAGTTAGTATTGTTTAAGGATAATTTTTTTTTGATATTATTGATGGGATGTTATAGTAATGTAGTTTTAGAAAAAGGAAAACCTGCAGGATGGGAGACAGCCCATCACGTCGGACAAGGCTGTGGGAATCGAACCCACAGCTGAAGTGCGACTGGCCTTTATCACCTACCACTGGCCTACAGGAAGTCCCTGTTTAGTAGAAACTAGTTTTATTATATTAAGAAGTATGATATATTAAGTATAAGTCCATTTTAGGAACCATATATGATTAATATCATTATAGATGGACTTATGTATTTTTTGATAACTTTTCTAACCTTTTTTTGAGACAGATGGAATGAACCATCATTCTATCACATGATCTGCTAACACATCACGAATGAAAAATTAAACTTCATTTCTTTAAGATATGAAGTGGAAATTGTCCAAAGAACGACCAACGGTGAGACTGTACCAAAATCACGAAAGTATTTCTTCTAATTTCAATTTCATCAACTTTAGGGAAATGATCTTGAAAACCAAAAATGTTGTCCTAGTGCTCTTATATCCGATGAATCATATGGTACCTTAGATATTCACAAATTTATGGCTTTGTGATTGTTGGTTTTTTCATAGCCATGTTCTCTACCACTCTCCATCAGAACTTGATGGTTAGATTTTTCTTCCATATCCATATTTTCACCTATGTTCTCCTACGTGGAAACCCAGTGATGAGTTAATTTGGGTAACCGTTACATTTCATACTTTAGTTTTTAAAGCCAAGTTTTTGTATTCCTTTTTATGATGTGGGTTTCTATTAAAGAAACATTCGAGTAGTAAACCATTTATAACCCCGACGAATTTCGAGGGCGAAATTCATTTTAAGGGGGGTAGAATGTAACACCCCGAGATTTTATGAAAAATATTCTTTTTAATTTCATTAATGTCTTGTTTTGTAAGCTACACCAAAAGGAGCTTGCACAACATGCATCCCTGCCTTGCCTTGCATTACACGCAATCACGACCTTCCTCGATAGCGTGTGTAGTACGCAATACCGAGTTTCACTAAACGAGATATTATTATAATATTATTATGAACTAGTTGTTATGAATAGTAATACCCACTTTTTGAAATTTTATAAATTTTATCTTTCAAAATGTACTTCATTTTTGGATTTGGAATATCGAAATTAGCTTAGGGTGAAATTTTGGTACTTTTCGGATAACTTTCATATTTAGTGAAAATTACTAACAACCTTTTTAATAGAAATAATTAATAGTGATAAATTAATAATTTGAGTGGTTTTAAAGTATATTTATAATATATTTTAACAATTTAATACAATTTTGGTCATTGGATTTAATTTCACATTTAAACCAGACATAAACAAGTGTCAATCTTTTGATAGTTATTATCTCTTAAGAACACGCTATTTGTTTTGATGAAGGGAATTAATTTTTAAATTAATTAATGCAACTGAAATGTTTTTAATTTGGTAAAATATACATCATTTTTGAATTCATAATATCAAATATAGCTTAGGCCTAATTTTTGGTATTTTTCTGGAAACTTTCAATTTTTGATGAATAGTGAAAACACTGGGTTACTATTTAAAAACCGACTTTTTATTTAAATAATTATTTATTTTATTTAAATTTATTTTAGGTAAAAATTGATACATAATACCTATATAAGTTCAATGTAATTCATTGGAGTAATTTTATAATAATTTTAGATATAAAAAAATTTTATTGAACTTTTCACCGTCTTTTACCCACCTCCTAGGAGAATTTGCAAATTTACATAAAACTTAATTTTACCGCTTCTGTGAGTGGAATTTCAAAAATCCGAGAGACACGGTTGATGTCAGTAAGTAAAATTTGGTTCAATGAGATGAAAATATATTTTGGTGAATAGTAACTTTTTACTTTTATTCACCACGGTTAAAAGTAAATAGGGTAATTAAGGGTAAAAATAATATTATTATTACCCTGAAACATGTCCTAATTCTATTTGATAAGTTCAATTCGACCAAAAAACAACCTTAGGAATACAATATGACCATTTAGGCCCACTTGGATTAGATTAGGACATTTATTATTAATTTATTTAAAGAAGGGTTAAAATAGTTAAAATAAAAGTTTAATAAGTAAATAATTTTTAATATAGGGTTATACAAAAGATATATTCGACTATAAATATTCATTAGAAATATAAAAAGATTTCCTACATAATGGTATTTTATTTGTAATTTTTAGACATTAAATAATTTAATTTATTTATGACACAAAGATGATGCAGTAATTATCTTATTAATGAAATATTGACATAATTGATTTTATAAATACCCAAATAAATGTAATTTGAGACTTTTTATGAATTACAATAATTTTCTAGGTTAATATGACATGTTAGTATTGATTTAATTAACTTTTTTCGAACTAATCATTCTGTTATGAATTTCACAAAAATCAATTACTAAATAGTGTCAAAATTTACATAAAATAGTTTTTAAAAAAAATATTATATTATTAATTGTTATTTTATTTCTAAAAATCTAAGTTTAGGCAAAATTACTCAGATAAGGTTACATATATTAATAATAAACAACTTGGGGTTCGTTTGTCTTGTTATAGTAAGTTTATTAACCTTATAGTGTAAGAAGACAAAAAGACATGGTAAAAGTAAAATTATCTAACTTAAAGTTAAATCTAAATGATAATGTTAAAATAGTAACCTAAACATGTCCAAATTATATTGGATGAGATTATTTTGACCCATACCCACCTTAGATTCTAAATAAATCAATTTTGAGCTATTTAAAACTGAATATGGCTTTATAATAAAATAATATTTTTAGTTTTTCCAAAGGTGCCCCTCTCCTCCCTTATAAAAGGGAACCTCCTCCCTCTCTTCCTCACACCACTTTGAGCCTTAAAGCTCGGCCAAACCCTGCCAATTTCTCCTCTACACTTCACTAGAAACATCCTAGAGGTCCTGGTAATCTTCAAATACCAATTTTAGTGCCCTAAAAGGAGGTCTCAAAGAAGCGCTTCAATGAAGAGGTAATGTCCGTTACTGATTCTTTCAACTTCATTTCTTCTTTAACTTCTTCTTATATAGTTGTTTAATTATGAATTAATAACATCAGTATCACTCATATACTGATATGTTATTATATGTATGAAACAACCCTATTTCACCATCTATCCATCCTATGGAAAATAAAATCACCGCGCGTGCGTACGTACGGAATACCGTCTCCACGCCATGGGGTAATCTATTTTCCACCACCACCTTACTTGTATGGGTATAATGGTGTAAATAATGAATATATATGATTATTGTAAAGTTATATTAATTCTGAAATAGTATACATACACTCTAATACAATTCCACGATCATGGGAACGATATCATCGCTCTTGCGTACGTACGGAATACCATCTCCACGATGTGATTAGACTTGTTCTACATGATTTTCATTGAATAATGATTACATAAATGAATTGAGTGAATAAATATGATATATATTACACTAATACCATTCTGTAAATGAGGTATCTATAACCTAAAAATAAGAATAAGAATTTATTCAACAAAACACGCATAAGAACAAAAAGTAATAAACACCCGAATAACAAGTCGCAATGAAATATTACTAATAATGAGCTAAGAATATGACCATATATGATATCATAACAATTATTATGATTCTTAAATAAGTCAATAACATTATTAAAATTATTATATAGGAGGTTCGGACACTTACGAAGCAAATCGGACCTAAGGTAAGGGAAATATCACAATCTCATTTTTTGTACTTTGGAATTTACTGGGGTGTATTTTATCATCCACATCCATATTTCCTCAATATGTCATATTATTTCCATACACCTAAAATTGTTTAAATCCAATTTTACCCTTTGGTGAGTTTTTAGTAAAAGATATGAAAGGAATCTTTTGTCATTTTTCGTATGAGGTACTTTTTGACTTTTCCAGCCAAAGTACGAGAAGAATGTTTTTTTAACTTATACGGAATGAATGGATTTTTAAAACATTATTTCCAAGAAGCTTCCTTTACAAGTTTTCAAGTTTATTTTTAATCAACTTCTTTTAGTTTAAAATTGTATGACATATTAAGAAAGGAAAAGTGTTTTTTTGAAGTAGAAAGGATATTTTCCTCAATAATGGAGTTCAAGTGTTTTATCAAAATTATTTTCCATCTAAGATAATATAGGGTTCTATTTCTATCCATATTATTACATTGATTTGATTATGTTGTGATGGAATTATTTTTTGGAATTCCTTTATCTTATATGAATTGTTTTAGGATGTTACGATGTTTAAGAATCCCATTTTTATTACATGGGTTATGCTATGATGTATGGTTTATGATTTTGTGTCACACATAAGAATGGTATAATTATGAGATGGGTGGGACCAATATCTCCCTCCAATGCATTGGGTAAAGATTTATATCTCATGATATAGACATGGCTGGAATGGAAGGTTAATCTGGTTCAGTGAAACAGGACCGAAACGATGAGTGAACTCGGTTCAGAAATGCACTTTGTCCGCTAAGATAGTCTTGGCAATGAGTCCTGACTACTAAGAAATGACTCTATATGATTATGTGTGTATGACACAAATAATCATGTTTTAAGTTATGATTATTGTGATTACATTTCACTACCATGATTTATCCCATGTTATGAAATTTTGATCTCTTTTGCAGGGTAAGATTTCCAAAATGTTATGTTCTTATGAATATGATGTGATTGATATTTCTTTTGTTTACCCTTACTGAGTATTTCAACTCACTCTTTTTATGTTTTATTTTCCCACAGGATTAAAAGAAAGGTTTTAGGTAAGGAAACAAAAAGTGGAATATCTTTATGGTAGATGTTGAAGATCTTTCACCACGATTAGAATATTATGTTCCAAGTTTCCAAAGACACTAAACTATTACGGTCCTTGTGTGTCTGTTTTTGTTATGTATTATGTATTCCGCAAAAGTAATTTAATATCTATGTACGTCAAGCTTAGGTCATCTACAATGATATAGAACATGGTTATTAGAATGTTAACCATAAAAAACCATAAATTTTCGATTGGTTAAAATTCTATTGATTTCTTAGAAAGAAAAGAAAATGGATGATATTTTTGTTCCAAAATAATTTTCATAGAGTTGAGGGTTTCTTTTACTATCCATAGAATCACTTGATAAAATAATATTCCTTGATTTATTTCCATATCATATGAATAATCTCTTCATTTGGTTGTGCTTTGATATATCTCCACTTTATTTCTTAAATCTAGAAATGAATATTCAAGAAAAAAATTATGCCTAAAGAACTTTTATGAATAATAAGATCCAAAATTCAATCCTTAATCCTTTAAATTTTTACTAAAAACAAAATGGTCAGTGCAGGTTATCCAATATGATAAATCATACTTTAATCGTATACAATAATATACTTAATCCATTCCATATGTATTTTACCTTAAGACTCACACAAAAAAAATCCAAATTTAAAGACCAAAAATTTACAAGAAAGTTCACTAAATTTATAAAATAAAATTAATATATGATTTCCCCAAATAATGTAGCTCTTTTATTCACATACCAAAAATATTAATACCTTAATCTCCTTTAAACATTTATGACACATGCATTGTTATAATAGTAAAATATCAGGTTGTTGAATATATTCCTTAAATCCAAACATCTAATAATTCTAGCGTAACATAATCCATCAAATCACTAACCACATTCATGGTCACCAATACTATTCCATAAATATATATTTATTATTATATAAAAATCAAGAACATATTTAGGGTTATATTTTCCAAGTCATATGTTTTCAAGAAGGTCAACTTACAATATAATAACTTCTCTTGATTACTAGTGTTATTCAATACATGCTTCTAATTCCTTATAGAAGAAGTACTGAAGTACAATCCTTATAAATCTCAATATTGTTATAAACATATAATTATTGATAAAATAACAAAATAACATAATTTATGAATCCCAAAACATACATATTAATCATTCCTTTTCTTATGTGGTAGTCTCATAAGATTGACCATGATTCATTATCCTATTTTGGGGTATATTATTTATATGCTTGAGACATTGATTTGTGTAGTGACCATCTCTTTGAAGTTTAAGAATTGTACATTGGAAACCAATTTCTTACCCTTGAAATCACAAGAACAGTAGCCATTATCTCTACAATTATAGAAAACTCTCATTCCTTTTAAGTAAGTACTAGTTTGTTTCTTTCCATAATTATCACATGTGGGGAAATACTTCTTTCTCTACTTTACTTTATCTAATTTTTTCTTAGTTTTACTCTATTTCTTGTGCTTCATTATGAAGAAAAATAATTATTTAATTATTTAATTTCTAATTAGAACATGATACTATATCCACGTCAGATGATAATGTTAGTGATACTTGTTACCTTCAAAATATTGGCATAAGACCATAAATTATTTGATCCTCATTACTCTTTGTATAATGTGAGTCGGTGAGTTCTCATTCATTCAGTGAGGTACCATTTATAAATGATGACATACACTAGATTAGAACATATCATTATGAAACAGAATTTATAATCACAAAACTAGGGAAATACATAACAAATATTGAGAAATTTATACATAGATAATCACATAAACATGGATTGTTTCAGATGTTCTTCTATAGTTATCCTCAAATTCTATCTTAGTGTTATGTTCTATAATCTAGGATTTCATAAATCTAGTTCCAAATATTTCTACTAATGTCCTCTAATACCAACTATAATGACCCTGACCCTAGTATCCTAGAGCTCATTCCTGAATTTATTACATTGGAATTATTATAATGTATCACATCTCCAAGGACTGAATAATTTAGTAGTCTTGAAGAACTAGATACATATTTTGAATTAAAATTACATTTTACACATAAAATTAAAATAATATTTTCTCTAAGAACACTATTATTCCACTTTTAATAAACTTGTATATCAATCATGATAAACTTCTTGACAACCTAGGAAAAAATAAACATAAGAATAGGGTGATCTCAAATACTCAGTAATGGTTAGGTGTTGTGGAATCCAAATTGAATCAATAATTATAATCCATATGGAAAAGTAAAAAAATTAAAAAAACATTCCAGTCAATAAACTAAGAATGAAAATGCATCCACATATTTTTTTCACAGAGAAAATCTGTTAGATAATAATAATTAAATTATAAATGTTGGAAATGATTAATTATTAGATATCATGTATCTGGCATATGAACCATTATACCATCAACACATTTTTCAAGAAAATTTTAGTTTGTGGTGAGCAACCCAAATAAATATTCTTAGAAACAAATTTTAAGGGTTTTTCACCAACTGATTTAATCTTATGAGACTACTGATGTATCGAGGGGCTTACATTAACCGGTCCCCAACCCATAGAGCTTGCATTAACTAGACCCCAACCCGTAGGTCTTGAATTAACCAATACCTAACCCATGTAATAATATTCCAAATCATTACTCATTAATAGAATAAGTTATTTAATTATTAAATAATGTGACTTATCATCAAACATCTTTATTAAATAAAAGATACAGATTTATCAATATTTCCCCAATTAATCAATTAACTATCAAGGTAAGAACCGTATGTAAAAATGGTATATGGATTAATCTATAATCATGTAAATGATACAATAAATACATATATTTAATTAAATATTCATTTAATGATGATTCTTAAATAAAATGGGTAGTATATACACCATAGAAAATAAAATAGGTGCATGACATCAAAAATATGCCTCAATGAATGAAAATTGAGACGAAGTTCCTTACAATTTCAATATCATTAATAAAATCAACAGATAATGTGTACTCATAGTAAATCTACATAAAATAATTTTAAATGAAATATAAGATAATAAAAAGTATTTTTTCACATATACTTATCATGATATAATCAATTAAATAGAAGTTTAACCCAATGAATGAATAATGAGTTAAGAAATTCCTTACCACTAATTAGTCGGATCATATTCCCCATGAAAGTAATATTTATCAAATGAAAAATTGAATAAAATAAACATAATGAAATTAATTATTTTATATATAAAAGGGCACTATACATAAACCACACATAAGGAATAAGTGGTGAATATGGAATATCTCACAGAAATAAAAGTGAGATGAGAATACCCTTAACTTATGTTCGAAAGAATTCTTCACTTGTACTTAATGTCTGAGAAAATGAAATTATATTCATTAATTACATAATGTATAACTTATTATGCATATATTTTATTTATTATAAATTTTTTAGTTCATTTATAGCCATTATGATGAGTTATACTATTTAATTTCATTTTTCTGGGAACACTCATTTCATGGTTTTCTGGTCAATTCCCTTGTGTATAATTATGGGTGTTCTTGTAAAATGGAATAAAAAATAAAAAACCTGAATGAAGTTATATTAATATAATTATAGTATTTAAATAGTCTCATATACCATTTGGTTATATGGTTTTATTATGATTCATTAGATTAAAAGTCGACAAAAAATTCTTAATTTATTTTGGTAGTTTTTACGACCATCATGAACTTGTTCCATTTTATTTAATATTATGATTATATATTGGTTATAGAACCAAAATAAGTTATAATATATATATATATATATATATATATATATATTAAAATATTATTTAACCATAATAATGGTTTTATGACTAGTATTGACGGTGGTAATGGGAAACAAAAACATGTTGTCCACGAAGGCGGTGAATCAACACATCACGGATAATGTTTTTATATTTAAAATAAAATGATGATAGAAAATATTTGATAATGGATATTACATTATCATAATAAAATTATAGTATATATGATATAATGTAGTTACCATGCCACTTTTAATAGGTTTGGTGTGGAGAAGATAATAAAAGAAAAGAAATTAAAAGAAAACGAAGGGGGGGTTACCTATTGAATATCGTCTCCTTAATAACCTCTTTAAGGAACTTGGATTTGTACGTTTGGTAACACCACCATGTCTTTAATGTGGGTAAGAGTTTTGGTAAGTAAATTGGGTATAATTTAAAAAGATACAAGGCTTTGGTGGCGTGAGAAGAAGGGGTGGTGAGGGTGGTATTTATAGGGATAGAAGAGTGGTGTTTTTGATTATTTTATTTATTAATTTATTATTTTGCAACAAGACTATCAATAATGTGGATTCTTGTGAATAATTATAATAAATAGTGTATTTTATTTAAAACAATGGTTCTTACATTATCCATACACTATCCATGACTCAAAAATTATTTTATTTATCTTATAATGTTAAATACAATAAATTATCGTATTTCACTATTCACCCAAAATTCAACTATTTTAGAAAAATACCGAAAATACACCCTAACAATTTTTTGACATTTATATTTAAAAAATTTACTCAATTTTATGAAATTAAGTTTCTAAATAGTATAAATTTAATTTTTAATTCCAAACATAATTTATTTTATTGTTTCATTAACAAAATAATTATTGCTTCATCATTGTATAATTATTTTAGGTAAATATTTATTCATTAAAAATTAAAAATAAAATTACATGAATTAGATAAACGTTTTATATTTAAAAGAAGAATATATGTTTTAATATATCTTCTTAATAAAACCATATTAAAAATAATATAGTTATTAAAAATATGAATGTGATATTTTGTGATTTTCTTCAATTTAAAAAATATCAATGTCATTTTCATGTACAAGTCTACATTGAATAACTCAAATTATAATATTATGTATTAAGGGTTTTATTAACATCATCCAATAAAATTTGGGAAAGTTTTGTGGTAATTTGATTATCAATGTCATGTAATATTTACCTTAAATTAGCATATTTACCCTTAACTGTGGTAATAAAAAATTACTAAAGTTACTATTCATATTGAAAAAAATAAAAAAATCCAATTTAATAAATTTAGAAACTATGGTTATAAATATATAATTTATTTTTAAAAATTAAATTCCCATTATTTTTATAAATTATTTTAAAATTAATCTCACTGATTGGATGAAACAACGGGTTTTAATGTAAAAATGTTCAAAATATTGAAATGTTTTTATATCCAGTTTCAACGTAAAATTTATTCAAATGACCTAAATTTAATTTAATTATTTATAATTTAGCTAATTTTACTTTAAAACAAATTTAAAATATAATTTAACAATATATTTTATTTATATGAAAAATCAGTTTTCAATTTAAATGCAGTATTTTTTACTATTCAACAAAAAAATGAAAAATATCAGAAAAAAACCAAAAAATTAAGCAAATTAAATTTTGATATTTTTATTTTAAAAATAAAGTTTATTTTTAAAATAGAATTTATCAAAGTGTTAAAATTTAGTATTAAAACAAATAAACCATTAAAAGGAGAAAAAATTTCCTTTTAAAAAAATATTGCTTTTTATGCTTAAAATTGGATTTATTATTATCATAATCCAATAAATATTATTTGATTAATTTAAAAGATTTATATTTTATATATAAAATATAAATATTATTAATATATTTTACTAATAATGATTAAGTTAATTTATTAAGATAAAATGTCATTGTGTGCACAAAAATAGTTTTTTATAAAAACACATCCTTCATTGTTCAATTGGTTTTTATTTTAATTTCCAATTAATTGAAAAAAAATTAATTCATTATATAAAAATTTGTAAACTATATTTTCATAATTAAGTTAATCTCATTCATTCTCTTCATTCCAACGGCTAGGTGATATCTATCACAATTAAATAGTAATATTTAATCATTTTTTCAATCTTGGTGTTCTGTGTAACATAAGCTATTAAAGATGTTAAATTTTAAAAGATACATACCATAAATCTTGGGGTGTTATGACCAAACAAGTTAATAGAAAAGAATAATGAAGAATCCAACCAACATGATGGCAGAAAGGAAGGAACCTCCTAATGCACCACCCATGGTTCATTGCTTCAACTATAGGGAGGAAGGTCACTATGCAAGACAGTGCACTAAACCACGGGTCTTTGAGGGTAATCAATGTTATAAACCACCAAAGATGAAGGATCAAGTGAAAACTTATACCATAAGTACTAATGAATCGGATCAATAAAATTAAGTCTTATAAGGTACACTTACTATTCAATCAATAATAGAAAAGGATTTATTTGATTTTGGTTCTACGAATTCCTTTATATCCTAAAAGTTTTCTAGATATTTTTAACTGAAGACCAAATACCTTGAAGTAAATATATTTGTAAAAAAAATTTATTGGTTCAATAATTTCAACCCAAGTGTTTCACTCTTCTCCTGAAAGCATCTGTGGGAAGATTCTTCTTGAAAATATCATAATACAGTCCTTGGTGGAATTCAATGATATATTGGACATGGATTGGATCTCATTAAATAGAGAACACATCAAATATTGGGAAAAGGAAATATCATTTCATATTCTAGACCATCCAATGATCCTCTAAAAATGCAATTAATATCATGAATCTCTTTTGTAAAATTCCACTATGTTGTGGGTGTTGATACCATGTGAAGAAGAACACCTTTCCCAAATATTGATTGAAAGGAAGGCATCAACCTAGAGGAAATTACCATTGTTAATGAATACATAGATGTATTTTCCAAAGAGTTACCCAGACATTACCAAATTGTGATTTATAATTCTCAATATATTTCATACCTATAGCCACTTCTATATCAAAATTTCCCTACAAGATGGCCCCGGTCGAATGAGAGTGTTAAAGAAGCAGCTACAAGATCATTTTGACAAAGCGTTCATATGCCCGAGTGAATCAACTTAGAGTTTTATGGTTCTCTTTTTCAAGAATAATGATGGATAAATGTGGCTGTTAATCAGTTTACATGAGCTCAATAAGATCACTATAAAGAACAACTATCCTATTCCAAGGATTAATGACTTGTTAAATCAACTACAGGGATCTCAATACTTCTCAAAGGTGTTTATTTATTCTGGATATCATAAATTGAAGGTGTAGAAGGAAGATATTCATAATAAATAATTCTATACAAGTTATAGGAACTATGAGTTCAAATTGGCTGCCTTTAGAATTGTAATTCCCCTTCAATATTCATGGATTTGATTAATAGAGTCTTTAGAGACTACCTTGAAAAATTTGTGGTAGTGTGTATCTATGATATTCTTATTTACTATTAGAGAAAGAAGGAATATGAATATAATCTAAGGATTGTGTTTTCAACATTAAAGAGGATAAAATGTATGAAATGTTTATAAATTGTGACTTTTGGATGCATAAATTCACATTCTTGGGGAACATGATCAGAAGTGAAAACATTTCTATCGAACCATCAAAAAAGGTAGTTAAGGAATGTCTCAGACCCACTATTGTCACAAAAATAAATATTTTTCTTGGATTGGGTGGGTATTTTTAATTTTTTTTGAGTAATTTATGATGATTGTGTACCCCACAAAGTTAACATGAAAAGGGGTAAAGTAGGTCTAGAAAGAAGAATATGAGGAAATATTTGAGGATCTCAGTAAGAGTCTAATCACTATACTTTTACTCACACTACCAACTAGTGGAGAAGGTTTTGTGATATATAGTGATAATTAAAAGAAATTTTGGTTGTGTACTCATTCATAATGATAAAGTGATAGCATATTCCTCATGATATATGGGGATGAATGAGCATAACTACCTAATGCATGATCTGGAGTTAACTGTTGTGATCTTCTCTCTAATGATTTATTGGACCTATCTCTATAGAGAAAATTTTGATATATATACTGATCATAAAAGTCTAAAGTATATATTCACATATAAGTATCTCAATATGTGTTAAATAATATGCTTAGAGCTAATCATGGACTATGACTTCTGTATTTACTACCACCCAGTAAAAAATAATAAGGTTGTTGATGTTCTTAGTAGAAAAAATAGATACTTTACCCATGGTGCAGATTAAGAGAGACCCTATATTATTAGATATGAAATGGATAGATCTTGAAATCATAATGGTGGGGAATAAATCCTATTATTCCAAAATTATTTCCCAAACGCCTATCCAAGAGAAGATCAAGGTGGAATAAAGGGATGATCTTGAGTTACAAAATAAGGTAGATGTTATAAAATAAGGGAAGCTACATGAGTTCCATATCAATTATGATAGTGTGATTCTGTTTGGAATGAGTATTTTTTTTCCTTCATAACATGAGATAAACAAGGATCTATTGGATATTGCACATAGATCATCTTTCTCCATTCATCTTGTAAGTACCAAGATGTGTCAAAATCTTCAAGAAAACTTCTAATGGTACAACATGAATAAGGATATTGATGAGTAATCTAAATATGTTTGCTATGTCAGTAAGTTATAGTAGAGCGACAAAAGTAAAAAGTGATGATGCAACCATTGATTATACCCACATGCAAATGTAAGAATGTCACTATGGAATTTGGCACTGGTCTCCTGAAAACCTCCAAAGGAAACAATGTGATATGGGTTGTGTTGGATCAAATCATCAAGACTTCCCACTTTATATCTATTAGAGAGGATTTATTTCTTGAAAAACTTTCCAAGATATATGTGATGTAATTAGTGAGGTTTTATGGGTTTCCCCTTTCAATCAATATTGATCTTGATCCAAGGTTCACTTATAAATTCTGAAGAATTATTTATCATTCTTTAAGTACTGAATTTAATTTCAGTACGAGCTATCAACCCCAATCTATTATCCAATATTAAAAGATTATTTAGATGCTCAAGGACATGCTAAGAGCATTCTGAATTGAAATCAAAGTAGAATGGTATCATAATCTCCAATTGATTCAGTTCTTGTATAATAATAGTTTCCACTCGATTATACAATTGGCTTCATATGAATCTCTATATGGGAAAGGATGTACAATTATAACTTTTTGGGATTATTTTGGGGAACAAAAACTACTTGGAATATAAATTATACAAGAGTTAAAAGAGAACGTTATAGTCATCCAACAACATTTAAAATATGCTCAGAGTTGGTAAAAGATCTATGCTAACAACTGTTGAAGGGACTTAGAGTTTGAAGTTGGAGACAATTTTTTCCTTTGAATGTAAATGTAGAATAGATTCATGTGGATTGGAAATAAAGGTAAGCTTAGCCCAAGGTACATTGGCCCCTTTGATATCCTTGATAGAACAGGACTAGTGGCATATCATCTTGCACTTCCACTAAGTATGGCTCAAGTTCATAACGTGTTCCACCTATCACTGCTGAGGAAGTACATACCTGATCCATCACATGTAATGAATTCAGAGGTGGTCAAACTAGATAATAAAATCTCATATGAAGACCATCTAGTAAAAATATTGAACTGTAGAGACAAAGTTCTAAGAAATAAGACAAATAACCTTATTAAAGTGTTATGGAGGAACCATAAGTATGAATAGGTGACTTGGAAACCAGAGGAAACAATGAAATAAAATTACCATCAACTATTCTCAACCAATAATATGAGTGTAAATTTTTAGTATGAAATTTCAAAATGGGGGGAGAATGTAACAGTATAAATTTTATAAAAGATAATTCTCTCTTGAAATAAATGAGTTTTATAATATATTATATAGTATTATAGATATAAAGATACTAACAAAAAATTATTTCATTAATAAAAATTTTACCTCAATTAGAAATAAAAACTATTAAAATTCCAAAAATTACAACTGGAAAAAAATATAAAATATAAAATATAAAATGGGAAAATACGGATCTCCCTAATCTACTAGAATCATTTCCCCCACTTCTATTACAATAGAAACGAAAAAATATATATTAGTAAATCAATTAAGATTATAAAAAATTGAAATATGGAAACCTATTTTCAATTGAGTTGAATAATGAATTAAGGAATATATAATTATTTATAGTGGGTAATGTGACTATTGGAATAGTAACTTAGTCATTGTGAATTGTAACATGACCGTTGGGAATATTAACATGATCGTTGGGAGAGTAATTTTACCTTAAAATAATAAATTATGATATAAATAATATTTAACCTGATTAATTTATGTAAATATAAATTCTATAATACCAAAAAATAAATATCATGATTAAAAAAACTCCAAGAAAATATAAGCACATTTTTAATAAATTATATTTTAAAGTATTTTGTAAAAATTATAATTTTTATATTAAAAATTAAAATCTCCTATTTTCAAATTTTATTTTTATAAAATGAATATAATTTTTAAATCAACACTTCAAATTTATTCAAGGGTTTTTTTTTTGATAATTTTCTGAAATACTTCAATTTTTAGATGAAAAGTAAAAATATTGTTTTTTGCATAACTGGTGTATTATAAATTACATAATTCATTATGTAATAAGAAAATAATAATTTATAGAAATTTAATTTTGGAAATAATATATTTTAATTAATTAATTATTCATGAAAATACAATTAATGAAATTTTCAAAACTGAAAAAGACTTTACAAAACCAAAAGTCAAAAGTGATTCCATAAAATAACAATTTTTCTTTTTTCACTTTCCTTTTTAATAAACTAATGATTTAAAATTAAATAGTTTATTTAAAGTCTTAAAACCATTATATTATATTCATATATGATTTATATTTTCAAAAAATTACTATTACATGTTTTACCTTTGATATGTTATTTTATTTAATATTTTATTCTAAATATACCACTCTCCTCAAGTACAAATAAAATCACTCACTTCCATTGGAAACCCACTCTTTCGACACATTACATAGCCCAATATCTACCCAAATTCTCCTTCTTAATCCTCTTATATTCTATAGGAATGTTATGAAGTAAATGAAATCCAAATATCAAAGGATTTATATTGTCGTGAAAGAGAATCTACAACGAAGAAAGAGTGTGTTTTTCAAATCTTCACACATTTTATTTTTCTCCTCTCTTGTTTCAAAAATTATTTCAAAATTCAATACTCTAATATTTAATTAAGAAAAAGTTTCAAATTATATTAATGATTTTAACATGTGGTAAAAATAATATTTTTAATGTATTTATGTTTTATGACTCTTTTTCTTCATATTTGGACAACGTTCTAGATAACGGTTTAATAGACCAGTCCATCCCACGATCATGATATTGTCCACTTTGGTCCCATCACACATAGTTTTTCTTTACTTTGGATCTGGATCTCAAGAATCCCCTAGGAAAAGGCCTCATAATGGAAGAGGTATCCACACCACCTTATAAAGGGGTGCTTTGTGCTCCTTCTCCTTCAATTTGGGATATCCATAATCCACCCCCCCATAAGGGCCCAACGTCCTCACTGGAACATCAAATGGATTCCAGCTCTAATACCATTTGTAACGGCCCAATCTAGCCCATGATCCTGATATTGTTCACTTTGGGCCCAGCCCGTAAGATTTTACTTTCCATGGGCTCTAGCCCTCAGGAATCCCCCATGAAAAGGACTCATGATGGGAGAGGTATCCACACAACCTTATAACACATAAAAACACAATTTATAACCCATGGATGAAACATTATCCACCGAATTCTGATCTAAGAGGGCCCATACTCCTCAAGGATCAAATTTTGGTGTCCATACAATTTGACCATAACACGCACCAATAAACCTATCATAAAAGTAGGCATATCTGTCACGATATCTATCACAACAGCATGCATATCTAGCATGAAATCTATCATAATAACATTCAACCAGTAATGCTCTCTAAATGGCATGGAAATAATTCATGGCATGTGATTTTTGATAAGTTCCTATATGATGCATGAGATGGAATACCCTAATCTCATCAGGTTAAAACAAAATAGAACTACAATGATATTAATAATAATAGTACAAAACAAGTGTGTCACCCAACAGTGAAATCAAATCAACTGTAATAGATAAAAATCCAAAAAAATGTAATTCAATTAGAGGTAATTTGGATTTTCTCTGTACACAGGGTAGCTACACCAGGGCCCAACTAATTACCAAACTACATTTCCTTCTTATCCCTTTATAATGTCTCCAAACATTAAGAAAACCTAGAAAAGAACACTTCTTTGATACCACTTTGTAACGTCCTAGATCTGGATTCCACTCAACTGGTGCCCCATACCTGGTAGGCCACATGGCCTCAAGCGCATTTCCCCAAATGCCAGAGTTTACCAACTAGAAGCGATGAACTAGGGTGTGATAGTGGGGAAACTATGCCCTCATTGGAAAAGTGTAACACAGTGTAATAATAATAAACAATATAGGAAACAATAAACAACATATAACTAAAATAAATAGTCGAAGACTGATAAGATAAATAACCAAGCATCATTCAATACTAAAGATGATGCAGCATGTCACATGTTCAAGAAAAGAAGCCAAACAAGTACACTATAGTAATACACAATATAATTATCAAAATAATAATAGAAACCAAAATAAACTAGGAAGAATTTCAAGACTCGACTTGGTCCCATGCCCTCCAACTCCTAAGAAGCACATAATGTACCTATAGCAGGGCGCTTTCCCTGATCAATTTCTACAATCATATAATCTATTTGGGCCCAAAGCTTGACACAAGCAGGGTGTGAGAGTAAATATTAGTATGAAACCACCAAATTTCTGTGCCAATCTATCAGTGAATATATATATAATGGGTAGTGTACAATAGTGAAAGTAGTAAACAATAGGTACTCAAAAGTAAGCATAAAATATGTCTCATAAGACAACGGTAAACAAGTATAAGTGAAGACTGAATCCAAGATTGTGATCATTCTTGGTAGACGCGTCATAAGTCATCAATTTAATTATTAAAGTTTTGTGAATTATACAAAGTATCGAGGTCTATCCTAGTCCTGATGACCCCCATATAAAAGTAACCATTGACTCATGACACAATAATCATTTAATCATTTTCCAATAGAGTCTATCCTGGGTATCTCTCAATGGATCATAGGTTCACTCGACATTTTAAAATAAGAATCAATGAGCCCAAACACCATATATGCAGCTCACTCATGGACTTTACATAATTAAACCCCTGATCACATCCATTATCTTTTAACCAAGTAAATGGTTCACCCAAGGTATATAAGGTGTAAATAGTAACATGAGACTTCCCTTGTCTTTTAACCGAGACTGTGGCTCGCTCATTGATAATTATCTATTTTTATCATTTTATTCAATTACACATTCCATATCAAAAGAAACACATGTTAATTAAACTATCTCATGGCCTTAACATAATCAACTCATTTGGGATTAGTATACATAATAACTAACACATGTAAATTAAACTATTTCATTGTCAAACAAGGATAACTCACACGGGTAAAACAAATAACAAGCCTATTATGAAATTTAAACAATTAAAAGGCTTAACGCAACAATTATATAACGTGGTAAATTCATATAATGAGAAATAAATTTTCAACAACCCTTGAATGGAAGTTAAATTTATGCTTCATAGGCATTATCATCTACACAGGCATCCAAGAGAAACGCACCCATGGGGTGACCCTAAATCAAGGTTCACAACCCTAAACATGCTTTCAAATAATCCAATCAATTATCTAATCATCAATAGGAAATAACAAGGTTAATTATTAAATCAAGTGACACCCTAAAAATGGGTTCACGACACTCTGTAATATATTAACATCAAGAAAATTCGTGAAATGCACAAGACCACCTACATCGTACTTGTACGACTCTCCTCGTCGAACATCGGGTTTTGATTCTCCCTAGAATAGAGTAGATTTATAAAATGGTATAAACACTCAATATTAAATAACTAGATCTAGAGAATAAATTAGGAATAAAGGCTCAAGAGTAATCGAGAGCTCATCGATCAGGTTCGAACTCAATCGACAACGATGGAATTGGGATTCAGATGATCAATCGGGAAGGGAAACGGCTCTCGACACTACTGTTCTCGACCTTGGATGATCCTTATATCCATATTATGAAAAACTATGGTACTTCATGATTTAATCATTTAAAAAAGTATATAGTGTGTCCTTTAGATTACACACCATATCCATATAGTTTTCTGACCCGACCTTTACGTGGTCATGTACCAGGATTACATCGCATGTAGCCTTCCATACATGGTGTGTACCTATAAGTACATGGTGTATAGTTCCCAGTCACATCATGTAATAGGCCTTCATTTATCCCATTGACCTATTTTCCCTGAATTTAATAAGTATCAAATGAAAATGAAATATTCATACCTCAAAAGAATAATCTTGTTCTTACAAAACTCTCCCTTAAAGTAATTCATCCCTGAATTTCCCTTCCACGGGTTGTAAATAAATATATGAGAAAAACTCCATCTAATTTGATCATAAATTAGCCTCCATATCCCAAGTATCGTCCTTCACTCATATGTTCTACCATAGAAAATGTACCAAAGGAACAGACATGCCACAGATAACCTTTGTGCTACGATCCACAATACGAATGGGATTCTTCTCAAAGGATGCATCTTCATGAAAATCCACTTTCTCGGGATGTAAATTGTGATACAAGTCTGAAAAGTAACATCACAACTAAGAAACATGGAAGACATCATGCATAGCCCCATACCTCTGATGTAACTGCAATTGATAGGAAATCGGCCCGACCCTCACTAGAATCTCAAATGGACCAATGTATCGCAGTAAAATCTTACCATGTCTCTTGATTCTATTGTGTCCCAACCTCTGTGCAACACAAAAGAAAACATGATACCTAAACTCAAACTCTAGAGGTCATCTACGCCGATCACCATAAAATTCTGAAGATACTGTGCACTATCCATCTATTTATGAATCAACTGGACTTGCTCAGAAGTCTCCTGCCTGAGATGTGGTCCCAGTAAAGCTGCCTCACCCGCATTCATCTAGCACAGGGGTGATCGGAATGAAATACCATACAAATCATCATAAGGTTCCATATTTATAGTCACTAGGAAACTGTTATTTTAGGAAAAATAAACCAGGGTAATATGCTTCTCCCAAGATCCTCCAAAGTCCAAGACACATGCTCGCAGCATGTCCACTAGCACATGTATCATATCCTCTGATTGGCCATCAGTTTTAGGGTGGTATTCTATGCTCAAAAGAACTTGTGTACCTAGTTACCTTTGAAAAATATGACAAAAATGAAACATAAAATGGGAATCCCTATCTGAAATGACAAAATGAGGGACCCATGAAGTCGTACCACCTCATAAATATAAATCTTCCTAAGCTCATCAACACTGAAGGTCTCCTTGATCGGAAAGAAGTGAGCGACCTTCGAAATTCTATCAACCACCACCCACACTACATCATTACCTCAAGGTGACCTTGGTAAACCCATCATGAAATCCATCATGACCCATTTTCACTTCGTAATAGGTAACTACTATAAAATCCTAACTGGACACTGATGTTCCGCCTTCACCTGCTGATAGGTGGAACACCTCATAACAAAACCAGCCACCTCTCTCTTCATACCTGACCACCGTTACTGGCGGTGCAAGTTTTAGTACATCTTGGTAACTTTGGGATGCACTACCCAAGCTAAAGCATGCAACTCCTACATCAACTCCTCATGTATGTCCACTAGAACCCGGATACATTCATGGATACGCAAGACCTCACAATCACCTATTATCCAACCAGTAGGTGGATTCACACCAGCTATACTCTCCTGTAGGACTCGGACCTCAAAATATGATATTTTTTTCATCCTCACTCTATCCAGAAGGGTAGAAGTCACAACTAAAGAATAAAGGAAGCTCTGTCCTTAACTACCATGAACCTCCTAATCCATCTTAGATAACAACGCTATAAGCTTCCACTCACTACTAGCTTGATACACTACCTGAATCTGAGTCCCACTTATTAGTGAATCATCCACTGCATTTCCTTTCCTAAGTGTGTAAGAAAGCTCAAAGTCAAAATAATGTAGGTAATCCACCCACCTACGCTACCTCAGATTTATATCACGCTGAGTAAAGATATACTTGAGACTTTTATGGTCAATGTATACAAAAAAACACCCCCACAATAAGTAATGTCTCCAACAACTTAAGGAAAGAACAACCATAGATAACTTGATATAATGCGTCGTATAGTTCCTCTCATGTGGCCTCAACTGATGAGACCCATACGCAACGACTCGATCCCCCTACATAAAAATTGCTCTTAGCCCAAAACCTGAAGCATTTTACATAGTATAAATCCCTCCTGGATCTACAAAAATCAGTATCGATGCTGACGTTAATCTCCCTTTTAGCTTCTGAATGGTCTTCATTCAATAATATAACTATACGTACTTGACACAATTATTTTTCAAGCTTGTCATTGGCACTTCTAAGCATGAGAATCCTTATATAAAATTCCTATAGTAACCAGCCAGCCCTAGAAAACTCTGCACCTCAAAGGTGTTCTTAGGATTCTACCATATAAATACTCCTCTCACCTTATCTGGGTCCACTGATACTCCTGTCTCTGAGATAACATTTCCTAGGAAGTGAATCTAATCCATCAAAAAGTGTCACTTTAAGAGCTTAGAATATAACTGATGTTATATCAGTGTAATCAAAATGATTTCAAGATGTGTGGTATGATCATTTCGATTATGAAAATATACCAAGATATAATCCATTAAAACCACAATAAAAGAATCAATATAGGGATGGAACACTCGGTTAATTAGATCCATGTAAATCGTTGGCACATTCATGAGACTGAATGGAAAAACCAGATACTCATATAGAACAAACCTACTACAAAATGTGGTATGAGGTATGTCTGAAGATCGAACACCTACCTGGTGATATATTAACCTTAATTTGATTTTCGAGAACACTCAGGATCCTCTAAGATGATTAAACAGGCCATCGATCTGTGGCAAGAGATATTGGTTTTTAACTGTCAACTATTTTGGTTTCAAATAGTCCACGCACAGCTTGAGGGTATCACCCGCCTTCTTCACAAAAAGGATCATAGGACACCATAGATAAGTACTAGTTCAGATGAATCCCTTAGTATCCAAATCCTCTAGGTACGTCTTGATCTCTTGTAGCTCTGTTGTAGCCATTCTATAAAGAGGAATTGATAACGGTGTAGCTCCTGACACTAGCTCGATAGAGAACACTACATCTCTTACTAAAGGTAAATCTGAAAATTCATCCAAGAAAACATCCCTGAAATGATCAACCACTAGAGGTAAATCTATCTTACATGTTCCTTGGTCATCCAGATATAAACTGGAAATATATGCTATCATACCACTCAACCCCCATTTCTCGGGTCCATCCTGGATTTCCTGAACACCCCACTCTCCCTTGTATAGAGATGATCCACCTCCTGGTGACGTAAAACTCACCTTGCGGAAAAAGAAATTGAAAAATACTTGAAAATTGTAACGACCCGACCCCAGTTACCCAGAGTCGGTGCATTATTGCGTAACATTGGCATGATCACAAAAGATCAAGTCTCAAAAGACCGATTAGTTTAGTAGCCTTGGAAACACTAGATACATTCATAAATGTTACATGACATCATAAAGTGAAAAACTACAATAAAAAAGTCTTCATAGTCCACACTCATATCCTCTTCTGACTATCCATGCAGGTCATTCATAAAATACTTCTTCACATCCTGGAAAATATTAAAACATTGAAAGGGGTGAGCTCAGATGCTCAGTAAGGATAACAATATTGCGAAAGCTTTCATAAATAAACATTAACATTTAAGGAAATGTATAACTAAAAAAAGCCTTTTTAAACTTGAACTTCAGCATAATATGGAAAAAATAAAATTAAATAATTCCATTTACTTATTCACATGGATATTCTACTAGTCGAATAATCACATGCAATATCAATAACCACTTTCATAATGATGTAATGCATAATTCCAGACTATCATAACCATGTAGCCAAGGCCTCGTGCCAATTCTACAATAACATTTTGTCAAGGCCTCGTGCCAAGACACTAGTTTGTCTCATGAGACCTACCGATGCATCGAGGAGCTATAGCGGGCTCCACCCGTCACTTATTAAGTCCAATGCATTCCTCATATGAACAGGTTTAAACATATCACAAACCATAACATAATCCTATCACATAAAATATGCATAAAGGAAACATAACATTTCCATATTTCAATCACAAGATATCAATACAACACATTGATATAATAAAAACACTTTCAAAACCATTTTCAACACCAAAATAAAAGAAAATTAAAACTTGATATTTATTTTTCATTTTTTTAAAAAAAAGTTAAGGCTTGTAGAGGAAGCCAAAACTAAAATAATGGTCACAATGGTGGGGAAGTCATTGTCGCCACATATGTACGAAAAAAACATTCCTTTTGTCATTTAGTAAAAAATCTTCGTATAAAAAGATTCCTTTTGAATAAAAGTAAAATTCAAAGGAGTTTATACACCGTATAGAATAAATTTGTGTATAAAACAAAATATGCCTCAATGAGTGGAGATTAAGACGAAGTCCCTTACAAATATCATTTTTTAAATAAAATAGATATATTATGTGTATTCAATATATTTACACATAATGAAAGTATAAATACAAGATAGGACATAATTATATCATGACATAATTTTAAAGTAGGAGATTAACCCAAATAATGGAAATTGGGTTATGAAGTTCCCTTACCTCGTGTCCAACTTGACTCGACCGCTCTTTAACCTCCTGAATAATAAACTAGAGTTAATCTCTACCTTCTAAGAACCTTTTTCAAGTTCATTATTCTTTTTATATAACTTATTACCATGTTATGACCATTATGTAATTATTTAAGTTAATAACGGTCGTTTTGTCGATCTTAGGTACTTGAGTCAAAAATAAACTTCTTATAATTACACTTTGTTCATGTAGTACAATATCCATTATATCCATAATTATATTCATCATGTAGATATCATATACATCATATATATCCAGTATATACATTCATTTATAATATTACATAACATTTAGAGGTAAGAAATGAAATGCACCGTTCATGGAGACTGTAAGCCGTACATACGCATGAACGCTACTATCATTTCTATTTCATATTTAATGGAATAAAGTTATAATTATATAAAGGTATAATATAATTACAGTATAATATAATTTATAATACCATTTACTCTATCCTTTATACATCCCACATATGGCATTAACGATTCAAATCACTTTGAGGGGGTGGTAGTCCGCACTTCCTAAAATGAAAATATCGTGTTTACCCAAAATGGAAACCATAAAGGTATTCCATAAATGAAAAATAAAAAGCTTAATTAAAACATTAACATATTATATATCATATATAAATATAGTAACATCTTAATGTCCACATTTTAAGGTGTTATATGAGTGTTGAACAATCATCGTTTCGTGAGACAGAAATTTTCCATCCACAGAAATAGTATGTTCATTAACCATTAGATATAGGTGTGTGTAAGTGTAGCTCTAATACTTATTATAACAACATCATAGTATATTGATGATACTTTTGGTGTTACACAAGAAATTAATAAAAAGATTTTAGGGGGTTGGAGAAGCAAAATAAAACATAAGAACACAAGAGAAAACACTACCTTTAAAACGGGTAACTCTTTTTGATTTGAGATCAAAGGATTCCTTGAGAAGACTTCTGCACAAAGTGAGGATTCTAGGAGAAAGAGTGTGATGTGGAGAGACAAAATGGGTAGGGTTTGGACGATCCAAAGGCTTTAGAGGTGTGGGTAAGGTGGTATAGGTGGGGGCCTTTATAAGAGGAGAGGAGGGGCACTCTTGGAAAGTCATGAAATGTTACTTTATTATATAATGAGTTTCGGATTTTAAAGGTCCCAAACTTATATATTTATAGTATAAGGTGATAATGGTTCGAAATATACTCATACAATAGGTTTTTGACAAGTTTAAGTCATATATTTTGCATTATCTATTCATTTTATTTAAATCGTTAATTAATGAGGTAATCATTGCATCATCATGGTGTCATAAATAATTTAATTTATCTAATGTCTAAAAATTATAAAAAAAATATCATGATGTAGGAAATCTTTTTATATTTCTAATGAATTTTTATAGTCAAAAATATTACTTGTATAACCCCATTTAAAAATTGTTTTAGTAAAACAACTCATGTTTGTGACATTTTTATTTTAACATTAAATAAAAAGTTTTTAATGTCATTTTCCTACCAAAGTGGCTCCATGGGGTCCCCAAGTTGACCCATGGATTTTCTTGGTCGTCCATGACTCATACAATAAGTTTAGGACAAGTGTAAAGGTATTTTCATATTTTTATAATATCATTTTTACCTTAAATTTCACTAATTACCTTTAATCGCGACTAATTAAACTTAAAAGTTACTATTCACCAAAAAAAATATTTTAATCCCATTGAACCACATTTTACTTTTTAATGAAAACCATGTATGTTGGATTTTTGAAAATCAAATCACAGAAGTGATAATGTTTCATTTAAATGAAAAATCAGTTTTTTTACTACCACTTAGTGGTTTCACTATTCATCAAAAATTGATGTTTTTCAGAATAATGCCAAAATTTCACCCTAAGATATAATTGATATTCTGAATTCAAAAATGATGTCTATTTTAAAAAATTACAAACATATAAGTTGCATTAATTAATTTTATAATTAATTCCCGCTGTCACAACAAATAGAGTGTTTTTAAGAAACAATATATATCAAAATATTGACAATTGTTTATGTCCAATTTCAAAGTGAAATTAATTCTAATGAACACCATTGGATAAAATGGTAAAAATATATTCCAATTATACTTTAAAACCACTAAATATTATAATTTATCACTATAAATTATTTTTATTAAAAAAAGTTGTTTTAAGTATTTTTCACTATTCATAAAAAAATTGGACGTTCTCAGAAAATTACAAAAAATTCAAATTAGGATAATTTTGATATTCCAAATACAATAACGAATTCCATTTGGAAAGATAAAATTTATAAAATTTCAAAAAGTAGGTATTACTATTCATAACTGCTACTTTTATTGGTTGGGGTGTGTGTTAGAACTCGAAGTTGCGTACAACACACGCTACCGTATTATTCAAAGAGAAGTGTACCGTGGAAGCTTGGGGTGTTACATTCTCCCCTCCTTCAAATAATTTCATCCTCGAAATTTCATATAATATCACTGTATAAAAAGACTCGGGTGATTATTCATCATAAGTTCCTCGGGTTCCCAGTTTGCCTCCTCCATCTTATGGTTACTCCATAGAACTTTTACCAGTCGAGTCATCCGGTTTCTCAGCACCTATTATCTTGTATCAAGAATCCTGACGGGCTCTTCGTAATAATACAGATCGGGTTCCAGTTCCAATTCCCCATAGGCGAGTACATGTGTTAGGTCAGGCATGTATTTTCTCAATAGTGATACGTGGAATACATCATGAACTTTGGAGAGACTTGGCGGCATTGCCAAAAGGTAAGCTACAACCCCAATTTGTTCTAGAATTTCGAAGGGTCCGATGTACCTGGGACTCAATTTACCCTTCTTACTAAAATGTATAAATCCCTTACATGGAGATACCTTCAAGAAAACATGATCTCCTACCTGAAATTCCAAATCCTTCCTTCGGTTGTCGGCATATCTCTTCTTCCTACTTTGAGATTCTTTGATGTGGTTTTGGATTACTTTCACCTTTTCTATCGTTTCCTCCACTAGTTCTGGGCCTACAAGTTTTCTTTCACCAATGTCATCCCAACAGGTTGGTGTGCGACATCTCTTTCCGTATAACGCTTCATATGGTGCCATCTGAATACTTGAATGGAAGCTATTGTTATAGGAAAATTCTACCGGAGGTAAATATTGATCCCACATTCCTTGAAAGTCAAGTGAGAATGATCTCAACATGTCTTCTAAGGTTTGAATAGTTCTTTCTGATTGTCCATCTGTTTGACGGTGGTAAGCAGTGCTCAAATGAAGTTCAGTATCCAAGGCATTCAGAGGACTTTTCCATAATCTTAATGTAAAACGGGGATCACGATCTGAGACAATTGATAGGGGTACTCCATGAAGTCTCACAACTTCATTAATATATAGTCTTGCTAGAAGTTCAAGTGGTATATCTTCCCTTATAGAAAGAAAATGTGTTGACTTCGTGAGACGATCAACAATGACCCATATTGCATCATTTCTTCTAGGAGTCTTTGGTAGTCCCATGAAAAAATCCATCATAATATTATCCCATTTCCACTCAGGTATGGGAAGAGGTTGCAATAATCCACCAGGCAGTTCCCTTCCAGCTTTCACTTGTTGACAAACCATACATCTTGACACAAAATCAGCAATCTCCCTCTTTATGTTGTCTCAACAAAAATGTCCCTTTAAATCTCTATACATTTTGGTGCTCCCAGGGTGTATAGAGAAATTGGAACTATGAGAATCATCCAACAATTCCCTCTTTAAATCAGGTATATTCGGGAACACAAAGTCTCCTCCCAAATTTCAAAATTCCATCTTCACACACAAAGTCTCTCAATTGCCCATCATTCATAGCTTTAATATTCTTCTTCAAATCTTCATCATCGGCCTGAGAACACTTTATCCTTTCTAGTAAATATGGTTTGGAAACCATTTGAAAAAAAATTGATGTTTCACCCTCCATGGTGATTCCCATATACATCTTTACTAGATCAATGAAAATAGGATCCCTTTCCACTCTCATCATGTTCAAAACTCCATGATCTTTTCTACTCAAATAATCTGCAACCTTATTTACCTTCCCTGGGTGGTAGTGTATCATTCAATCATAATCCTTGAGTAGTTCAATCCATCGCCTTTTCCTAATGTTGAGTTCTTTTGTGAGAAAATATATTTCAAACTCTTTTGATCGGTATATATCTCATATTTTTCACCATAGAGATAATGTCTCCATATCTTCAAGGCAAATATTACAGCAGCTAACTCGAGATCATGAGTAGGATAGTTCTTCTCATGAATTTTTAGCTGTCGTTATGCATAGGCAATAACCCTATCATTCTGCATAAGGACACAACCAATTCCTTTCATTGATGCATCACTTTAAATAACGAACCCATCATTCCCTGATGGTAGATTCAATATAGGAGCGTTGAATAATCTTCTCTTCAGTTCTTCAAAACATTCTTCACACTCTTTTTTCCAAACAAATTTAACCCATTTACGTGTGAGATTCGTTAATAGGTTATCCAATCAGGAAACATTATGGACAAAACGTCGATAATAACCTGCCAAACCAATAAAGTTTTGTACCTCAGTTATACTCATCGATGCTGGCCATTCGTGGATTGCCTTAGTCTTATAAGGATCAATAGAAATTCCATCCTTAGAGACAATATGTCCAAGAAAAGAAATCTCTTGAATCCAGAATTCACACTTGCTAAACTTACCATATAATTCATTCCTTCTAAGAGTCTTCAAGATAATTCGCAAGTGATTTTCATGATCTTTGTAGATTTTGGATTATACCAAGATATCATCAATAAAGACCACCACAAAATCATCAAGATAATCTTTGAAAACCCTATTCATTAGATCCATGAATACAGAGGGTGCATTAGTCAATCCAAAAGGCATTACTGTAAACTCATAATGCCCGTACCTTGTTCGAAATGTTGTCTTCGGAATGTCTTCCTTCTTCACACACAACTGATGGTATTCAGATCGAAGGTCAATCATTGAAAAGTATTGAGCTCCATGCAATTGTTCAAATAAATCATCAATGCGAGGTAGGGGATACTTGTTCTTTATTGTTATAGCATTGATCTCCCTGTAGTCAATGCACAACCTCGTAGATCCATCATTCTTCTTAACAAAAAGGACAAGGGATCCCCATAGAGAAACACTAGGGAGAATAAATCCCTTATTACTCAATTCCTCTATTTTTTTCTTTAGTTCAACTAATTCCACAGTGGAAATTCTATAAGGGGTCTTCGATATAGGCCTTTATCCAGGAATTAAATCAATGGAAAACTCAACTTCTCGTTCTGAAGGATGTCCAGGTAAATCTTCCGAAAACACATCTACATATTATTTCACAATAGGTACATCCTCTATTTGAACATTCCTTTACTCCCCATTAGTCATTTCATTCTCTTCCTCCCCAATAATTGAATTTATTTGAGCTACTGGGGGTGGATCTAAATAAGAATTATGTGGTGACGATTCTTCTCTAAAAATAAGGTGTTCCTTATCATCATCATCAAAAATCGTAACCTCCTTCTTCTTACAATAAATCATTTCATCATAGTCCGAAAGCCAATCCATACCAAGGATTATATCAAACTCAATCATAGGTATGACAATGAGATCAGCAGATAAAGAACATTTATGTACTCTAATGGGGGCTAATTCACAAAACTTTGTTGCAATAATACTTCCCTTAGGAGTTTTGACTGACAATTATCTTGTTAAATCAAATTGGAAATATCTAATTTTCTTAGAAAACTGGTAAGATATGAAACAATGTGATGATCCAGAATCAAATAATGCATTTTCTAAACTCGAAGAAACCATTAAATTACCTGCCACTACGTCTTTCAGAGCTTCAACCTCAGCAGTAGTGATAGCATAAGCTTGGCCTTGATCCCTTGGCCTCTTCTAAGGTAAGTTCCCCTGACACTTAGGAAATTCATTTGCATAATTTACCATCTCTCTACAATTATATCATTCCACATTGACAACAACTTTATTTCCCTTGCAATCATGATCTTGGTGGCCTTTTTCACCACACTTGTAATAGACTCCCATTTCCTTCAAGAAAGTACCAGGGTGTTTCTTCCCACATTTACTGCAAGATTGATATTCAACTTTTCCCTTATTCACCTTATTTCCATTTCTAGATTGATCAGAAGATCTCTTCTTTTCTCGCTTTTCTTTAAAGTCATAAGACTTAGAGAATTCATTTTCCATCTTGATAGCACACGAGATAATATCTTTGTACGACGAGAAGGTTTGTGATACTAATTCTCAAAGGAGAAATGGTTTTAACCCATCAAAGAAACAATCAATATTACTTCTTGGGTTATGTATATAATCTACAGCATGACTTGTTAACCTTGTAAAGTTAGCCTCATACTTTACGATATTCTTATCCTCCTTCTTCCTCAGACTCAGAAATTGTCTTTCCATATCTGCTCGATGGTCATGTGGAAAGTATTTTTCTAAGAAAATTTCCTTAAACTCCCTCCATTCCATACTTGATACTTCTTTATCTTCCTTTGTGTTTTGAATCAGCGACCACCATTGATCGGCATCTCCAGTGAGGCGGTAGACTGCCATGACAACCTTCTCCCTTTCGCTACTCCCCAAGGCGTGGAATATTTTCTTTAAGGATTTTATCCATTGCTCAGCTACTAATGGATTTATACCCCCATTAAATGTTTGCGGTTGTTGCCTCATGAAGCGGTCTAACATTGAACCTCCATGTTGCGGATCAGGGTGCTCCATACGAGTAAGGTTATTATTCATAACCTGAGTGAGTTGTCCCAGTATGGTAATAAGTTGATCAGCACCAGTTGTATCTCCAGCTCCACAATAATTATCTTGAGAAGGAGGGAAATCCCTACATGGAGTGCGTGCATTGATACGGTTTACATTCCTTCCACTAGGCACCATTTCTAAACAATGGAATAAACTAGATTAGTTTATGAATCAAAATACATGATTACATACTTGTAAAACACTTAACATTAATTGAACTATTTATGGATATAATCCATAATCATAAAAATGTTTTCTTTGAGGAAGTATATACTCATAACCCTTCATAGTGTTTTGTAAAGAAAATTTGAATTATCCTAAGCATATCCTCTAGGAGTGTCGTAACCAAGAGTGTAGCAAGGCCCGTTGTCGTGCACCAGTTCCCGTTCGAGTCTAGCTCAAAGCGGTGTTTTCAGGTTTTACCCCTAGGTACATCTGTGCCAGATCCGCCTCTACCTACTCATATCCAGACAGGGATGTATTGCTCTGAAAACTAACAAAATCTCTATAATACCAAAATTCTAGGAAGTTCTTCTATACTAATCCCCAAGGTCTATCTTTGGGCTATGTTCTCTAATCAGAGTTTATCTAAATCTAGCATCTGAGGTTAGTACTAAACTACCTCTGATACCAACTGTAACGCCCTGGCCCCAGTTACCCAGAGTCGGTGCATTATTGCGTAACATTGGCATGATCACAAAAGATAAAGTCTCGAAAGACCGATTAGTTTAGTAGCCTTGTAAACACTAGATACACTCATAAATGTTACATTACATCATAAAGTGAAAAAATAAAATAACAAAGTCTCCATAGTCCACACTCATATCCTCTTCTGACTATCCCTGTAGGTCATTCATAAAATACTTCTTCATGTCCTGGAAAATATTAAAACATTGAAAGGGGTGAGCTCAGATGCTCAGTAAGGATAATAATATTGCGGAAGCTTTCATAAATAAACATTAACATTTAAGGCAATGTATAACTAAAACAAAAGCCTTTTTAAACATGAACTTCAGCATAATATGGAAAAAATAAAATTAAATAATTCCATTTACTTATTCACATGGATATTCTACTAGTCAAATAATCACATGCAATATCAATAACCACTTTCATAATTATGGAATGCATAATGCCAGACTATCATAACCACGTAGCCAAGGCCTCGTGCCAAGTCTAAAATAAGATTTTGTCAAGGCCTCGTGCCAAGACACTAGTTTGTCTCATGAGACCTACCAATGCATTGAGGAGCTATAGTGGGCTCCACCCGTCACTTATTAAGTCCAATGCATTCCCCATATGAACAGGTTTAAACATATCATAAACCATAACATAATCATATCACATAAAATATGCATAAAGGACACATAACATTTCCACATTTCAATCACAAGATATCAATACAACACATTTATATAATAAAAACACTTTCAAAACCATTTTCAACACCAAAATAAAATAAAATTAAAACTTGATATTTATTTTTCATTTTAAAAAAAAGGTAAGGATTGTAGAGGAAGTCGAAACTCAAATAATGGTCACGGCGGTGGGGAAGTCGTTGTCGCCGCATATGTAAGAAAAAAACATTCCTTTTGTCGTTTAGTAAAAAAACTTCGTATAAGAAAGATTCCTTTTGAATAAAAGTAAAATTCAAAGGGGTTTATACACCGTATAGAAGAAATTTGTGTATAAAACAAAATATGCCTCAATGAATGGAGATTGAGACGAAGTCCCTTACAAATATCATTTTTTAAATAAAATAGATCTATTATGTTTATTCAATATATGTACACATAAATAAAGTATAAATACAATATAGGACATAATAATATAATGATATAATTTTAAAGTAGGAGATTGACCTAAAGAATGGAAATTGGGTTAAGAAGTTCTCTTACCTCGTGTCCGACTTGACTCGACCGCTCTTTAACATCCTGAATAATAAACTATAGTTAATATATATCTTCTTAAGAACCTTTTTTCAAGTTCATTATTCCTTTTATATCACTTATTACCATGTTATTAACATTATGTAATTATTTAAGTTAATAACGGTCATTTTGTCGATCTTAGGTACTTGAGTCAAAAATAAACTTCTTATAATTACACTTTGTTCATGTGGTAAAATATCCATTATATCCATAATTATATTAATGATGTAGATATCATATACATCATATATATTCAGTATATACATTCATTTATAATATTACATAACATTTAGAGGTAAGAAATGAAATCCACCGTTCATGGAGACGGTAAGCCATACATACGCATGAACGCTACTTTCATTTCTATTTCATATTTAATGTAATGAAGTTATAATTGTATAAATTTATAATATAATTCCAGTTTAATATAATTTATAATACCATTTACTTCATCCTTTATACATCCCACATATGGCATTAACGATTCAAATCACTTTGAGGGGGCGGTAGTCCACACTTCCTAAAATGAAAATATTGCGTTTACCCATAATTGAAACCATAAAGGTATGACATAAATGAAAAATACAGAATCTTAAGTAAAACATAAACATATTATATATCATATATAAATATAGTGACATCTAAATGGTCACCTTTGAAGGTGTTATATGAGTGTTGAACAATCATCGTTTTGTGAGGCAGAAATTCGCCATCCACAGAAACAGTATGTTATTTAACCATTAGATGTAGGTGTGTGTAAGTGTAGCTCTAATACATATTATAAAAACATCCTATTATGTTTAGGATACTGGTTTTGTTACAAAAGAAATGAATAAAATGATTTTAGGGGGTTGGAGAAGAAAAATAATATATAAGAACACAAGATAAAACACTACATTTAAAACGGGTAACTCTTTTTGATTTGAGCTCAAAGGCTTCCTTGGGAAGACTTATTCCAAAAGTGAGGCTTCTATGAGAAATAGTGGGATGTGGAGAGACAAAATGGGCAGGGTTTGGCCGAGCCAAAGGCTTGAGAGGTGTGGGTAAGGTGGTAGAGGTGGGGGGGCTTTTATAAGAGGAGAGGAGGGGCACTCTTGAAAAGTCATGAAATGTTACTTTATTATATAATGAGTTTCGGATTTCAAAGGTTCCAAGCTTATATATTTCTAGGATAAGGTGATAAGGGTTCTAAATATACTCATCCAATATGTTTCTGACAAGTTTAAGTCTTATATTTTACAATATCTATTTATTTTATTTAAATCGTTAATTAATGAGGTAATCGCTGCATCATCATGGTGTCATAAATAATTTAATTTATTTAATGTCTAAAAATTATAAAAAATATATAATGATGTAGGAAATATTTTTATATTTCTAATTAATTTTTATAGTCAAAAATACTACTTGTATAACCCCATTTAAAAATTGTTTTTGTAAAACAACTCATGTTTGTGACATTTTTATTTTAACATTAAATAAAAAGTTTTTAATGTCATTTTCCTACCAAAGTGGATCCATGGGGTCCCCAAGTTGACCCATGGATTTTATTGGTAGTTCATGACTCATACAATAAGTTTAGGACAAGTGTAAAGGTATTTTCATATTTTTATAATGTCATTTTTACCTTAAATTTCACTAATTACCTTCAATCGCGATTAATTAAACATAAAAGTTTATATTCACCAAAAAATTATTTTAATCCCATTGAACCAAATTTTACATCCTAATGACAACCATGTATGTCAGATTTTTGAAAATCAAATCACAGAATTGGTAATGTTTCATTTAAATGAAAAATCAGTTTTTTAACTACCACTTAGTGGTTTCACTATTCATCAAAAATTGAAGTTTTTCAGAACAATGCCAAAATTTCACCCTAATCTATAATTGATATTCTGAATTAAAATATGATTTCTATTTTAAAAAATTACAAACATATAAGTGGAATTAATTAATTTTATAATTAATTCTCGTTGTCACAACAAATAGCGTGTTTTTAAGAAACAATATATATCAAAAGATTGTCAATTGTTTATGTCCAATTTCAAAGTGAAATTAATTCTAATGAACACCATTGGATAAAATGGTAAAAATATATTCTAATTATACTTCAAAACCACTCAATAGTATAATTTATCACTATAAATTATTTTGATTAAAAAAAGTTGTTTTAAGTATTTTTCGTTATTCATAAAAAAATTGGACGTTCTCAGAAAATTACAAAAAATTCAACTTAGGATAATTTCAATATTCCGAATACAAAAACGAA
This sequence comes from Viscum album, assembly GCA_963277665.1. Lineage (NCBI taxonomy): Eukaryota > Viridiplantae > Streptophyta > Magnoliopsida > Santalales > Viscaceae > Viscum > Viscum album. Next base: position 1,476,523,530 of record OY728147.1, on the reverse strand, counting down.
GTAAATTCGGAAAGATAAAATTTATAAAATTTCAAAAAGTAGGTATTACTATTCATAACGGCTACTTTTATTGGTTGTGGTGTGTGTTAGAACTCGAAGTTGCGTACAACACACATTGCCGTATTATTCAAAGAGAAGTGTACCGTGGAAGCTTGGGGTGTTACAAAAAGAGACTAACCAGTACATTCTACGTATGAAATCAAAGCCTATCATATTTAAGAAATAGACATCCCAAAATAAGTGACACCCACCAACCTCAAGGGGGAACTCCTTACACTAACGCACACCTATTGTCTTTATCCCTATGGCAATGTCTAGCATCACAACATAATTATAAAATAATACACCTAGAACAATGATCCCTACAATGGGAATAGATATAAAATTATGAAAATCCCCAGTATAAAAGAGTGAATAAGATAAAATGGAGGCAACTAGAATAGTACCTCTGATAGTATAAGGCTCGGGGTCTGGCTCATACTGGGTCTGTTGCACTAAAAATGTATGGCATGTACCACGGCCCTATGACACTACCTGACTGCTCTAAGTTGATCCACTATATTGTCATTGAAAACCACAAGTCTAGCTACCTAGGCCATGAACACCACCTCATCCTGAGTGGCCTGGAGTATTATAATTCCCTAACTATTGATAATTCATTGACCCTGCTCATGAACATGGAGTCGATGCAGAACCTCTTTCACTAGATGCCGATGGAAAATCCCTAGAGTAACGTTTTAGATGTCCCATCCTACCAAAAGATCGGTACTTGAATAGGTCCATCGAACACTAAAATCTCATTTTCCCAACTCGGTCGCACTGATAGCACCTCACCTGGCTACTGGAAGAAACATTCTAACTACTCTTATCACTATAATAAAGCTCCATACGATGCTTCTTGCTCCCAGTCTAGAGAGTACTAGATATCGGTGTCGAACCTCCATGGTTTGAACCCCCATATTATCGTAGATTAGGATCAGTAATTAGATCTTGATTCACGATGGCATATACATAAGGTAACCTAAAAACATTCAACTGTGATCTGATGTCATACCTGAGACCATCCTTGAATCGTATAGCCCTCAATGTATCGTAACCCATTAGAATAGGTGAAAATCTCTGAAGATCAGTGAAACAAGTAGAGTAGTCCATCGCTAACATAGCACTCTGCTCCATATGCACAAACTACTAGGCTCTATCAGAACTTAGTGTCTTAAGGAAATATTATTCATAGAAGACCATATGAAAATCTTCCCTTTCCAATTTTTGATGATCCTATGTCTGGGTGACAACATACCACAACATCTTGGGTGAATCATGTAGCGTATAAGTTGCGATATTGACCCTCATCCCAAGAGGAATCTCTAGATTATTTAAGATCGTAAGCATGGACTATATCCATGAATATGTAGCATGTGGTCCACCATACACTAAGAACATAGGTGGATGCTACAACTGGAATACTCACGTCAGTTCTATCATAGACGTGGAAGGATAAGGTACTCCCACGAGGGTCTGTATAAAAATCATGAAGCCTTCACGAAACTATTCATTCTCACCTGTTTCTGGTATAACAGTTGGTGCCACGACTGAAACATCTAGAGGATCCACTAGTAGACCATGGCATACCACCTCTGAGGTATTCTCATTTCCACTCTCCTGTAATATAACTGGAGGTTTTTGTGTTGGAATTTCTCTATAAAGTCTAGAAAATACACCTCAGTATAATCTTTATTCATCAAATTACATAGTTCAAGAATGAAATAACTAAACATGAGAATAAAAGCCTTAAAATTTCACAAAAAATGAGTAAATGGTGTGTAAAAATCATACAGGGTGTGTACACATAATCCCTTACATGGTCATGTACTCCTTCCATCCTGGGCATGTAAACACCACAGGTACATGGTGTATAGAAACTATACATGGAATGTCCCCTTAAACTCTCACATGGGTGTGTAACTCTTCCTTCCTTGGTCATTTAAATGTTCTAGATACATGACATGTCGGGCTGACACAAGGCGTGTACTCAAGTATTCCTTCTTATCCATGTACTTTTACATGGCCATAGCTACACGAGTCTACCTATGTAAAACTACATGGGGTGTACATATGGTACACAAAGTGTTCTGATCAAAACTCAATAACTCATGTTTTATCTCACATGGTCAATGACACAGTCATCTTTCACGTGGTGTGTACTTAGTGTACACATCTTGTACTTGTAAAAGTTCTTTTCGTCCTGAACATAAGAACACATGGCATGTGTTCATTGGACCACATGTTTTTTTGTCTGGTTTTTCAGATAGTAAGCCTCAAAAACTTCCCTGGAACCCCAGTTTTTGAAAAATAAAGCATCAGTGTGACAAATTGTGAACTGTGGGGGCCCATACTCCCCACGAATCAATGTCTAGAATCCACATATAACACATAACAACACAATTTTTATACCATGGCCAAAACATGATCCACCAAATTATGATCCAAGAGGGACCATAATCCTCAGGGATCAAATTTTGGCATCCATCCAATTCAACAGTAACACATACCAATACACCTATCACAATATCAGGAATATCTATCACGGTATCTATCAAAATAGCATGCATATCTAGCACAACATCTATCACAAAAACATACAATCAGTAATGATCTCTAAATGGAATTATAATAATGCATGGAATGTGATTTCTAACAAGTTCCTATATGATGAATGTGATGGAATACCCTCATCTAATTGTTTTGAAACAAAATAGAACCATAATGATATCAATAATAATAGAACAAAACTAGTGTGTCACCCAAAAGTGAAATAAAATCAACTGTAATAGCTAAAAATTAAAAAAAACAATTCAATTTGATGTAATTTGGCTTTTCCCTATACACGGGGTAGCTACTCCCAAGCATAGCTAATTACCAAACTATATTTCCTTCCTATCCATTTCTAATGTCTCCAAACAGTAAGACAACCCAGAAAAAGAACCCTCCTCTGATACCACTTTGTAATATCCTAGATTCGGATGCCACTCAACTGGTGCCCCGTACCTGATTGACCACATGTCCTCAAGTGCATTTCACCAAATTACAGAGGTTTCCAACTAGAAGCGAGGACCTAGGGTGTGATACTGTGGAAACTATGCCCTCATTGGTAGAGTGTAACACAACATAATAATAATAAACAATAGAGGAAATAGTAAATAACATATAACTAAAATAAATAGCAGAAGAATAATAAGATAAATAACCAAGCATCATTCAATACCAAATATGATGCAGCATTTTACATGTTCTATAAAATCATCCAAACAAGTACACTAAATTAATACACAATATAAGTATCAAAATAAAAAGAGAAACAAAAAGAGACATGGAAGCATAGAAAGCCTCGGCTTGGTCTCATGCCCTCCAACTCCTAAGCAGCACATCAAGTACCTATAATAGGGAATTTTCCCTGATCAGTGCCTACAATCATATAATCTGTTTGGGCCCAAAGCATAACCCAAACAGGGTATGAGCCTGACCTTTTCTTTTAACTGAGATTGTGGATCGCCCCTTTCTAATTACCTCTTTTTATCATTTTATTCAATTACACATTCCATATCGAGAGAAACACATGTGAATTAAACTATAAGATGGAATTAATATAATCAACTCACGTGGTATCAGTATACATAACAACCAACACATGTGAATTAAACTATTACATGGTCAAACAAGGATAACTCACATGGAAAAACATATAACAAGCCAATTATGAAATTTAAACAATTACAAGGCTTAACACAAAAATTATCTCATGTTGGACCCTAATAATGGAATTTCATGTCAAGTGTCATAGGCCTTATTAGCCATACAACCATCCAAGAGAAATAAACCCATGTGGTGGCCCTAAATCAAGGTTCGCAACCCTAAACATGCTTTCAAGTCATCTAATCAATTCTATAATCATCAATAGGTAATAAAAAAGTGAATTATTCAATCAAGAAACATGATAAAAATGGTGCACGACACTCCTAAATATATAGACATCAATACAATTAATAAAAGGCACAAGACCGCCTACCTTATACTCGTACGACTCTCCTCCAATAGCGTTGGGCTTCAATTCTCCATAGAATGGAGTAAATATACAAAATGGGTAAAAACACTTGATATTAAATAAATAGATTGATAAAAGAAATTGGGAATAAAGGCTCAAGAGGAATCGATAGCTCACCTATTGGATTCTAACACAACCGGCGGTGAAGGAATTGGAGTTCGGATGATCAATTGGGAATGAAAACGGCTCTCGGCTTGTTCGTGACCCCGGACGAGCCTTCTGTCCATTTGAAAAAAATCGCACTAACACCCAATTTAATCATTTAAAAAAATTACACAGAGTGTACTTGAGATTACACTCCATGTCCTTATAGTTTTCTACCCTAACCTTTGCGTGGTTGTGTATCCGGACTCATGGTGTGTAGCCTTCTATACACGGCGTGTACCTATAAGTACACAACATGTAGTTCCAAATCACATTCTATAACAGACTGAAATCCATCCCCTCTACCTATTTTTCCCCAATTTCATAAGTATCAACTGAAAAGAAATGATCCATACCTCAAAAGAATAACTGGGTTCTTAAAAACGGCAAGTTAATCACTAATGGGGATGTTTTTAATTATTTTCATATCATAAATCCAATTAATTGTTAAAATAAATTTTTTATTATATATAATTGTATAAATATTTTTATTTTAACCTTATTTAATTTATTATACTTATTTAATAATTACCTTTAAAAAATAGAAAAATCATGTAAAACAGGAAAATTTTAAGAAAACATGATATCAAAATGTTTCAATTTCATTAAAATAAAATAAGGTATATAATACAATAATTATATCTGGTAAATAGTTTCATAAATGACTATAATTAACTTCTAGGTCAATGTTTTAATAAATATAAGTTTATTATTCAGGAGGAACAAAAACAACAAAATAGGGTGGGAATTAAAGTAAGGGGATTCTCAAACCCAATTCTTTTATTTGGGTTATTCTCTCTTCCATGGTATGAATGTTCATATTATGTTCCTAAAATTTCCTTTCCCTTTTCCTTCAAGGATATACATGTTTCTACCATTTGAAAATAAATTCTAAGAGAACCTATTTTTTTCAAAGTGACTTCAATTTCTGAAACATCATATTCTACTCCTCATGAAATTCTTCTTGTCCACTCAAGAATGATGGTGTTTTATGTCCAATTTTGATTTACATTATTCATTTGGGAACTAAAAATTTTATTCATGAATGTATTTATTATGAAATCCTTATTAAACCCATTATCTTCCTTGGGTTTATTTATTATCATTGGTTTATATACATTCTATGTAGAATGTATGATTATGTAAATTTTATGATTTCATGTGTGGGATCAGAATTATATATCCCTTCAATGAATTGGGTAATGTGATGTATCTCATGATATAATGTGAAATATGCATGAAAATGATTCTATATATTTTCAAAATGATGATGTTATGATTATGCACATATGATATGTGTGAGCATGATGCTATTTTTGTTCACAAATATGTGTGGTTTATTACCACTATGTCACGATGATAAATTTTTATTCACTTCCACATCACCTACCTTTATCACATGTTTCCCTCATGATTTTTATGGTGATGTTATTCTTATGATTACATAATAACGATTTTTCTCACCCATGTTATATTGATTCATTTCCCTTATTCATCCTCTTATCGGGATTTTAGCTCACCCATATCATTGATGTATATCCTTAGGTGATTACATGTACTAAGGAAAATGTGGGATTTAATAAGGATGAAGATGGAGGATTTAAATAAATGTTTATGTTTTATTTTGTAAAAATTATGTATAATCCTAATTTTCCCAATACAACAAACCTTTGTATCCAAGAATTTTAACACTATTGTTTTGTTTATCTTTAAATGGATGTAATAGTTATGAATGAAAATTAGGGCAGTTATAGAGTTATAGATGGGTACATCTCCAATTTTGATGGATACCTATCAAATGTAGCCCACGGAGTTGTGTGAGTTGAGGTTATAGGTGGATGACCTGATACAAATGATTTTCATTCGACCTAGTGTGTCATCATGGAGTGATCAAGTGTTATTTTCCAAGTAGGTGTGGACAATAGTCTAAGGTTGTGTATAGACTACCAAAATTTGAGTTAGGTAACAATCATGAATCAGTACCCTCTTTTGAGGATTGATGGCCAATTCAACCGATTGACAGGATCAAGTTGGTTCACGAAGTTTGATCTTCCATCTTTATATCACCATTTGAGGGTGAAGGATGAAGATATCCTGAAGACTGCCTTCATATGCAGGTATGGTCACTTCGATTTTACGGTTATTCCACTTAGTGTTCTGAATGCACCATCTGTGTTTATGGGACTTATGAAATCTATGTTTTGTGAGTTCCTAGATTGGTTTATCATTATATTCATCAACGATATCTTCGTCAACACAAATTTAGATGAGGATCGTTTCAAACATCTTAGATTTGTTTTGTAGGTCCTTTTACACCACAATATTTATGGAAAATTTTCCAAATGCAAGTTATATACGTGAGAGGTGTTTTTTCCTTGGACATGTAGTGTATCTAAAGGGTTTGTTAGTAGACCCTTCAAAGTTTTAAGCATTTTTTTTCTTGGGAAATATCCATGAATGTAGCATACACTACTAAAAAATCGGTCATTAGCGACTTCCATTGGCGGTCACTATAGGCCTATAGAGACCGCCCAGCGACCGCCATTGGCGGTCGCTTCAGCTTCGTCGTTGTAGGCCAATAGCGACCGCCAATGGCAGTCGCTATAGGTGGCCGAAATGCCGGCCTTAAGCGACCGCTTGGCGGTCGCTATAGGCTTCCTGGCGGGCACCATCAGCGACCGCCACTGGCGGTCGCTACCCTAGGAAAAAAAAATTTTAAAAAAATTCCTATTGAAATAAATATATATATATATATATATATATATATTTATTTATTAAACAAAATATATATATATATATATATTAAAGAAAATATTTATATATATAATATTAAATAAAATATTTTAAATATATATATATAATATGTTTTAAATATTTTAATATATATATATATATTAAAGAAATATATATATAATATTAAATAAAATATTTTTCATTTTTTTAATGAAATGTACGAATTGTGTTTTTTTTCTTCACGGTGCAAAATCAGAGATAAAACAAGGTAAAAATAATAAAAAATGGAAAACAATTTCAAACAGCATAAACATCAAGATAATCATAAACAATAAATGATAAACGTGCTTCAATGATCCGAGCAGGTCCATCCATTTCAATCTTCTGCTTCAATAAACCTACAATAAGATAAAAAAACAACAAAAAAAACAAACATAAATTGGACATAATTATTCAGTTATTATATACATATAATAATATTTAATCTGACATCAAATCATGGTGCTATAATAATTTTAAATCCCCAATTTGAGAAATGCATTCATTTCAGGTCATTCGGAGCACGTTGGCTCCGAATTCGACAGTCTCATGCCGTTTTTGGTGTTTTATGACACTGGAAACGCGTTTTCGGTCACCACAGTCAAAAGACACCTCCGATTGACGTTTTTGTTGGCACGAACATTTCACAAATCACAAAACGACTGTTTTTGTACGGTTTCAGGGCATTCTGAGGTCGTTTGGGTGGTTTTGACCCCACAACGCGCCATTTTAGCATGCACTGAGCTGCTGAAAATGACACAATCGGTCGTACCGCACGCATCGCATGTCCGATGGGCGTTTCTTCTCCTCCTACACATCACGAATAATATTCCTAATGTTTTTGTGTGGTTTCAGGTCATTCGGAGCACGTTTTCTCCAAATTCGACCGTCTCACGCCGTTTTTTGTGTTTTATGACACCAAAAACGTGTTTCCGGTCACCGCTGTCAAAAGACACCTCCGATTGACATTCTGTCTGCCCGAAAATTTCAAAATTCATAGTACTGCTGTTGTCGTACGGTTTCATGGCATTCTGAGGTCGTTCGGGTGGTTTTGACCCCCCAACGCGCCATTTTAGCATGCGTCGAGATGCTGAAAACGACACAATCAGCCGTACCATGTGCACCGCACATCCTATGGGCGTTCCGTCTCCTCATACATGTCACGAATAATATTCCTAATGTTTTCAAGTGGTTTTAGGTCATTTGGAGCACGTTTCCTCCGAATTCGTCCGTCTTATGCCGTTTTTGGTGTTTTATGACACCAGAAATGCGTTTTCGGTCACCTCCATCAGATGACACCTCTGATTGGCGTGCCGTCATCACGAACATTTGAAAAATCAGACAACGGCTGTTTTCGTACAGTTTCATGGCATTACGAGGTGGTTCGGGTGGTTTTGACCCCCCCAACGCGCCATTTTAGCGCACGCCGAGCTGCTGAAAATGACACAATCGGCCGTACTACGTGCACCGCACGTCCGATGGGTGCACTGTTTCCTCATACACATCAAAAATAATATTCCTAATGTTTTTGTGTGGTTTCAGGTCATTCGGAACAGGTTTGCTCCGAATTCGACCGTTTCACGCTGTTTTTGGTGTTTTATGACACCGAAAACGCGATTCCGGTCACCACTGTCAAACGACCCCTTCGATTGACATGCCTTCTACCCGAACATTTCACAAATCATACAACAGCTGTTTTCGTACGGTTTCATGGCATTCTGAGGTCATTCGGGTGGTTTTGACCCCCCAACGCACCATTTTAGCGCGCGCCGAGCTGCTGAAAACGACACAATCGGTCGTACTGCGTGCACCGCATGTCCGATGGGTGTGTCGTCTCCTCCTACATGTCAAGAATAATATTCATAATGTTTTCGTGTGGTTACAGGTCATTTGGAGCACATTTTCTCTGAATTCGACCGTCTCATGTCGTTTTTGGTGTTTTATGACACCAGAAATGCATTTCCGGTCACCGCCATCAAACGAAACCTTCGAATGACGTTCTGTCTACTAGACCATTTCAAAATTCACACAACGGCTGTTTTCGTATGGTTTCATGGCATTCTGAGGTCTTTCGGGTGGTTTTGACCCCTCAACGCGCCATTTTAGCGCGTGTCGAGCTGCTGAAAACGACACAATCGGTCGTACCGCGCGCACCGCACGTCCGATTGACGTGCCGTCTGACCGAACATTTCAAAATTCACACAACGGCTGTTGTTGTATGGTTTCATGGCATTCTGAGGTCGTTTGGGTGGTTTTGACACCCCAACGCGCCATTTTAGCGCGCGTCGGGCTGCTGAAAACGACACAATCGGGCGCACCGCATGCACCGCACGTCCGATGGGCACTCCATCTCCTCCTAAACATCAAGAATAAAATTTCTAATGTTTTCGTGTGGTTTCAGGTCATTCGGAGCACGTTTGCTCAGAAGTCGACCGTCTCACGCCGTTTTTGGTGTTTTATGACACCGGAAACATGTTTCCGGTCACCGCCGTCAAAAGACACCTATGATTGATGTGTCATCTACCAGACCATTTCACAAATAAGACAACGGCTATTTTCGTACGGTTTCATGTCATTCTGAGGCCGTTCAGGTGGTTTTGACCCCCCAATGCGCCATTTTAGCGCGCGTCGAGCTGCTGAAAACGACACAATCTGTCATACTGCGCGCACCGCACGTCCGATGGTCGTTCCGTCTCCTCCTACACGTCAGGAATAATATTACTAATGTTTTTGTGTGTTTTCAGGACATTAGAAGCACGTTTTCTCCGAATTCGACCGTCAAACGCCGTTTTGGAGTTTTATGACACCGGAAACGCGTTTCCAGTCACCGTCGTCAAACGACACCTTCAATTGACGTGTCGTCGGCACGTCCATTTCACAAATCACACAAAGGTTTTTTTCTTATGGTTTCATGGCATTCTGCGGTCGTTCATGTGGTTTTGACCCCCCAACGCGCCATTTTAGCGCGCGCCGAGCTGCTGAAAACGACACAAACGGCCGTACCGCGCGCACCGCATGTTCGATGGGTGCATTGTCTCCTCCTACACGTCACTAATTACATTACTAATGTTTTCGTGTGGTTTCAGGTCATTCGGATCATGTTTTCTCCGAATTCGACCGTCTCACGCCGTTTTTGGTGTTTTATGACACCAGAAACGCGTTTCTGGTCACCATGGTCAAACGACACCTCCGATTGACGTGTCGTCTCCCCGACCATTTCACAAATCACACAACGACTGTTGTCATACGTTTTTGTGGCATTACGAGGTCGTTCGGGTGGTTTTGACCCCCCCCAACGCGCCATTTTAGCGCGCGCCGAGCTGCTGAAAACAACACAATCGGTCGTACCACGCGCACTGCACGTCTGATGGGTGCGCCGTCTTCTCCTAAATGTTAATAATAAAATTACTAATGTTTTCATGTGGTTTCAGGTCATTCGGAGCACGTTTTCTCCGAATTTGACCGTCTCACACCGTTTGTGGTGTTTTATGACACCAGAAACGCGTTTCCGGTCACCGCGGTCAAACAACACCTCCGATTGACATGTCTTATACTCGATCATTTCAAAATTCACACAACGGCTGTTGTCATACGGTTTCATGGCATTATGAGGTCGTTCGGGTGGTTTTGACCCCCTAACGTGCCATTTTAGCGCGCGCCGAGCTGCTGAAAACGACACAATTGGCCGTACCACACGCACCGCATGTCTGATGGGCATGTTGTCTCCTCCTACATGTCACGAATAATATTCCTAATGTTTTCGTGTGGTTTCAGGTCTTTCGGAGCATGTTTTCTCCAAATTCGACCGTCTCACGCCGTTTTTGGTGTTTTATGACACCAGAAACGCCTTTCCAGTCACCGCCGTCAAAAGACACCTCCGATTGATGTGTCGTCTACCCGACCATTTCACAATTCACACAAAGGCTATTTTCGTACGGTTTCATGGCATTCTGAGGTCATTCGAGTGGTTTTGACGCCCCAACGCGCTATTTTAGCGAGCGTCGAGCTGCTGAAAATGACACAAATGGTCGTACCGCACACACCGCATGTCTGATGGGAGCGCTGTCTCTTCCTACACGTCACAAATAATATTCCTAATGTTTTTGTGTGGTTTCAGGTCATTCAGAGCACGTTTTCTCTGAACTCGACCGTCTCACGCCGTTTTTGGTGTTTTATGACACGGGAAACGCATTTCCAGTCACCGCGGTCAAATGACACCTCCGATTGATGTGTCGTCTGACCGACCATTTCAAAAATCACACAACGGCTGTTGTCGTATGGTTTCATGGCATTCTGAGATCGTTCGGGTAGTTTTGACCCCCCCAACGCGCCATTTTAGTGCGCTCCGAGCTGCTGAAAATGACACAATCGGTCGTACCGTGCGCACCGCACGTCCGATGGGAGCGTTGTCTCTTCTTACATGTCAAAAATAATATTCCTAATGTTTTTGTGTGGTTTCAGGTCATTCGGAGCATGTTTTCTCTGAATTCGACCATCTCACGCCGTTTTTGGTGTTTTATGACACCGGAAACGCGTTTTCGGTCACCGCCATCAAACGACACCTCCGATTGATGTGTCTTCTACCCAACCATTTCACAATTCACACAACGGATGTTGTCGTACAGTTTCATGGCATTCCAAAGTTGTTTGGGTGGTTTTGACCCCCCAACGCGCCATTTTAGCACGCGCCGAGCTACTGAAAATGACACAATCGGTCGTATCGCGCACACTGCACATCCTATGGGTGCGTCATCTCCTCCTAAACATCACGAATAATATTCCTAATATTTTCATGTGGTTTCAGGTCATTCAGAGCACGTTTGCTCCAAATTCGACCGTCTCACGCCGTTTTTTGTGTTTTATGTCACCGGAAACGCGTTTCCAGTCACCGCAGTCAAACGACACCTCTGATTGACATGCCGTCAGTCTGAACATTTCAAAATTCACACAATGGCTGTTATGGTACGGTTTCATGGCATTCCGAGGTTGTTCGGCTAGTTTTGACCCCCCAACGCGCCATTTTAGCGCATGCTGAGCATCTGAAAACGACACAATCGGTCGTACCGCGTGCACCGCATGTCCGATGGGCACGTTGTCTCCTCCTACACATCACGAATAATATTCCTAATGTTTTTGTGAGGTTTCAGGTCATTCGGAGCACGTTTTCTCCAAATTCGACCGTCTCACACCGTTTTTGGTGTTTTATGACACCAGAAACGTGTTTTCGGTCACCGCCGTCAAACGACACCTCTGATTGATGTGTCATCTGCCCGACCATTTCACAATTCAAACAACAGCTATTGTCGTACGGTTTCATGGCATTCTGAGATTGTTTGGGTGGTTTTGAACCCCCAACGCACCATTTTAGCACGCGTCGAGCTGCTGAAAATGACACAATCGGCTGTACCGCACACACCGCACGTCCGATGGTCGCACCCCCTCCTCCTACACGTCACTAATAATATTCCTAATGTTTTCGTGTGGTTTCAGGTCATTCGGAGAACGTTTGCTCTGAATTTGACCATCTCACGGCGTTTTTGGTGTTTTTTGACACCAGAAACGCATTTCCAATCACCGCGGTCAAACGACACCTCCGATTGACATGCTGTCGGCATGAACATTTCAAAAATCACAAAACGGCTATTTTAGTACGGTTTCATGGCATTCTGAGGTTGTTCAGGTGGTTTTGACCCCCCAACGCGCCATTTTAGCGCGCACCGAGCTGCTGAAAACGACACAATCGGCCGTACCGCGTGCACCACACATCCGATGGGCACGTCATCTCCTCCTACACATCACGAATAATATTCCTAATGTTTCTGTGTGGTTTCAGGTCATTCGGAGCACGTCTGCTCTGAATTCGACCGTCTCACGCCGTTTTTTGGTGTTTTATGACACTAGAAACGCATTTCCGGTCACCGTGGTCAAAAGACACCTCCGATTAATGTGTCGTCTGCCCGACCATTTCAAAAATCACACAAAGGCTGTTGTCGTGCAGTTTCATGGAATTCCGAGGTCGTTCGGGAGGTTTTCACCCCCCAACGCGACATTTTAGCGCGCCGAGCTGTTGAAAACAACACAATCTGCCGTATCGTGTGCACCGCACATCCGATGGGTACATTGTCTCCTACTACACGTCACGAATAATATTTCTAATGTTTTCGTGTGGTTTCAGGTCATTCGGAGCACGTTTTCTCCAAATTCGACCGTCTCACGCCGTTTTTGGTGTTTTATGACACCCGAAACGCATTTCCAGTCACCGCAGTCAAATGACACCTCCGATTAACGTTTAGTCTGCCTGACCATTTTTCAATTCACACAAAGGCTATTGTCGTATGGTTTCATGGAATTTTGAGGTCGTTCAGGTGGTTTTGACCCCCCAACGTGCCATTTTAGCGTGCGCTAAGCTGCTGAAAACGACACAATCGGCCGTACCGCACGCACCGCACGTCTGATGGGCGCGTCGTCTCCTCCTACACGTCACAAATAATATTCCTAATGTTTTCATGTGGTTTCAGGTCATTAGGAGCATGTTTTCTCCGAATTCGACCATCTCATGCCGTTTTTGGTGTTTTATGACATCGGAAACGCATTTCCGGTCACCGCCGTCAAACGACACCTCCGATTGACAAGTCATCTGCCTGACTATTTCACAATTCACACAACGGTTGTCCGGGGTGCGGGGAGGGCTGTCTGGGGTGAGGGGAGGGTTGTCCGCGGTGTGGGGAGGGCTATCTGGAGTGCGGGGAGGCCTGTCCGGGGTGCGGGAGGGCTGTCCGGGGTGGGGGGGCATGTCCGGGGTGCGGGGAGGGCTGTCCGGAGTACGGGGAGGGATGTCCGAAGTGCGGGGAGGCTGTCCTTGGTGCGGGGGGACTGTCCGAGGTTCAGGGAGGGCTGTCCGGGGTTCGGGGAGGGTTGTCCGGGGTGAGGGGGGGGGGGCCTCTCCGGGGTGCGGGGAGGGCCTGTCCGGGGTGCGGGTGGGGTCTGTCTGGGGTGCGGGGGGGCCTGTCCGAGGTGTGGGGAGGGCTCTCCAGGGTGCAAGGCAGGCTGTCCGGGGTGCGGGGAGGGTTGTCCGGGGTGTGGGGGGGTGCTGTCCGGGGTGGGGGGGCATGTCCGGGGTGCGGGGAGGGCTGTTTAGAGTGCGGGGAGGGCTGTCCGGAGTGTGGGGAGGTTGTCCTAGGTGTGGGGGGGCCTGTCTGGGGTGCGGGGAGGGCTGTCCGGGGTGCGGGGCGGGCTGTCCGAGGTGCGGGGGGGGCTGTCTGGGGTGCGGGGAGGGGCTGTCCGGGGTGCGGGGCTCGTGTCCGGGGTGCGGGGGGGGCTGTCTGGGGTGCGGGGAGGCTGTCTGTGGTGCGAGGGGGATATCCGGGGTGCGGGGAGGGCTGTATGGGGTGGGGGAGGGCTTTCCGGGGTGGGGGGGGGGGCTTTCCGGGGTGCGGGGGGCCTGTCCGGGGTGCGGGAGGGTTGTCCGGGGTGCGGGTAGGGTTTTCCGGTGTGCAGGGGGCCTGTTCGGGGTGCGGGGAGGACTGTCCGGAGTGCGGGGGGGCATGTCCGGGGTGCAGGAGGGTTGTCCAGGGTGCGGGGAGGGCTATCGGGAGTGCAGGGAAGGCTGTCCGGGGTGCGGGGAGGCTGTCCGGGGTGCGAGGGGGTTGTCCGGGGTGCGGGGAGGGCTGTCCGAGGTGTGGGGAGGGCTGTCCGGGGTGCGATGAGGGCTTTCTGGGGTGTGGGGGGTTGTCCGGGGTGCGGGGAGGGCTGTCCAGGGTGCGGGGAGGGCTGTCCGGGGTGCGGGGAGGGTTGTCCGGGGTGCGGGGGGGCTATCCGAGGTGCTGGAGGGCTGTCCGGGGTGCGGGGAGGGCTGTCCGGAGTGCGGGGGGCATGTCCGGGGTGCGGGGAGGACTGTCCGGAGTGCGGGGGGCCTATCTGGGGTGCGGGAGGGCTTTCCGGGGTGGGGAATGGCTGTCCGAAGTGTGGGAAAGGTTGTCAGGGGTGCGGGGAGGGCTGTCTAGAGTGTGGGGAGGGCTGTCCGTGGTGCGGGGGGGGGGAGGGGGCTATCCGGGGTGCGAGGAGGGCTGTCCATAGTGCGAGGAGGGTTGTTCGGGGTAGGTCGGGGACTACAAATAGTGAACTCAGCTCATTCATCAAAAATATGTTTAACGATTTATATTAGGAATCACGTGTTTTTTTCAAAAATATTACAAAACATGCAATTCTAAACATTGAAAATTAAATGAACAAAAAATATTCAAATCAATAATCAGTTTCATGGTTACTTCTCAATTCGTGCACACAAACATTGCATGAGGCCAAAACACACATGATACCCCCAAATCGCAAAAAAAATCACTAGAAACCCAACATAAATATCAATGACAACCCCACCATTAAAAGTAGAAACACACCTCATGAATATGATGTGTCATGCATGCTCATCACTGACCTCCATCCGGTGGGCCAAGGGCCTACAACAAATAAACATTATGAATATTTTCATAACAAAAATAATTTAAATTAAATAAATAAATATAATATAAACCTACATAATATGATCCCCTTCACCTTCACCTGGATGCACATATTCCCGCAGTGCTCTAACCTCAGCAGCCAATTGCGCATTTTCCTCCTTGGAAGCCCGCAGTCGTACCTCGAAATCTGACAACTGCTGTTTCATCTAAGCAACAGCAGGACTGACAACTGCAGCATGTGACACTACAGAATAAGGAATCCATGTTCCATAGGTCAAAATATATCCATGCCTGTCCTGACCAATGATGCGATGAAATATCTCATCCCTTCGCATGGGAAGTTGTCGTTGGTCCTCTAGAAGATGTTCTAATTCAGCTTCAAATTGAGCCTGTGAAATATTTAAAAATATATACATATATTAATATACAGATTTTATGTAAGTATTGGTAATGAGTACAAGTACTTACTATCAATGTTGCAGCCTCTGGATCATTGCGATCACGAGTCCTCATCCACACCGACATTTTATCAGTTGGTGGACCTTGCTCCCGCAACTATATATGAATAGAATATAAACACAAAACTGTTTTAATTAAAAAAATTAAAAAATGAATAATAAATTCCTCATGTCAGATCTGAGACACATGACGAGTCCCAAGCCTGTGAGGTGGTCCCTACAACACTCAATTCTCAGAATGGCGTGTTGACACCTCCTACATTCAATTCATTCAAATTTCAAACAAATCACACATTCTTGAAAATATATATACCAAAATAAATATACAAACCGCAACACCCTCAGTAGACCAATATGAAACTAAATCATGACACTGAGCCAGGAGGACACCTCTCGGGACTTTTTCCAGAATGTCTGGGGCACCCACATTTGGTACCCAGTGGTCCCTCTTGACTTTGCCTTTATAGTCTTTCCACATCTTACAACATTTTCTCATACACACTGGCCGAAACTCAATAGGAAATACTTTCAAATTTTCCTATTAAAGAAAAAAATCACATATGTTATTTTTGTTTATACATAGGGAATAAAGTAAAATGGTCTTCTTACCTAAACCTCCCTCCAAAGACGATCTAATTTGTCCTGAGGGATAGAATCCCAGTCACGTGTGGTCAATGGAAATCGATGTGGATCACGTATGAAATGAACCATCTGACGAATAAATGCAGGGGAATTCCGTCCCATAGGATGAAATACCTCATCAAATGAAACAACAAAAGTCGTTTCGGAATTCCATGATAATATGCCACGACCAGGGCCTCTCCTGCGAGAGGAAGAAGCAGTCGAGTCTGATCCTGTTGAAAACAATTTTATATAAAAATTGACAGATGTTATATATATATATATATATATATATATATATATTATTAATTACATACAAAATAGAGACAATGACATTCCAACATACCTCAACCCTGAGACGTAGATGCCTCAGATGGATGATGTGGATCTTCTGCCTCTTCCCCTGACATGCCTGCAGTCATGGAAAACATTAGTAAGGGGACTATCCAAAGTGTCCAAATGATAAATTGGATTGTTTTTAAAAAAAATCAAACTTGTACAGTTGTTAATCAAACAAAAAGGGATTTAATAATTAGTTGTAAATTAATTTTAAAAAATCAGAAAGTTCACAAAATAGATATAAAAATTATGTACAAAACCAATCAATGCATAGCCAAATTTCAAATTGAATTAATAAAAATTCAAGAACCAAATGAAGAATACCTCAATGAGAAGATACACCGACAATAACATCAATATAACATGAGTTAAATCACCCTAAATATTTATAACTGAATAAACTTCCAAAAGTGAGGATTAAAACGTACAAGGATTTATAAAATGTTTAGATAATTTATGATATCTTAGGTTGAATAGTGGGAAAACAATGATACCTTTCATTAAGCATGAAAATTGACCGTTTCTCCTTCAACAACCACTCTGACCTAATAAATATCTTCTTCACGTTGAACTACGGTATGTTGGTCAAGATGTTGGGAAACAAAAGGAACAGTCTCGGGTTCATCTTGTTCAAATACAAACACTCCTCACAGAGACATTTTGACAACAACTTGACAACTTGGATTCGAAGGCAAAGTAACGAAGAATTCTTGGTCCGCTTGTGATGTCAAAATGAAAGGTTCATTATCAACTCATTCATTTCTGTATAACATATAGTTAAAATTCACCAATGAAAACTGATATTGATCGACTTTACATCCACGCACTGGATCAACCCAATTACACTTTAACAATATGTACTTCAACCCGTGTGTGTATACAACTTCAATGATGTCTATCAATTGACCATAGTAATAACCAGAATCGACAAATGGACAACCGATGCCATAGTTTTGTGTTGCTCCTTTGTCATCAATATCTTTAATGCGAAATTGAAAACCATTAGCATCTATAGATTTATAATGACGAGCCGTTATAGATGGACCCTCGGCCAGTTGGATAAATTCTTCTGTTAGCGTGGGGTCCCCTAACTCCCTCAGCTTATGAACCTAAATAATTCATAGAATTCAATAATGATATATGAAGAAAGAAATTATTATAATACTTCAATCATAATGAAAAGTAATTTTTACGTACATAATCCTTGAACCAATCATGAAATAACGCATAATGAGACTGTTGAATTTGCAACTCAGTCGCACGATACACCTTTTCTTTTATCTCATTAATGTGTTTTCTGCAAATGATAACGCGATGTTTAAATGATCAACTTATGCAAACAAAATATGAAAAAGTTAAACAATAAAAGTGATAAGATACTTACTGCATTAATGGTGCAACTGATGGAGTATTGAACAAGATATATCGATGCGCTTGTATCCACTCGATGTTGTCCATATCATATGTGGTTCCTTCTCCAATTGGACCATCCTGAATCCGATATGGCTTATCTAATTTTGTTTCAACATCCATAAGATATTCTGCACAAAAATTAGTAAACTCATCCATAAAATAACCATTATCTATTGATGCCTCCGGATGAGCTCTGTTGCGTACAAATCGTTTCAATGTACTCAAATACCGCTCAATAGGATACATCCACCTGAATTGAACTGGACCAGTAGCCATTAATTCATCAGTTAGGTTCAATATCAAGTGGACCATAACATTGAAAAATGAGGGGGGAAATAGTTTCTCAAAGTGACAAAGCGTAAGTACAATTCGGTCCTGTAAACTTTCTAAATCACTTATTCGTTGATTTCTTAAACAAAGATGTCTAAAAAAATTACTCATCTCAATCAACGGATGAACATAATTTGGGGATAAACAATCACAAATTGAGATTGGAATCAACTGCTGAAGTAGTATGTGATTGTCATGACTTTTCAACCCTTGCAATGTCTTGCTCGTCAGATTCACACACTTTGAAATATTAGAAGAGTAACCATCAGGCACCTTGAGCATCTTCAAAATGGAAAGAAATGTCTCTTTCTCCATTGTAGTCATCGTATACTGTGTAGCAGGCATATATTCCTTGTTTCCTTCAGCTAACTGTAAATGCAACTATTTCCTTAAACCCATTTCTTCCAAATAACATCATGCATTAACATGGTCCTTTGATTTCCCACTGACACCTAAAATGGTCCACAATATGTTATCACAAACATTTTTTTCAATGTTCATGACATCCAAATTATGCCTCATCATGTTAGTTTCCCAATACGAAAGACTAAAAAATAATTTTCTTTTTCCAATTGTGACTACGCTGCCTACCCGTAGCTCGAATATTACGTACCGGAGGATCCACCAAATCCTGAAATTCATATACCGTGCGGATGTTTTCTTCCTCAATCTGCGATAAAATTTCGACTCCTGTCATGATCTTTGGTGTTTGGCTGAACTCTCTAGAACCATCAAATGCCACTCTGTCCTTTCTGAACCTATGATGAGGGGGGAGAAAATGTATGTGACCCATATATGCCCATTTTTTAGAATGGTTAATCCATACAGATTTTTTACTTTTGTTGCAACAAGGGAAAGTAAATTCCCCTTTCATACTCCAGCCTGATAAATTTGCATAAGCTGGGAAGTCATTGATTGTCCACAATAAATCAACTAGCAGTTTGAACATTTCATTCGTTTCATAGTCATAAGTCATCACACCATCTCCCCGAAATTCATTCAACTCATCAATCAATGGCTGAAGGTAAACATCAATCTTATCTCTCGGACTTTTAGGTCCATCAATAAGAGTGGAAAGTAATATAAATTGTTGCTTCATAAAAAGCCATGGAGGAAGATTATACGGAACCAACACCATGGGCCATGTGCTATGAGTTACACCAACCATAGTCTTGAATGGATTGAAACCATCTGCTACCAATCCCAATCGGACATTACGAACATCTTTAGAAAAATCGGGATGTCTCTTATCAAAATCCTTCCATGCATGGGAGTTCGTTGGGTGGGTTAACATATCACTTTCATGAACACTTTCTGCATGCCATCTCATTAAATAAGAAACATTAGATGACATAAAAAATCCTTTCAACCTTGGTTTAAGGGGAAAGTAACACATTTTCTTTACGGAAATAGGTTTCCCCTGTATCACATCTGACTTTGATGAGTCTGATTTCCCTTGTTCTCTTTCCACCTGGAAGCACCACAAACCGTAAAAATATCCAAATGGGAAGTTTCCTTTCTAAACAACATACAGTTGTTTGCACATGTATCTATGGTCTCATATGTAAAACCTAAGTTCTCTGTCAGCTTACAAGCATGGTAATATGACTCGGGAATCTTAGCGTCGACAGGAAGAACCTTTTTCAATAACACCAATATCATGTCGAATGATGTGTCTGACCAATGATTCAAAGTCTTCAAATGTAACAACTCCACGATAAATGACAATTTATTCTAAGAAGTACATCCAGGATATAATTCTGTTTTTGAATCATCAATTGCTTCCTAAAAACTCCTCGAATCACGATCTACACCAGAGAGAAGATTTATCTCACCGGTCTCAAGATTCTGGATGCCAATGCCTTCAGGATCCAACCCACGTACCATTTCAGTAATCATTTCATGCATTGGATCATTCATCCTTGCATCAACATCCATCTAAACTGCATCCGTATTTTGACAACGAACATATTCTTCTCCATGAAGATTCCAACTCTAATAATTGTTCAGAAATCCATTAAATAATAGGTGCTCCCTCACAGTATCTCGTGTGAATTTATATCTATTAGCACATTTTCTACATGGAAAACTAATATAGTCACTTTCAAATCCTCTAGTGAAGTCAATAAACTGGATAATGCCATTGAAATACTATCTAGACGTTCGATTTGGAAGATCAATCCAACTCTTATCCATAATAAGATCCCTATAAAAAACATTTACACAAGACTTATTACATTTTCATTTTTCATATCAAATATATTTAAAATAAATAATAATTAATTATTTGTGAACCATTTATAAAATAATAATGTAAGTGAAAGCCCATGTCATGCCTGATTGTGCTACAAACCTGGAAGGTAGGGGAGCCGAAGGCGGTGCTACGAGGGAGAGGAGAGGCAACGATAGGGATCCGGAGTCGGAGCTGGTGCGGTGAGGGAGGGGATGGGCAGCGGTGACGATAGGGAGCCAGAGGAGAGGAGGCGGTGAGGTGGTGACGGTGCAGCGAGGGTGGGACGACGAGGGAGGGGACCAAGGACAGTGGGATCTGGAGTGGACGGGCGACATCGGTGATGGGACAAGTAGCGGTCGTGCGAGGAGGGAGCGGACCGGGCGGAGGCGGTGCGGAAAGGGAGAGGATGGTGAAGGAGGGGACGGGTGGTGGTGGTGCGGTGAGGGAGGGGAAGAAGATGGAGGGGACGGGGGTTGGCGGTGTGTGGGGGGGGGGGGTTGTTTGGGGTGCTGGGGGGAGGGACGAGGGGGAGGAGGGCCGAAGGCGGAGGTCGGAGGCTAGAAGGGTTGGAGGCCGAAGGCCAGAGGGTGGCCTGAGGGTGGCCCGAGGGCTGCTGGAGGGCTACCGGAGGCGGGTGGCAGCAGGCCTGAGGGCATAGGGAGGTCGAAGGGAGGCCACAGGGCGGAGCGCAGTCGGAGCCGGAGGTCAGAGGCAGAGGAAGCCCAGAGGAGATGGAGGGAAGGGCGGAGGGCGGCCGGAGGGTGGTCGGCGGAGGGCAGGGCGGTAGAGGGCGGACGACGGAGGGTGGAGGGCAGCCGGAGGGCAGGGCGGAGGGCGTCCGGAGGGCAGAGGGCAGCCGGAGGGCAGCAAGTGGAGGGCGGGGTAGCGGAGGGCAGCCGACGGAGGGCGGACGGAGGGCAGGGCGGAGGGCGGTCGGAGGGCAGCCGACAGAGGGTGGGGTGGCGGAGGGCGGCTGGCGGAGGGAGGAGGGCGGTCGGCGGAGGGCGGAGGGCGGAATGGCGACAAGGAGGGCGCGCGGTGATGGGGATAGCGCGTGGTGACGGGGACAACATGCAGTGGCAGGGCAGGGCACGCGGCGACGGGGAGGGTGGATGGGTTCGGGGGGGCGCTTCGCGAGAGGAGGGAGAGTGTTCGGGGGGGGCACCGAAGCCGGGTTTCTGTTTAGGGAAACCTAGCGACCACCAGTGGCGGTCTCTATTGGTTACCTATAGCGACCGCCAGTGGCAGTCGCTATAGGTAAAGGGGCTCAAAAGCCCATATTTCTAGTAGTGATAGTTTCATAGTTTCCTTAGTATTTTGGGCTATTATTAGAGGTTTTTTTTCCAATTTATCTCAAGTTTGATCACCATTGAAAACTTTACCAGAAAGGACCTAACTTTTGTGTGAAAAAATTAGTGTTAGGTAATTTTAGGTTACCTAAAGGGGAATTTGGTTAATGCTCCAGTGTTTCAGTTTCCCAAGGACGATGTGTTATTTGAGGTTTTCTATGACACATCCCATCTGGGATCGGGATGCATGTTGATGAAATAGGGGGTGGAATATTATGGGTCTAGGTAGTTACACCCCCATGAGAAAAACTATGCCACCCATGATCCATATTTGCTGACAGTTGTGTTCATTCTAATTTTGTTGTCGCATTATCTCATCGGTGAGTGTTTGGTGGTTTTCATAGATGAAAAGAGCCTGAAATATGTTTTATATCAATGTGATATGAATATATGCCAGTGGAGGTGGATGTATTTTCTTTAGTATTATGATTTTTATATCTCTTGTATCCCTAGGAAGGGTATTGTTGTTTCTGATTTGTTGAGTTGGAATTCTTGAGAGGATGTGGCTTAGTAGTCTATGGATGTTTGGTAAGGAACATTAGACCTTACATTGATGAATCTTGACATTGGAGTGCATTTTGGTTGATTTTGTCTTTCCCAAATTACCATGGATTTTTCTTTGATATAGCTAGTGGAGGAGTCCCATTGGGGTGACTAAGAGGTATTGGTAATATGTGACCATATTTTCCCTAGTTATACTTCTGAGGGATGGTTATAGGATGGCTAGAATCGAGTGTTGTTCCAAGAGAGGATGTTTTCTTCCATAGGAATTGCATGAGGAAGTTCTCCATAAGTTTAACAAATCACATTTGGTGGTACATATTGGTGTAACAAAGATGTATCATGGCTTGAGGAGATATATTTGTTGGTCAAGGTTGAAATTTTCAGTGGAAGAGTTTGTGAAAAATGTATTTAGTTTTTCAGTGGGTGAAAGAGGAAAACCATGTTCCAATAGGTCTTTTGCAGTCCCTGGATGTTCCAAAGTGGAAATGGGAGGACATATTGATGGATTTCATCATAGGTTTACCTCAAGTTATGGGAGTTTGTGATGTATTTTGGGTGATGGTGGACCAGATGATGAAATCAGCTCACTTTCTGGTGATCTGTGAGTCAAGTGTCATAGATGTTTTGGAAAGGTAGTACATGGATTATGTGTTTAGTCTTCATAGGGTACCAAGAACTATTGTCTCTGATTATGATCCTCATTTTAACTCAGGATCCTAGAGGGGACTATAACATTCTTTTGGATCCTAGTTTCACCTTATCACTACTTTCCATCCTCAAACAAATGGACCGGCAGAGTGAACCATCTAGATGCTAGAAGATATATTGTGGGCATGCGTTGTAGAATTTGGTGGATATTGGGAACAACACCTACCTTTTTTCAAGTTTTTGTAAAATAATATTTATCACGTGTACATCGGTATGGCTCTATTTGAGGTGCTTCATGGGTGGCTATTTCATTCTATGTTTTTTTGTATAGAGGTTTTAGAGTCAAAAATTCTTGGTCCTAATGTAGTGTAGAGAATGGTTGAGAAGATTCAGTTGGTTTGAGGGAATATGAGGGTGGAACCTGACTATCATAAGGCCTATTAGAAATATAGGTGGAGGCCCCTATAGTTTGATTTTGGAGACCATGTGTTCTTTAGAGTCTCCCCACAGTGTGGGAAGTAGAGGTTTGGTAGGGGAGTAAGGTTTCTTCTATTTTTTTTGGGTGCATTGATGTGTTGGGGTGTTTTAGTTAGACTACTATAAATAGGTCTTTTAAAATTACTAAAAATATCCTTTAATAGTTCTAGAAAAGCACTTTTCATCACTATAAATATAAAAGGGTTCCCCTTTAATAGCTCTATTTTGAGCACTGATAAATTCCCCCTTTATCAGAACTATTTTGAGCGCTGATAAAAGAACCCTTTATCAGCACTCAATTAGCG
Organism: Viscum album; assembly: GCA_963277665.1. Lineage (NCBI taxonomy): Eukaryota > Viridiplantae > Streptophyta > Magnoliopsida > Santalales > Viscaceae > Viscum > Viscum album. The sequence goes on along the minus strand of OY728147.1, from coordinate 1,476,499,379 downwards.
CTAATAAAGGCCAAGTTTCCTATTAAAACCTAGAACATGCAAAGTACCAACACACCTGAGACAAAACCTGCACACAAAACAACTACAAAAAACAACACCCACACACAAAAAAAGCATAAAAGAACAAAACAGGCTCAAGAATTTCACAAACAATGATATATAAATTTACTTTATATCATTAATACAAAAAACACACTACTATATTATCCAAAAAATAGTTTAAAACATTAAATGTTTCATCCTTTTTGCATATGTGATCCCCTCTCAAAAATTTTCATCCATGGTATTAGTTGCTGAACAAAGCATCTGAACTCATACAAAAATTACACCTATATAAGAAAACAAATATTATGTTATTAATATATTAATGAAATAAATTAAACATTAATATGAAATAATGCATTAATAAAATGTCAATTTCTAATAAAAAAGTCACATTTGGGTAGGTAGGGGGCCATAAGACTAGATGATACTTGATACCTAACCTTGATATGGGTAGGTAAATGCCCATGATAAGCTACTAGAGTAATAAAAAGGGAAAAAGTCCACAAAGTATAATAATTAATTATTTTGAGAGGTTTATTAGTGTATGAACATTCCCAATTTATCCTCTTTGTCCTCTTAGAGGAAGGAACATCAAAAGATAACTTGAGGTTCCAAAGGTGGTTCTTATGGAGGCACAAATGGTGTTTCCTTTTGATTAGAAACAACCACATCCATGAGCTCCATTTGACTTGGACAACCCTGGTCATCAGCCTCTCAATCACTTATTGAACCAACCATGACCACCGTGTCCCTAGGAAAGTAAACTAGAGAGGTGGGAGGTGACCAAATTTTACCATCCTTTTGAAATATCCAAGAGAAAAGAAAGATCACCATAGTCTTAACAATATCAAAGAATATATGAAAGTGATGGTAAAAATTATCTTACCTCTTCACTAGAGCCATCATAGTCTCCCTTATCGTCACTAGTTATCATTCTGCTAGAAATTATCATTCTTTAAGTGAGGGTTGTGTAATGGACTTATCCTTTGACAGAATGAATCAACACACTAAGTTCTTCGAGAAGTTATTTGACTTCAATGGGTTGTTGTTCATAGAAGATTCCTTTGGGAGTGATCACACTCTTAGATCCCTCTAGCTCTATTTCCACTTGAAAAAACACTCTCTAAACCACTATGGTCAATGTATTACACCTCTAGTTGTCCCAGTATAGGAATGAGATGGGAAACACCACTAAAATTAGAGCAGATCCCCCACTGATTGGAACTTCTTTCACGGGAACCCCAAACATTATTACCAAATCTTTTGGAACCCTCCTTGTTGATGGTGTTTGATCTAAGGGCATCATTTACTTCTAAGACATCTAGGGAGTTATGGGTCTTCTGAAAGATGTTTTTTTGTCTAGAATCTAACTTCTTGATGATGCTAAAGTCCCTATGTCCTCCTCCTCATCCACTATTAGAAGACCTATGTACTTTATCACCAATGGAGACAACTAACCATTTTGGTATGACTGGACCAAGGTATCGACATAATCCTTGGAGAGGAAAAAACCAACACTATCTAAAGGGAAGGTTACCTGAACCTCAGTTTCCTATCAGTTGAACATTATCCACAAGTTGTGAGCCACCATGGGATGAATTTCTGAATGGATGTGGGGAGGAGTGGGGAATTTATTCTGAATGCATTGAGCTATCTCCCAAAGTGGAACGATGCATACCACTTGTAGAATGTCTTTCAGTTAATACAAGTGGATAAAACACCTTCACATATGGCTAAAATATATTCTTAGGCTACAAGATCACCCTTTACATTATTGAAAATTTCATAGGTTGGTGCTCCGTATGGTATAAAAAACTGATCACACCGGTTCACTTTTCTCTTGATCTCCTAGTTCTTTTTTTGATTAGCCATACCCCACTGATAATTTATATAAACTGCCTAAACTGGTAACTTGGAATGTTGTTAGTATTTAAGTAACTCATATCCACCAATGTGGGCCCCCATCCAACCCCACCGCATTTGGAAGGGGCTGAATATTCTGAACGGGGCATACCCCTATAGATGTGGGGAAGTTGGCAATATAACTTATCCAACATGTGAACAAACAAAATGATAATAGAACCACTCATAATCACCTCTACCATCATTAAGGTGGAGAACATAACTCCACCTTTTTTCTGCATTTTTAATAAGTACTTTCTTAAGTACATTGCTAAGAAGCTTACTAGATGAAGAAGGCGATGGTCCTAAGAGGTGATTGACCATCCCAAGTCATTGAATTGAAACTCTTAAACTATTTTTTAGTGATAAACCTCTACCCCATAGGATTATCATGATGTCCAAGACTTGGGATTCTTATTCAGACACTCATGTCGAGTCTTCTTGTTGAACAAGTCAGCCCACTTCTTGAAGGGGATGTCAACCCCTGGATATGGGTCCTTCCCAAGGGATGTTCTGGCCAGATTGATGAGATCCTTCATAATGGGAGGATTCTATTCTATGTAATCCTGAGTATATGGGGGATGAATTTACTCATCATACTTTTCTCCTAAAATCATCACACCATAGATCATATTAATGTCCCATATACTAATGTCAAAATCACCATACATAAAATGGAATGTGTTCATGTATTGAATCTATAAACTGAAAAAATCTACCATAAAAATTTTGTTGCAATAATTAAAGGTTTGGTAAAACTAAATAGATTCATAAAATCCTATATTTTTTAGCTCAACCACAAACTCTGTGGAAGTTCACTGAACCAAGATGGGGCAACCCCGGTTCATCCCAAAGCTTCCACCTGATCAAATAACCCAGCCAAATAACCACCCAAAATTCTAATTGGATATATAATTATACATTTTTTATCTATAAATATGAGTTTTAAGCTCCAAATCATGTTATAACCCTTTAAAATCAATCCACATAGGCTTCAAAATTAAGTATGTTCAAAGTAATGTGATCACATGACCATAATAGGATCACATGATCCAATGAACCTGGGAGATTTATATGATTACACAACCCTTGAATCTTTATGCGATCATGTAAATAACACAAGAATAAATTAATCATGGTTCAAGTGAATTACTTTGATTATGTGATTTGTTTATGTGATTTGATCATGTGATGATATCACATGATTAGTTCACATGAAGCATTCATACAAAGGAGCTTATGTGACACAATCACATGAAGAGGATTATGTGAAGTAGAGAAAAAACCTAATAGTTCTCATAGATCTATGAAATATTGATTCATTAGTGAAATAAATTTCCCATTACTCTTCTATCTATAGGAAATTTCACGGAATACCAAGATTATCTTATAATGATAAAATAAAATTAGAATCCCAAGAGAATTATTTAGGTATTCACTTCCTTATTAAAAAAAGTACTTTTTTATTCTTCTAGAATTTGTATGTGAGGTGTGTATGCATCTTGTCATTGATGTGATGCAGGTTCTGTATGAGGTGCGTAGGCACCCAGATTTTGATGGGCATGCATATGTATATATAATGTGGGTTTATTTGAGAAATTGTTGAGATGAAAGATCTATGGACAATGATTTTAATGTGAAAACATCAAGATTACCTCTGTGATTGAGCAGACACAACGTCATTTCTCTTCCTGAAAAGGCATGTCACATGAATAGAAATATTCTAAAATAAACTAACCCTACAAGGAATAAAGAAAATCAAATCAAAGTTTCATTATATAATTTTTTGTTAAAATAGACATATTATATCATAACACTACCATTACATCTTTCCAAATGGTTTCTTTGGTCAAAATATAATCTAATAACAAAACTAAGGATTCTTTGTGCACTATACTTTTGTTGATTAATTACCACTTAGAATATAATCTGATCTGAACTTCTGATCCAATGTCCTCACGATGCTCTCATCTGACACCATCTCTATGGTATCATCATTTATCATTCAATTTTCATTCTCTTACTGCACCCATTTACCTTGTAAATGGGTACAGGAAGAGAAGGAAAATTTAATTTTGAATGATGATACCATAGAGATGGTGTTAGATGAGAGAATAATGGGGACGCAGGATCAGAAGTTCAGATCAAATTCTATGCTAAGAGGTAGTTAACCAACATTAATGAAGAATATTTAGTTTTGTTATTAAATTTGTGAATGGTGCACAACTAATATTCTTCCAACACACTACATCAGTAGAAACAGCTACATAAATGACCAAAATATAGAATATAAATGATCCATGCCATAATAGTTTAGTTCTAGTACTTCTGGAAACATGGAAACATAAAGAACTAGTTCACAAGAGTCTCTCATTAAGTAATACTTTACTAGAAAGAAAAATTATTTCTAAAACCATTCTTCAAAACCTAAGGATATAAAACATAATAAATGGTGATCATATATGCTCAATAAGTGTGAAAAGGGAGATATAAATGATCATATAAGGATAACATAAGTAGTAGGAATTCACCTTTATCCTATTTGTGTACAATCTTCCCTTAGGTATGCTTCCCATTCATTTCTAAACGCATTTATATCATCTTATGAATATGAGTTTTTGTGACAGTCATGGTAGTACTGAAAAAATATAAATACATAGATTATTAATAAATATTTGAAATGAAATCATAATTATTTTCGAAAATACCTCTTCAGGGATGCTAGTTTATTGATGAAATACAATCTCTTTCTTAAATTTACAAACATAATAACCCCAATCCTTTTCGTTCATTTGTTTTGGACACTACAGAAACATCGATAAAAATAAGTAATTTGTTTTGATGTGTGTTTAGATAGTGAAATCTTATTATATATACTAGGATATTTTTTCATTTGTAGATATTATAGGAATTATTTTCCTTATGCCCTGGATTTATTCCATGAAGTAGACAATATTGATACAATACCCTATCATAATTGAACCCTCATTAAAAGATAATATACGTTATATAACTAGATTTTTAGTACTAAAATTTTGGATCTAGTGTATTAAAAATGACAAATGCCATCATGTGTGGTTAGTTTGGTACATATCCATGCATTGAATCCAGAAAATAAATTTTTGGATTATCTAAATTGATTGCAATCAGCATCCAATGCAGCCTAAAAACACCAAAAGGAATAAGTAATGAAAGAAATGAAAATATAGCTGATATGATCTAATTGTAGAGTTTTACCCCTACATGTTTGGTATTAAAAATATTATTTCATATGTAATTTTGTTTGCAAACGATTTGAGTAGGGATGACATTAGTTCAGCCTCATTATCAGAATTTATTTCTTCTTTTCAAGAGGTGATGTGAGGACTAACGATTCCAGATTTTTGTTCATGGAAGAATCACTTCAATGGTTTTTCATATATATGACTATGAAAAATATGAAATGTATTTATTCATAATTATCATATAATATTTGATTTTGTAAAATCAAATCATGAAAACATACCTCATGTATAAATTTACAACTGATATCCCTAACCATTCATACTTGAGGATTTCATTTACATTTTCAGCACTAAGAAAATCTGATTTTTCCTCTCCGTATATTTTTTTTCAAAATCAACTATGTGATCATTTCCGTCAATCAACTTTGTATCCACATGATCCGACAATGATATTAAATGTGGATATAGAACAGGCAGGGTAAAGGTACTCTCAGTAGATCATTTCAATTGGTTGGTTGATCCTTGAGATAGTTTTGAGCTGATATTTCATTTCACCCCCATATATTTTTTGATCTGTAATAAAATTAATCATTTTAGACCTTTTTTAATTATATGTTAAAGGATTAGCTTGAAAAATAAATTGGAACTGGATACCTCCTTTTCGACATGTTTTTTTATAAGAATTTATGGCCATGTAATGAATGATCCAACAGCTTGTTTGGCTGTATGAATGTCTTCATCGTCATTTAGAATAGGTAGCTCGACACATGGCTCATTATCTATGTTAATCGACAATCTAAAATTATCTTTTTTAAGTTTTATATTATGTATCATGTCATTCTTCATATTGAACACTGTAGCCCTCACTACTCGAAATACTTTTTTTATTATTATTTTCCAACACTTTTAGGAAAATTGAGAAACCCAAAGTCACTTTCAATCCCAAAAAAACACATCCAAAACTAACCAAGCAAACAAACACCTAGAGAAACCAATAAAAACTAAAAACCATAATCTCCATACCCGTCATCGCAACCAACATAGGAGTCCTCCTTCATGGTGGTCGTTCCCCATTCAGAAGCCAGATTAAAACGCCTCATGAAATCACTCTATAGAATATTAGTACAGGAAAGGTATCAGTGTCTATGTGATTAACATTTCACATAAACAATTATTATAACATTGATTACCTCATCTAAGTCAGGTTTTTGAGTGGAATGGCTCACCTCATAACTAGGGGTGGGGTGGGATCTTCACGTATAGGTTGTTGTTGATTTGTTTCTTCTCTTTGCCTCCCCCCATCAAACTTTCTATCATATCTATTTGGTATTTTAATTATTCCTAAAACATAGATATTTTTTCTATGATATTTTTCATATCCTCAGTTTGATAATCTTCTTGTTTTTCTTTCTAAAAATATCTTCAGGGTGTCACCCCAAAACCCTCACCTCTGATGCAGCCATACTATTCTTGTTGATTCAAGGCCGTTGAAATTATGTATGCATCTGGTGTGGGTGTTGTTGATTCTTGTGACTATGTAAGATAGAAAATATAGGAAAATAAGTATTCATTGTTATGTAGTATAAATTTAAAGCAAATCAAATTTATATTATGTCATACTTACACATATTTCCCACACTTTTTGAGTGTTTTCATCTATCAGAATCCCCTCTTTATTTACATGAGCCTCCTTCCATAGCACATGGTGTGGGATTGAAGTGGATTTGGATTTCAATTCATCAATCTGTATATAAATAATGGAATATGGTTATGGTGTTGTTTTATGTCACATAAAAGTATTACAGTAGATTTAAAATACATACCAATTTTTCTCAAGTGAATCATACCCCATCCTTGCTTTATGGTAGGGGTATGCTAGTTTTGTTGCCTGTTATTTATTTTCAATACTCGGTTGTTGTTTCATAAATAAGAATCTGTCAATCAAAGTGATGAATACAAGCAATGTCAAACAGCGTATTACCAGACACAATATACCTAAAAAGTATTCTCCCCACAACAGTTGCTAAACGCATCTCATACTCCTTGGGATATCAAGTGTGCATAAAGAGGAGGTGGGTGTGGCTTGATTTTCCCTTCCACATCTTTAATATTATATTTCATTAAAATTGTGAAGAATCATCTATGAATCCTTCCTAAAACTCTTAATACATATTCCTTATGTGAGGAATCTAATATAAATGCACTCTTCAATGGATTATGAAGAGAAATTCAATGTTTTAGTATTTTATTTTATTTTAATAAATTTAAGAAATGATATAATAATGTTACCATAATTTATTCCCACATTAGTGTCTTAAGACTGGTGAAAACATGGTGCTACAACTGTACATCAATCAGCACACATTACCGAGTAAATATTCCAATGTAGCTACTAAAGATGGATTTTTTGGGATTAACATGTTGGACTCTCTTATTCCATCCCACCTATTATTTTATTTCTTTTTATTTTTCATTAAGGATTTTGGATAACACTGTAAAACTATGATGCTCTTGTTTTTTTTGTGCCCTAAAGGTTTCATTTCCTGCCATTTCTTCAGAAGCATCATCATTATGTTCCTATGGAGTGCTATCATCGACACTAGGACCAGCAGAAACAGGTTGAGAAGCCTGTTGTACCTCAGTATTGGGACCAACAACAACAAGTTGAGAAACATGTTGTTGCTCTGCACTGGGACTAGCAGCAGTAGGTTGAGAGACCTATTGTGACTTAGGATTGAGCACATCAGCAGGTGAATAAGTCATTATCTGCAAAATTGGTTTAACATTTAATTTAGATTACACAAAAGAAGCAGTGAATAGATAATAACATAACGTAACAAAATGTATACTATAATAAACAAATAACCTGATTGTTGAACTTTTTAAAGTATGAAGATATTTGAACCCTCTATCGACTATGTAAATCCATTCATTACGGTCTCCTATGACATAAAAAATTCCATCTACATTGAGACTTCTATAAAATTATTGTGAAGTCCAAATGAAAGGGTCATCCTCCATTGAACTTTCATCTGAACCTTCAGTTGTTTTGGTCAATAATAGAACAATTGACCAGTTTCAGTTTTCGGGATCTGGAACATAAAATAATTGTACTGCCTATGATTCCATTATAAATGGTTCAACTTTCTCCCCTTCCTTACTAAAATCATCTTTCAAAAATCTCAATTCATCTATTTTAACATCACCCCTATTATCAACCCACTTTCATTGAAAAATCAGCTCTTGGAATTTTGTATAATCTAACTCCCATATTTGCTTGATGATGCCAAAGTATGACATATTCGCATAAATTAGATTTCAGTCCTTAGCACTGAAAACATGCATCGCTTCAACCACAAGTGTAACCCCACTATTCTACATGGTACTATCTTAATCATGTTCATTAGTATAGAATGTATAACCACTAACTATATAAGCATTGTAAGATAATACATAAACACTTTCTCCTCCGGCTAGCCATCGAAGTCATTCTGAAATTGAGTCTGGATTTTTATCTAACTTCATAAAAATATAGTCCTAAAACCATCTTGTAAAATATCGATTACGTGTATATGATATCCATGTTTCATCCCTAGATGGATTCTAATTCATAATAATTTCTTTGTGGGTTTAAACATATCTGTCAATATCGAAACTGTTATGAAAAACGTAAAGGTGGGCCTAATATTGATATGTAATATAGATTGTGACAACCTCTCTTCAAGATATTCCTTCACCCTCAAGCCGCCTAGTGTGGAGAGATTTAGGTAGGCCAATTATTTCCACACCAAACAGGTATTCGGTACAGAATTCATTGGCTTCATAAACAATATATTTCTCCGCAATATAACCCTCTGTAAGACTTCGATTTTTGACATACCCTTTAAAAATCTTCATATACCATTCAATGGGGTACATCCATCTATAATTTATAGGACCACATAGTCGAATCTCTCTCACCAAATGAACTATCATATCAAATAATGTCAGTGGTAAGAACATTTCCAATTCACATAATATGACCGCAATTTCTCTTTCTATAGTTGGAAATTTCTTCAGGTCTACAACTTTACTGCATATAGATTGGAAGAATAAACAGAGATTTGTTAATGTATGGTGTACATTCTTGGAAAAAATGAAACGTAAAGCTATAGGAATTAGATCTTTCATCAAAACATGACACTCGTGTGATTCTAGACCCTTTAACTTTAAATTTCTAATTGGCACGATGTTATTTATATTTTATGAATACCCCTATAGAACCTTTATGTCATTCAAGAAGTTTCAAAATTGATATCACTCATACCTGGAAAGAGTTTAATCAGTAGGAAGAACAAAAGTTTGTTTTTCACCCTTCACTGGTGCCAACTCTTCTCGTATTACCATATCAACCATGTCTAGTCTAGCCTTAATTATATCATTTGTTTTTCCGAGTGCATTATACAATGTGCTGATGACACTATCACATAAAATTTTTTTCAACATGAATAAAATCATGAAATTTTTTAACATATAGACAATTCAAGTATGGTAATTCAAAAAAAACTGATCTCTTTTTCTAACAGGTTTTCGTATGGTTTTTCGAAAACGACTTACCAAAATTAGTGTCCACATATTATACTTTCGTAAACAATTGATCACCTATTAGTGAATTTGGTGCTTTACATTCTTATAAAATTCCATAAAATGATTTCGTCCAAGATAGGTACTTATACAGTCGGGGTAGAAATATGCGATGTTCTAGAAACACAGTTTTCGATGAATATTTCAACTTAATTGATTGTGTACCTTGTTCGCAAATAGGACACCCTTGAGTTCCTTTAATTCTATATCCTAACAAATTTCTATAAGAAGGAAAGTCATTTATCGTCCCATAAAACATGGATCTCAAAGTGAAATCTTCATTTTTGTAAGCATCGTACAACATAACACCTGAATCCCACAATAATTTCAAGTCCTCAATCAATGGACCCAAATAAACATCAATATCATTACTCAGTTGTTTTAGTCCTAATATAATCATCGATAACATGATGTTTTTTTGTTTCATGCATAACCACAGTGGTAAGGTATAATTTACCAACATAACCGGCCATGTACTGTTACTACTGATTTGAAAACCAAACTGATTTACACCATTTGTAGATAACGCAAGACGAAGGTTTATTGGATCATTTCCAAATTCAGGATACTCATGAACAATTCTCTTCCACTGGGGAGATTCTGTCAGGTGATGTAGTTTTCCATCTTTAATTCTTGTATCTGTATGCCATGTCAATTGTCTTACAGTCTCCATACTTCCATATAGGATCCTAAACCTTGGAATGATTGGAAAGTACCATACAAATTTCATAGGAATGGATTCATCTTTCTTGTATTGAGAATCACCACACTTTGGGCATTATTTAAATGATTTATGGACCTTGAGAAACAATATACAGTCATTTGGGCAGGCATGTATTCTTTCAGAGATCAAACCCATCGAGTGCTGCATTCATTTGGCATCATATGTTTGGTTCGAGAGCTCATTATCTTCTAGGAGCATGTCATTTAGGAGAGAAATTAGTTCTATAAAACTATCATCACTCCACCCATTGCCTAATTTCAAATTATACAACTTCAGTACAGTTGAAAATTCTATATATTTAGTGAAACTAGAATACAATGGCATCTTTTCACAACTCTTTAACTTCCCAAAAAATTTTGGGCAATCACGAATTTCATCTTCAAATTTCCTTCTCATTTCCTCAATAAAATCTTCATAATCATTCACATATGTAATCACATCCTCTATATGATTGTCTTCATTGTTCACACTTTTAATCATAATCGATGATCCATAAAATGCAGTGTTATCCCATCCACTACGTACATTCGTTTTTTCCCATGTTTAATACAACATGTATAACTTCGATCTATTCTGTGATACATCAGGTGTTCTTCCAACTCCTCTGGACTAATTTTTCTGGAATAACAATAGCGTAATCACAAAAAAAGGATTTTAGAATGGTCATTTTCATGATATTTTGCAAACTTGATAAAATTTTTCACTCCATCTTCATACTCTTTTTTCAACTAATTGGAATTCATCCATTATTTATTCATATTCATCCTATTTGATATAGTAATATTAATATTTAAGAAAATAATTACGCAAAAGATATTCAACTAGGGTCATAATCCAACTATAATCAATGGAACTAGCTATGGTAAACAATACCCTTACCTCTGCATGCATTACTTAGGACCAAAGTAGATCACACCCATCTTCCCAACCACCTAATCAATGAAACTAGCTATGAGAATCCCTTGTAGTAGAATTTTTTAGTATCCCATGTGTGATCTATATGAATTATTATAAACTAGTATTTTAGTGTTTCTCTAGAAACATAATGTCTCTAATCAAGAACTGTGATAATAAACTAATATATGGTATGACTTTCAATAGAGTTCATGTGGGTGGAATGATTCATTACATGTGTTGTTATGGTTATTTGAATACGGTGTCCATAAAGTGTCTCATAGAGTCCTCTAGTGAAGTGGTTTTCTAAAATTCAGGGGAATTAAACTAGAAACCAAGTGGTGGTACCATTGAAATGGGTAAATTTTGGATTGATATTCAATGGTGGAATAACTAAAACATGGAAAAAAATGGCATACTAATCATTCCAACAACCACTACACCATAAAAACACACAATCGTGCTCACAATCTCAACACCATAAAAACCAAAAAAACACAATTTTAGATTTTAAAAAGCATCCCTTATTTAATTCCATTTGTTAATTCAGAGGTTATCACAGAATTTTTATCATCCTGGGGAATTCCTTCATTAGTTAGTATACATAAATTACCAATTTTTATATTCAAATGTTCAACAGGAACCAAACAGCAAGAAATTCATTTAGTGTGCAAAAAAGTACCACCAAGGGACATAATTTTCAGCGGGGAATTTAACCAATACATTTCACAACATAACCATCAATATCAAACAGTATTAACATGCTAAAAATAAGAAAAAAATTAGTAATAGGAGAAAACTCACCATGAAGGTGTCGTTCAGTGCGCATCAGAGGTGAATTTGTGGCATAAGAGAGGCGCGTGACATAGGATATTTCCAACTGAAAAGAAAACATAAAATGATAACTCACATGTTAAACAATTTTATTGGTCAATAGTGGGATTTTATTTTCCATCTATGATAGATTCTTCATGTTTATTTATTTTTTATGTATCTACTATTTTCCTAGATGTTCAACTTATGAATGGGACGTGTCTACTTTTTATGAGAAAGATCATATTTAATTTACTATAATTTAGGAGTAAAATATTACACATTAATTGTATTTTTTTCCTAGGGGGTCATTACAATCCTATAGGGATCATGAACACCTCTTAGGTTAGTGGAAATCTAGGTCAGCTATTGGTTATGATACCAGCCTGGCCTGTATCATTACATTTCCTATTGTAATTGAACCATGTCTATTTAAATATAGGATTTGGGGGGGGGGGGTCAGACACTAATATATAGAAGGAATAAGAGAGGTAAAAATTATCCTAGGCTCTCCAATACATGTGATGAAAGATTAAACATACACCGAGTGAGGTAAAACCACCCAAGAGGAGAGGAGGGGGAGGTTGAAGTAGTGAGGAGGGGTTCTTGATGAAAAAATGGGTAAATACATTAAAACATTAAAGGTTCAAAGGGGAAGGGGTGGGCTATCTGAGGGGGGTAGGGGGGCTTCAGGGGTGTGTGGGAGGGGGTGTGGGTTGTCCAAGGAGGGGGTGGGATGTCCACTATGAAATGATCATTAGGGATCCTAAAGAGTGAATTATGAGAATGGAAAATTATGGGGAAGAGGGGTTTGGGTTATGGGGTCGAGTGACTAATAAGGAATAGGGTAACCTCATTAAAAAGACTAAAAAATCACTTTTCAATTCAAGAATATGGTACAATATGGTGTAGCCTAAGGGTCTATGTCATAGTGAACCCTATGATGTCACATCGTTGAATTACCACAAGGTATACACTACAACACTCATCCCCTAGGCAAAACCCTTAAATCTTGATCATGAATTGTGATGTGACTATATTCCCCATGGAATAACATCCACCCCCAAAAAAATAGTATAGAGGGAATAACATAGCCAACCTCCCACATGATCCAAACCATTAAAATAAGGTGGGTCCCATGTAAAAACTCACATACATAAAGGTGTACATAAAGAGGAATAACCAATCTAACCTCTAACACAATATAAATCACTAATACAAGGAATTCTTCATGGATACTAATATATACTAGAAGTGGATCATGAGAAGGTCATAAAAGAGCCAACTTACTGTATGAGAAGGACTACCAATGTAAGACAGATCCCTTGGCTAAATTAACATACATAATGTAGATCCTAAGGAGAGTATAACAAAGATAACCATTAATACAATCTGAACCACTAAAATAATTTATGTATTGTGGAAAATTTCATATTCCCCATGATGTATAGCCAACATAAACTTTAAAAAAAATTAAAGAATGTTCACCTTGGTGGAGTATCTCTACATTGCATTCTCAAAGTATCTAGGCCTCATCCTTATCATAGATATATAATAAAGATTAAGATATAATGAAAAGTCATGAAAGATAAGCCTCATCATAGATCTTAGCTATCCAATGATTGATATCTAGCATCGAGGAGGAGGAGGAGGATGGTCGTGGTGGAGGAGGAGGAAATGGAAGCAGTGGCGGAGAAGGAGTGGGCATCATTTCCCAACACTAAGGTATAACTTTCCTAGTCATGGTATCACCATATAATGGGTATATCATCCCTCAAATTAATTCCTTTAAGATATCAATATTATTGGGTAGTGCATCTCAAACCATTTGAATATTTCATAATTGGTATAGCATCTCGGATCACATTATTATATGGTAAGTGTGAAATGAAACTCATACAACACATAACAGTATCACATCAAGCATATCATCCTATTCTTTAGGCATATTCAACATAAATTTTCATATCATCCCAGCACATAGGCCATGTTAGAGTGATTAGGCAGGTCATCCCACACCCAAACAATGATATTAATGAAGGGGAAGCATTTCCACCACATAAAAATATAATTACCAATGGAAATAGTGTCCTATAATATATAAAAAACATAAAATGGAATAATAAAAGTCTTATAAAATACTAAATAAACCATAACCTTATTTTTCTAAGATATGACTCACTCAATGTTTAATATTAGTTGATCCACACATGCTGAACCCATATCCAAATCCAAAAATAGGCTATAACCCACTTGGATGTTATAGGTTATAAGGGGGAGGAACACTCACCCCATAAGCTAGTCAAATAAGTTAGAAATTATAAGAGTAAAAACTAAGTTCCATTTGGGTCCAGGCTCACACTGACCTCACATAATCCACACATCTCTTATTCAAGGGAGGCTAAGGGAACCTATTTTTTCCCTCTTTGTTATTTTCAACCAAGGAGGAATACCTATTGGTTATATAGAACATAATTACCATTAATTTAATTTTCAAACATGGAACATATTGTCCATTGAATCACTATACATCACATGTAAGGATAGAACGTAGCCCAAAAATAACTTACCAACTCTTAGGTGGTGAATTAAAAACATCCTAGTAAAAAACTCAAAATGTAATCTCTCAATTATACCAACTACACAAGGGTGGAAAGACTACATATCACACAATGCATGAAACAATACATAAAACATTGGTAATGGTTTGAAACCACCAACCTCAAAGTGGATTTGACCCCTTAATAACGCTTGACCACCATATCCTAAGCTCATCTAGGCTCCATCAAGATCCATCATCCATTTTTGAAAAACATGAAGAGGTGCCCGTGGTAGAGGAGGATGATTATGTGGTCGGAGGAGGAGGAGGAGGAGGAGGAGGAGGAGGTAGTGGTAGAGGAGTAGGAGAAGCAGGGTCGCGGTGGAGGAGGAGGAGAAGGAAGTGGCAGCAGAGGAGGATGAGAATGATCGTGGCAGAGGAGGAGGACAAGGAAGTGGTAGCAGTGGTGGAGGAGGAGGAATAGGAGGAGGAGGAGGAGGAGGAGGAGGAGGGGTTGTAGCATAGGGTTCATCTTCCACAAAGTCTTGAACATGTGCAATGGAGGAGGATCCTGTTAGGGTTATTTTATAAAAACCATTGGAACCTTTTTTAACACTAGTTTAAAGTGGAGATAAAGATGTGTTTTATCAGTACTAAAAGCACTGATAAAACAGACCTTTATCAACACTTTTTAAGCATTGATAAAGTTCTGCCTTTATCAGCACTAAAAAGGCTCTGATAAAGGACCTATTTATCAGCGCTAACATTTTAGCGTTGATAAATAGATATTTTATCAGTTCTTTTTAGTGCTGATAAAGGCACATCTTTATTAGCGCTCAAAAATCACTGATAAAACAAATATTTATCAATGCTATAATTATAGCGCTAATAAGTACTTATTTCAGCAATCCTTTTTAATTATATATATATTAAAAATTATTATATTTTTGTAAATATATTAAATATAACAAATATAATAAATTCAATGAATAAATCTAATAAATCTAATAAATTTATTTATTATTTAATTTAATTTATTATAATCTTATAATTATATAATTATATATAAAACTTTTATCATCTCTAATAATAGTTCTGATAAAGGACCACTTTATTAATGCTAAAAAAGCACTGATAAAGGGTACACCTTTATCAATTCTTTTTTTAGCGCTGATAAAATTTACATTTATTAGAACTTTTAGCTAGCACTGATAAAGGTCCACCCATTTATTAGTGCTTTCTACTTGGCACAGATAGAGGGAAGTGCTTCCCTTTATCTGTTTTGTGGTAGTGTTAGGTTGTTTATTGGTTGACATTGCCACCATAGTTATAAAGGATCCATGATGTCTTCCACATGTCCCATATTTTTTGATATCTTCATAATGACTCCCGCGTTATTAACTCGACAGTGTTAGATATTGAGTATTATATAACATTCTTGGATTGGCCAGTAGAGATCTATGCGGTTTGAGAGAAAGTGTTATAGGGATGAACCATTCCCTTGGTTATTGTGTTATGAAGGTATGGTGTCTTAGAGGATAGTACTTGGGAGTGAGATACACATATGTACACCTAATGCCTGGATCTATTTTAAGTTTTTATTTTTTCTATTTTTATTATAATGGGATTTTTGAATCCTTTTAATTTTATCTGATATGTTTTTTTCCTGTTTTGTGATGGGTGATGTGTGATAAGACCCTTAACCAGTGAACAGGGGAGTACATGAATCATAATCAAGTTGCATTAATTGCATTGTGATTAAACTCATGAGGTTGAGTTAATTAACCCATAGTTGATATCATATTGACATAAAGGATTATATTCCTTGATTTTTATATTCAGGGTAGTGTGCCTTATTGGTTGGGGTTATACAGGTTATATGTTTTTGTTTTTTTTTTGTGGAAAATTGGTGGTTGTGGATGGTACTGGATGATATAGTGTTGTGACCATTAAGAGGTGGTGATGAGGTTGTGTGGTATTTTTGTGTCCATTTGGTTTGGTGTCTATGGATGTTGGTAGTATTTTAGGTGTGACAAAATCCTTGATAGGAATTATGTGGGTGGTTGTTCCAACCTATTTTTTATTGGGATTGGTTTTGGATTCTCAAGGGAGATAATTTTTTGAGAGGTATCTGAGTTAATGGAATATTCCTACCTGATCAATTAATTTTCCATTTTTTGGTATTGGGGGTTCTTGGAGGAGGCCTAGAGTGGTCCAAGAGGAGTTAGGCTACTAAAAATGAAAATATAGGAAATACATGTTGTGTAAGTTTCACATGATGTGTAAGTTTGTTTCATGACTTGTATAGGGAAAGTTCATGATGTGTATATTTTGGGGGTTAAATAATAAAAATGTGACACATTTTTTGGTAAAACTAAACCTTGAGGATTACACAATGTGAAAGAAGATTGAAAAACATGTAATTCCCTTGTATAGTGCAGTTATAAGAGTTGGATCACCATAGTTTTTCCTCAAACTCTACACCCCCTATCTCATATCAGGTATCCAATGGTTCTCCCTTGAGGTGTTTTGGTATTCCTTCAATGTGGATTTATCTACGGATTCCTATCTTTGATCCTTGGATTCCCGTATTTGATATGTGGTGAGTTTTCCTCTCATTCTCATATGTTTTCTTCTGTTCTTCTTCATAATTTCTCTATAATGGTATGTTTTAGTTTGGGTTGTGTGTTTTGGATGCATTTTGATGGTATTTGGGTGTATTATAGGTTTATATGTGGTTTCTCATGGTGTTGTTGTGGTTTTCAAAAATTTCATATTCTCCCTATAGTGTGCGGTGATATTGGAAATATTCTTTGAGGTAGGGGATCCTCATTTTCACTATTTAACATGATATGGGTGGGATTTGAATTCTTTTTCTTACCTTTTGGTGGATATTAATGATATTTTTAATCATATAATTAATTATAATGTCAAATATTTATGGTTATGGGGAGTTATCGCATATTTTAATACCTCGATACGAGTTTTTGATGTTTTTATTCATGTATGTTTCCAATTATGGCCTACAATGTAGTTAATTTACTATGATAAACCTTTCAATGTTGTTGTGTGGTCATACCTAAATAAAAGGATAAAAAATATATACTTGGAAAATAATTTTTTTCTCCTGGATGAATTTTTTGTGTGATTATACCCATGATAATTTAAATAAAAAATGTGATAAATCCCTTAAATAAATATGGAAGTTGGAATGTGTGTTTTATGTGTGTATGTTATTGTTGTGATGTTTTTTATATCTTGCATTTTTTGTGAGGTGTGTGGGTAAGTGATGCATTTTTTGGTTGGCAAGGACGTGATGTGGAAAGTGGTGTGTTATGGTGTAGTGGTTTTGGTATAGTGGTTGTGGAATAGAGGTTATAAGATAGTGGTTGTAGCATAGTGGTTGTGGTGTAGTGGTTGTGGTGTAGTGGATTGTTATGGTGATATGGATTAGGAAATGTGATGTGATGATGGTAGTGGACATGTGGTGTCATGGAATTGGTTATTTTTGTTTGGTCGGTTGTGTGGAGTGGTAGAGATAGTTTCTCTTTTATCCTTGGGATAAATTGTGATGATAAAAAACAAAATATGATGGTAAATAAACATGGTGGTATGGAAATAGATATGTAATAAATAGCTTAAACTGAAATAAAATGAATAAATCAATGTATTGTTAATTGAATGTAATGGGATGGAAGTTGATGTGTGGTAAATTTCCTAATGAATAAATGTTGTGAAACTTGTATGATGAAAGTGTAAAATGTTTTGTGTCTTGTGTAGTGTGTTTCCTATAGTGGTGTCAGTAGTTTTGGTAGTTATTGTGTTGTTCATTGTGGAGATGTTTTGTGCACTAGTGTTTTTTATGTGAACCCTTAGGTTGGTTATTGTTTTCTATTTCATATCATGTATGTTTATGTTATTTTATATGAACACAACTTGAGTTGGATAACCTTAACAACACTTAGAGTTGTTGATTTATGGGTCTCTTTCCTAACATCTAGGATGGTGGTGATATGGATGGTTCTCTACCCCCTCTTCCCCGCTCTTCATTCAACAAAGATGTGTTAGCCTAGGGGTCTTTGGGAGAGATGTGATTTGTTGGACCATGTGTCTATAGGTGAGAAATGATGTGGATGTGATGTGATATATGGTGTGGTTCATTCATGGTAAAAGGATTGAATAAGGTTTATGATTTTTCCTTCATGATACCCTACTCCTCTAGTTCTGGTTTTGATGTGTGGTCCCAGTTGTTTTCAAAATGAGATGTGATGTGATGTGTGGCACGGGTGTGTGAGGGAGGGATGTTTTGTGATGTGTGGCCCAAGTGTGTGTGGGGGGATGTGATGTGATATATGATGAAGGGATGGTATTATAGTACATTAGACATTGGAGGTATGATATCAGCAAATCACTGGGGAAGAGGTAGTGGAGAGCCTTGATTTCTATGATCTCAATGTTATATTAGTATATTGGATGCATGATTTTGTGAGTGAGACATGGTGAGGTTGTTTTTAGTCAGATAATCTATATAGGTTACTGTTGGTTCTACTATTTGTTCATTGGAACATTATAATTCTCTTTTCAGATATTCACATGATGCCTTGCTTATGTCACTACTGAGTATACCTATTATGCTCACCCTACATATATAAAATTGTTTTCAGGTTTCTAGGAGTACTTTGGGAACTGATATAGACATTACTAGTAGGGTTTAATTTGATGTTGAGTTGCTTCCATAGACTTTTATTTTTGGTATTTTACTTTAGATACTTTTATATGCATCAGTTTATTTACACATGTATTGTCGGATAGTTTTTGCTTTACCTTTATTTTGTCTATTAAAGATTTTTTTGTGGTTTTTTATATTATCTCCCAATTCTATCATATTTTTTAAGGTTAATTCATCACATATTGTGATATTTTTTATTCCATTAGTGTTAGTATCTAATCTGGGTCCTACAAGAGGTAGGACTCAATGGTTATTTTCACTCAACTCTCATTGTGGTATCTTTGGTGGGAGGGGGTCGTAACAAGACTTATACTCCAATCATTGGTTTGAGATGAAGAATTTTTTAAACCCACCAGGACACTTCTTTAACTTATGTTGAATTTGATTGTTTCATCATATGATAAAATATCATGAACCTCGGTTCTTATGCTCCTTGTCACTGAAACACCACCTATCCCACCACATACCAAGTGAATAAATGAATAAACATCAAATCTTCCCTATTTTTGGACTCCCTCCTAGAAAAGTTATAGAAACCATCCTAAAATTTCTACCATTGTTTCCACAAAACACCAAATAGATAACCTATACCAATAGTAACTTATTTACCCTAGGTTGTTTCTTTTCAATTCACCCATATGATAATAATAACTTGTTATGAATCATCACCAATAATATTCAAATGTTGGGTTCCCATTTTTATAAGTATCTATAACTCTCTCCTTTGATTACGAATACCTTATGTGTATTTATTTATTTATTATAAGAAATGAATATTTTATGAATCTAATAGAATGAATATGAATAAAAAATGGATATAAACTCATTGTTTGAAAAATATTATAAGGATGGAGTTAAATATTTCATAAAGTTTGCAACATAGAATGCATAGGACCCTTATCAAATCCTTTGTTCGTATTTATGTGGTTTTTATTCAAGATAAATTCATTTGGAAGAGTTAGAAGAAAATTTTATTTCTCATAAAATAGATCAAAGCTATAAATGTTAGACTAAACATGTTGATAAAATGAATGTGCATATTGACCAGTATGAGACTATGATTTATGGATCATTTGATATGAATACTAGTGTAAATGATCATGGATATAAAATAAAAGAAATGAAAATGGAAATTTAAGATGAACTTCTTAATTTTTCAAAAAAAAATAGAAGTTAAATAGTTTTTCTAAGAGACTATTGTATACTAGTTGTACTAAATATGCAACATTTTTAGCTATATTAAAGTTATATAATTTGAAATATATAATTTTATGGAGAGATATCATCTTTATATAAATACTTGGTCTCTTATATGATATTATACCAGAATAAAATGTGATTCTTTATTAAACATATGATTATAAATTAATTCTATATTCAATGGTAATGATATCTAAAAATATACATGCATGTCCAAATGATTGTATATTGTTTCACAAGTACCATTAATCACTCAAAAAATTCCATAACTATGGTGTGAATCGATAAAATAAATATGTACCAATTACTTAAAAAAAATTATTGTAATTTTCTATCATTAAAATGTTTAGATGACTATATGGATGTCAGGAAACTTCTAGATAATAGACATGGCACACAGATACAATAATTAGAGATGGGAAACTATGTTTCTCAGCGAAATCTCTTTAGTATAATAAAATTGATTATGAGTATCCTGAATTTGTAAATGTTCTAAGAAACCTCCATCTTGTGTTATTCATAGATGGAATAAATATTTTAGTTTTACATGGTAGTACTCATAGTACATATCCATTTATGTTGGTTAATTATAACTTTACACCATGGTTATGAATGAAACAAAAATACATTATGTTTTCTCTACTTATATTTAGACCAAAACAACCTAGTAATGATATTTATTTTTATTTGGATCCATTGATCAAATATATGAAAATTTTGTTGGATAAAAGTGTTACATTGTATGATGATCATAGAATTTAAGAATCCACATAGAGAGACATGTTTTATAGGATGATAAATGACTTTCCTATTTATATAATTTCGTTAAGATATAGCATTAAATGAGTGTTGGGGTCTCCCATTTTTGAATAATACATACACTTAGTTATATTAAAACATTCCTTGATGGTTGTGTTTTTAGGAGATCACAAATTTTTTACTTGATGAAATAAATATCGATCCCATCAATTAAATTATTAAAAAAGAGGTTTTGATGCCTTTGAACTTATGACAAACCTTAAAATTATAAACTAATTATAGTATTCATAAATTTTATGTTATCCTCAAATGAAAACATATATGTTTCCAAAATTAACACAATCTTTCTTCCTTAAATAACAACATAAACTATTGAATTTATTTCATAAATACAAAAATACAATAAAATTTATCAAAGATGACCTAAATCTCATTATCATAAAATTATTACCCAATTTCTAGGATACCAATATTATCCCATTAATGTCAATCATCTCTTTATCCCATCTAAAAATTATCACCTTAATCCTAAATCACATTTCTTAGTTATAGAAACTATTCAATATATGTTTTCAAATCCTTAAATAAAACTACTATGAAAATATCCTTAGATTATTCATGATTCATATATATAAAATATCATTTATATAATTATGTAATACAAATACATAAACACTACAATCCTATCACTTCAATAAGTGGCATAACATAGGTCCTTAATTGATCTTCGAGTTAACCTTTAATTAGGGTATTAAATTGTATAATTCCCATATTCCCTGTACACAATACATTAAACTATAAATGGTACCTTATTATGGGATTAATTTTTCTCCATATAACTCTATTTTTTTCTTAGATGTTACTTTCACTATGCCCTTTATTTCCCTATAGAAATCATCTTCCCCTTCCTTTGAAAAATTCCCATTAGTGCTTCTTCCAAAATTCACAACATATAAGAAGATAAATCTTCTTTACTATGTGGTATTCATGAAACTATTTATTTATCTTATTACGTGTATTAAAAAACTCATCCAAGTAGATAATTTTAATCATATAATGTGATAGCTGATTAAAAATAATCATAAGGTGTTTCATTCTAGTTCCCTTTTCAATTAGTTTTTCATTTTGACAATCATTAAATAATCCATTAGCATTAACATGAATCCTCATGGTTCCATAAATTGAATAAAACTAAAAATTATAGTGTGATAAATAATAATAATATTGAGTAATCATGAAAATTCATTTGTTGGAAGACTAAATCAAAACACCTAATTTTCAATATATGAAACCTTAGGTTTAATAGAAGTTGTTCATGATCATTACTAAAACTTTAGGATGTTATCCTATAATTAGACTTATCCCCCAGGGTTCTCACTAATTCTTTCTCATCCTAGATTCCAAAGGTAAAAAAATATTTCTTGTATACCAAATATAGTGACCCATACATTTCATACAAAGATATTTAATCTTTTTAGATTAAATAATAGAATGATCCATGCTGGGATCACATATGTCTAGTCTCATTAGAAACATTGATGCATAAACAAATAGTTTATCAGTGTACTACATTATATCCCAATAAAATATTCATAACTATCACCCTTATTAGACTTATCATACTTAATACCTTTATTCATAACTTGGGGAAGTGAAACCTAATAAAGGGTGAGTTCAGATGCTCGTTAAGAGTAAACACGGGAGATATCAATGATCATTTAAACATAATATGAGCATAATGATAGGAATACATGATAATAGAATATAAAAACTATATATTTCATATCATAGATCATAATCATTATTCATGGCATAAATCATTAAATTTCATAAGACATGAATCATAAATAAATCAAAGAACATTATCGATGAGAGTATAACATAGGCATAAGACCTGAGTTTGTGGTATACACATAAGAATATATAATAATTTCCATATAATTCAAGGCTCACTACCAAGAATATAATTGTGGATTAGGTTCACTCCCTAAACCATAATAGTAGTCCAGGTTTACTACCAAGACTATTGTAGTGGAAATAGTCCTTACTGAACTGGGTTCATAGCCCATTCTTGTCTTTTTTATCTCATGATATATAAATCATTACCTAATTCATTATAGAGATATATAATTCTGATCTCGTCCATAAAATAATTAAAATCATACATATGTGTGTCACAAGATTGAAAAACATTCCTTGTATCATAATCCAAGAAAATAAAGGTGTTTTACAAACACTTCATTACATCATAACTCATCAAAAGAAATGGGTTTCATATATATATTTCATCATCTTGTAATAGCATAACCCATGGAGATGGAATAGGTTTCATAAATATCATATGATCATAGATATAAACCACATAGGTAAATAATAAGGATAATACCTTGGATTATATCACTATTAAAATTTAAGTAACATCAAAGGATGACATTATATATGAATAATGTCTTTAAAAATCAAATGGAATATTTACTGAGGAAAATACTCTTTTTACTTTGAAATCACTTATTTAAAATCTAATAATTTTCCAAAATACAAGGAAAAAAATTCTTTTAAAATAACCATGAATATTTATAATGGAATATTCAAATAACTAAGTGGTCTTGAATGTAGTAAATTTCGTTTATTCCATATAAGTTAAAAGAAAAAATTCCTCTCAAACTTTTGTAAAATGTCAAAAGGTACCTTGTTTAGAAAATTATAAGATGATTCCTTTTAAAAAAATTAAAAAAAATCATGGTTAAAAATTAATTTAAACAATAATTTTATAATATAAAAAATATTCTTGAAAACATTTTTAGAAAACATGGACGTGGAATAGAAATTATTTTCAATCAAAGGGAGAAATGAACTTAGTTTTCTTTAAAAAATCCTTTTGGTATCTTAAGTGATTAAAGAGAATAAATTAAGAGGAAAAAATATATTCACCAAAAACAGACATAGGAGAATAAAATTCATCATATTCATTATAGTTGGATCATGATAATTCATCATTAGGAACATAATCATAAACAATCGAGATAAAAAATGATATTATAACATAAAACCCTTACCGCATTGATAACATTTGAATCATAAGCCCCATGAAATAATAACTTATAATGAAACAATAAATATCATTAACATAAGTATAATAATTCTATAACATTTAAAATTATAGTATATAAACCTTATAAAATAATATAGGTGCATGACATAACATTTGTTCCAAAGATGGTAAATTGAGACGATAAAGCCTTACCTCAAGTTTCACATGCTTTGAAATATCACTATCCTATTGTATAATAAATTTAAAATTAATATAGTTATATAATAAGGAAAATTAAATACATGTAATATCATATATGACCCCCTTATAACATTTCAACACCCCTTTATTTATAATTCCTTATTAAAATCATCATTTCTCCGTGCTAACTGTTTCATTTATCATGAGTATTTCAGTTTGGTATTTTAGTACCTATACTTTGATTATGGTTCCATAATCAAAAAAAATGTTAATAATGATATAAATATAATATATATACATTATATAAATATTTATAATCATTCATAAAATATGTATATTTAAAAATGAATTACACCATTCATGGAGATAGTAGGTCGTACATACGCATAAATACCGGCTTCACTTTTTGATGGGTGGAATGAAAGAAAGGTTAAAAATAAATAAACTTTATTAAATAATTATTAAATCACATATATCATATATAATCATTAAATAAATCCTTATTACCATCCAATTACAACATAAATGAAAAAAACAAAATCTCTTAGTGGAGGTGGTAGTTCACACGTACACGAGCAATATTATTGTTTTCTAACAAATTGAAGGGTAAGAAGGTATATGTGATGTTATAATTAAAAAAGTATAATTATTTCATTAATATCATATATAAAAATTAAACCCATCCTAATAACCATCCATTAAACATGGTGTTGGAAAATGAATTGTATCACTGTGTGCCAACAGTAAGTCATTTGTACGTACGCGTGATACTTTCCCTTCCTATTTGATGGGAAAGAGGGTGGATATTTGTGATTTAATAATCATAATAATATTTCAGTATATTTTTATACTAAATTTATTTATTTATAATAAATACCATTTCTTTATTTTTGTTTAATAATAATTAAAAAATAAAGTGATCAGTTAAGGAGATTGCCTCTTCTTTGAAATAAATCATTTAGATCTCCCCTTAAGGAACCTAGAGTTGGTATTTTTGGAATAAATGAAAATATATATTGTTTCTAAGAAAGTTTTCAAATGGTTTTTTTAGGGTATGGTTGAGATATAAAACTCAAGGTAGAGTGAATTAGAGAAAGGAGGGGTTCTCTTTTATAATTAAGGAGAGGGGTATTCTTGGTATTTCTTTAAAGATTAAAATATTATAAAGTAAATATCTTCAAAAATTCTTCTAAATAGAAATTAGTTCAAAAAAAAGTGTATGGGGTTTAAATAAAATCATAAAATGAAACTTGGATAGGTTTTAGTTTAATTTTAATCATTATATTTTTTATTAACATCTTTATTAATTATTTTTTACCTTAAACACAATAACAACTATTTTAACCATAAAGGGTTAATAATGTCAAAACTAAGGGAAAAGCGACTCATAAATCGACCATGGATTTTTTTCACCCATATTACACTCACTTGGATAATGATAAGATTTTTATGAATTTTAAATCATTTTATAATATATTACTTATTATCAAATATGATTAATGTAAATTTTGGAACTATTCATTTAATTTAACTTTAAAGACACCAATACAAAGATGAAATTAATGTTGAGTCAAAATTTTATTATTTTTACATTTACATTACTTAGTTTTGAAAATTAAAAACACTTTCTTAAAACATTATTTTACTAACTTTGTATATCCCAATTTTTTTATAATTCTTTTGTAGAAAACATATTTTTTTAATGAAGATAGAAATAGTTTCTAACTAAATGAATATAAACTTTAAATTATTTAATATGATACATATACCTAACTAGGAGTCTTTTATATTGGATTTATTAGTGTTATATCTATCAGAATGACTAATGTTTTTTCCATCGGGTGGACTGTAGTCATATCTATGAGACTAAACATAGTTCAGATTCATCAGACTGACCATAGTTTAGTTCATCAGATTGAAAATATTTTATTCCTTCATACTAATGAAAGTTTATAATTGGTGTGTTGGAATTATTTCTATTATATGGAAAATATTACATTATTTTAAGTTTAATATTAAATTACATCAGGTGAAGACATGTTTTGTTGAGCTATCAAGTGAAGAACATATGATGTCATTACAATGAACTCCTAGATTCATGGAAATATTATCGTTGGATGGATACCTATAAATAGTTGTATATTTAAGGAGATGGTATCTGATGAATTTTGAAACTCTAAATGTCCAAATATTGTACTCTCATAACATCTCATTATTGTGCTTTATAATATTTCATAGAGTTGTTGTTATAAGGATTATTAGTGAGTAATTATAAAATCATTAGAATGTTTTTCTATTGCATTCACTTGTTTTGATCGAGGTTTAAATTTATGGATTCCAGGAATAAGAACACAGGTTATATCAATCAAGATAATTGAGGGATTCTAGGGTATTAAAATAAAGAGATGATACAAATCATCATATCAATGTATTCTTGAGTTTTAGAAGACAAATAGTATACCGATAAGCGTATCGAGGACTTTCTTGGTAAAAAAATATTCCTTTATATTTTGGCTGAAAATTGTGGATAAATTAATTCAGGATTTCTGAATTTATTAATTCTTAAAGTTAAAGAGTATAATATCTTTTATAAATATCGTAAGTCATTTTTACATTACTATAAACTGTCATATTATAGTTTATTTTAAGTTTTATATTCCACAGTGAAATTTATATTTGAAATATTGTTTTAATAAATCTTTCTAATATTTGATTTATCAGGATTTCAATGAGCTTGATTGATAACTCTAATTTTTTGGACAACTTCTGAGTATGATACATATACTCTGATCATCAGAGGACTACTAAGTTTGATCTTTATATCAAAAAAAGTTTTAAATTTTTATTATAGTTTAATTTTTAAACTATAATTCACCCCCCTCTTATAGCCATAAGATAATCTTATAATACAAAAATTGGTATCAGATCATGTTATACAAATTTACTTGTTATGTTTTTAATTTTTTTATCTACTATAATTTTCTTAATTTTTCTATTTTTTTATAAAGGTTTTGTTTATAAACTGTAATTAAAATAACATGTATTGTAGAATGTGTTTTGTTTCTATAAGATGAAGGTTTAAACATTGATACTCTATAGAATTTAAATCCTAAAAGACAACTAATATTTTATTGTGTTGATTGTGAATATTAGAGATACAGGATAAAAATGTTTTTCATTAATACTAGTGTTGAAATTTTTTGGATTTTGACTAGTAATTATAATATTTCATATAAAGATGTTACTGATTATACAAATTTGGAAAATTTAGAATATCAGTTGAATCATAGTGTAAGGAACACTCTATTATGTTCTGTGAATATAAATATTTATAGTCAGATATTATCTTGTGAATATTAAAATAGTATATGAAAGAAGTTGGAGGTAACACATTTTGGAACTTCAAAGTTTTTTGAAACTAAAAGAGCTATGTTGGGATTTTATTATCAAGAATTCAGTTTTTTAAATAGAGAAATTGTTTCTAAAATTAATCAAAGATTTATGACTGTTGTAAATTATTTATAATATCTTGGTGAGAAGGATCATTGAGGTGAAATACTAGTGGAAATGATTATAGAGATAATTCACAGCAAATGGGAATCCAAAAGAACTGTTATGGATTTACTCATCTAACTCTTGATGATATTATTGGAACCCTTATGAAATATAAGTGATGATTGAAAAGGAGTCTTAAATGTAAAAAATAAGAATGGAGGGGTAGCTTTTTTAATAATAATTAATGTTCCCAGCAAAGTTCAATCTACTGAGAAAGTTTCAAAGTCCTCTAAAATGATTAAATTTGAAGTTGAGTTGAATAGTATTTCATTAGAACATTTTAGAAATTAATTGGATAATATTGTGAGAATGATGAATAAGATTGTTGGAAAAAAATATCCTGAGTATAGATATAAGAATAATCACAAAGAGAAAAGTGATAAAAATGATTTTTCACAAGTTATATGTTATGAATGTAATAAATATATACATATCATATCAGACTGTCATAACCTAAAGAGAAAGGATAATAAGGAAATAAATTTTGATATAAATTCAAAAAAGTAATATAAGAACAAAAATAAGAAGAGTCTTAAAGCTTTAGATACTTGGAGTTCTAGTGGTAGAGACATTTCATCTGTGAACTCGTCAAATAATGAAAGTTCCAGATAGAATAATATAATCTTTTGTGAAAAAATTCCAAAGGTTAAAAAATGTTTCATGGATAATGTGATTCAGTAATTTCTTTAAAATCTTACATTTAATGGGAATTATCATGATAATAATGATGATAATATTTATACATATTCCGACGAAAAATATTCCTCATATAAAGAAAATAAATCTTTACCATGTTTTAAATATGTTTCTAGATTTTCAAAATTATAAAAAATAAAAATTATAAAATTTCTAAAAAACTTGAACTTTCTCAATCAAAACTTGTAAAATAAAATTCAAGAATATATACTTTAACTACTGAAATATCAAATCATTATAAATATTTAAAAAAGTACAATTTTTACATACATGATATTTTAAATTAATTAGAGAATTATATTTTAGAAAAAACTAGTATTCTAAATGATTTAGAAAAACATAATTTGAATACAAATTCTACTGTGGATACAAATTTAGTTATAAAAGTGAATTATAAAATATATTGTTTAAGAAAATATTTTTTCAAAGTATAATACTAGTAAGAAAATTTTGATAAAATTTATAATCAAATTATAACTAAAAGATATGTTTTTTAAATGGGATATACTAAAATAAAATCTATTTTTAATAATAAATACTTGTTCCAAAAAAGTGTTCCATTTTTCACTAAGTTTCAAATTTGTGGGCACTAGAAGAATAAATTCTATTTCCAAAAATTTCAATCCTAAGGATTTTATAATGTGTATTTAAAAAAATAATTTACATTTTATCAATATAGTAGAGCTAAAAAATGTGGATTCCTAAAATTATACTTTCTAATAATACTGGACACAAACAGGTTTGGGTTCTAAAAATCTAATTATTTTGTTTTTAGGAATACAAGGAATGTAACTACAAAAACAATTATTTGGAACATAGATAGTTTTTTCTCAAGACAAATGAATTTTAATAAATACTTCTTTAAAAAGATTACAAATGTGAAAGGTGGAAAATAAACTTTCAGAGATAATCCTTAAAGAGAAATCATTAGAATGGGTAACATTGTTCTACTTGGAAAAGCATTAATCTCAAATTTTTTATTTGTTGTAGGAATTAAGAAAAACTTTATTTGAATAATTCAATTATGTGATAAGGGATATCTTGTGAAATATAGTTTTGAAAAATATACTATTTATAGTTCTAAAGATGGATTTTTTATTTCTTACAATCAGTATAATAATCTCTACACACTAAACTTAGAAGACCTTAGGAGCCAAGATCTACCATGACTAAGTGAAATGGAAGACCAATCTTGGTTATGGAATATAATTTTAGTAAAATATTATGTTATAACTTTAGCTAATTTTTTTGAGAAAGGAGTAGTCAATTATTTACCAGAACTTAAGTTTAATAACTCTAAATTTTTTTATCCTTCTTAATTTATAAAAGGAGATGTTATGTTTTAAATCTATTAGTGAAGTCTCAACTTCTGATGCTTTACAGTTAGTACACAAAGACATTTTTTGTCCTAACCAAACTATAATTATCTAAGGAAAATACTATGTATATGTTTTATTTGATGAATAAACTTGATAAAATTGGGTCTATTTTCTAGTAAATAAGTTTGAAGCCTTTTTTTAACTTTTGTAGATAGAGTTAAAAATGATAAAAACCTCTCCTTGATAACTATTAATAGTGATCAGGGTGAATAATTTTTTAATTCTGATTTTGAAACTTTTTATAGTAAATTATGTATTATACATAAATTTTAGGAACTAAAAAATCCATAGAAAATGGTGTAGTCAAAATAAGAAATATAATTCTTCAAGAGATTGTTAGAACCATGTTGAGTAAATACTAAATTGCTAAAAAAATTGGGATGAAGAATTTAATACTTCCTGTTATAATATAAATTGAGTTTTAATAATACCTTTAATTAATAAAACTTATTATTGTTTTTGGAATGAAAGGAAACCAAAACTTTTTTACTTTATGGTTTTTAGAAGAAATGTATTTATCCAAAAAACTAAAGATAATTTAAATAACTTTGCACCAAAATATGATGAAGGAATATTTTTAGGATATTATACAACTAGTAAGTCATATATAGTTTTCAATAAAAAAACATACTTTTGTGGAAAAAATACATGTTAAATTTGATGAAACTCATCCTTTTGTTTTCAAACAACCTGAAACTACATCTTCAGATGTTATTTATAAAATTGATTTTAAACCTATGTTGTAAAGTTCATTTCATGAGAAAAAAATTAAATAATATTTGTCTAAAGTTATACCTCAATAAGTATTTAAACATTTTGTTGGATAATGGAGTCTTATAAATCCAAAGAATTAGTTTTTTCTTAAGAATCATCCAAGAGATAACATCATTGATGTTGTATATCAACCAGTTAAAACTAGAATTTCTTTGAGAAATGAGGTTGAAAATTTTGAATTGGTATCACAATTTGAACCTAAGAATTATAAATAAGATTTATGTGATAAGTATTGTATAAAATCCATACAATATTAACTCAATGAATTTGAGATGAATCAATTTTTAACTTTGGTTGAATGACCTAAAGATACTATTGTAATTGGAGTAAAATGGTTTTTTTTGGAAAAAATGTGATGAAAATATAATAATAGTGATAAATAAATCTATACTTATTTCTAAAATATATAATTAATAAGATGGAATAGATTATGAAGAAACTTATTCTCCAATATCTAGACTTGAATCTATTTGTATATTTTAAACTTATACTGCATTCTTAATTTTCAAACTATTCTAAATGGATATGAAGCGTGAATTTTTAATAGATAGGTTTAAAAGGAATTTAATATATAATAAACCTCTATTTTTTAAAATAAAAAACATATAGAAAAAGTTTTTAAACTAACTAAGGTAATTTATGGACTTAAACAAGACCCTAGATCCTCGTATGATGTTGAATTTTTGTTATAAAATAATTATGTTAAGGAATATGTTGATCCAACTATTTTTATAAAAGAATCTAAAACAAATTCCATCATTGTTAAAACTTAGGTTGAGGAAATTATATTTGGTTCAACTCAAAAATATTTAATATATTACTTTGTGGGTCTTATGAAGTCTGAGTTTTAAATGAGCATGATGGTAGAACTTACTTATTTTTTATGTTTTCAAATTTCCCAAAAATTATAAAGAACCGTTTTATCTCAACATAAGTATATAAAATATCTTCTTAAAAAATTTTGATATGAAAATACTAAAATTATAATTACTCCTATCATAACATCAAATACTTTATATATTGATGAATATGGGAAACAAGTTGACCAAAATATCTTTAGAAGAATGATTGGAAGTTTACATTACTTAACAACTATTCATCCAGATTTAATTTTTTTGTATGCTTATGCGAAATAAATTTATCAAATCCAAAATAGTCACATATTAAATATGTAAATTTAATATTTATTTATTTTAATATAACTATGTATTTAGGTTTATTCAACTATTCTAGAAGTTATTTTGAGTTAAAAAAATTATGTTGTAATATTTTTTGGTTGTAAAATGAATAAACAAATTACTTCTATAAATTTTAATTTCTTTGGATAATATTTTCTTTGTTTTTATTGTAAGAAAAAACACTCAGTATTACTTTTCACTACTGAATTCTAATATGTGGCAGTTAGAAGTTTTTATGATCAAGTGTCGTGGATTCAACACACACTCACAAACTAGGGAATTGTTTTTATAAAAACCCAAAACATAACTCACAAGAAAATCAAATAGATGTAATACACTATTTCCTTCAGTATCACACATAAAATGACATATCATTTTATAATTCAACAGAAAGAAATAAAAACTTTCTAATTTTTTTACTAAACCTATTCATTCTGATATATTTGAAGATTTTAAATAGAAGTTAGGAATGGTAAATATCAAGTTACAATTCATATATACTTCATGTTAACCAATGAACTTACATTAATAAACTCCTTCTAAAAGGGGGAGTACATATGTTTTGGTTTTTTATTAAAAAAATTCTAAACATTTTAGTTTTACTGATTTTTTTTTCATATTTTCTAAAAGTTTTTAGAATTAAAATTTTTACTAACATTTTTAGAAATAAAAAAATTATAAAAATTTTAAGGATCAAAATTCATATGAAAAATATTTTCTGACAATATATTTATTAAAAATATTATTGGATTAAATTTATTTTAGAAAAACTAAGAAGAAAATATTACTAAATAAAAATTTTATATTGAAATTTAATTTTCACTCTGAGAGGTGTTCTTTTAATCTTTTAGTTTTTCAATTATCTCTTAAATTTCTTTTTCCATGTTATTTTTTACATATTCTTTACTTTTAAAAAATTCTCAATTTTTTATAAATATTATGGTTTATTTAATTGGACAATACTCTAGTCTGGTGAATAGTTTTATTAAAAAAAATTATGACTTCATAATATTTATTATATAATTTGAGGATGAATCTCAACCATTATATTAGGATAAAATTTTCAATACAAGATGTTATATCTCTAGAATATGATGGGTCTCCCTCAATCCTATATATAAAGGAATGAGTTACCCTATCCCACATAGATTCTTATAATTTGTTGTTTTCTCTCGATCCTTCTTTTATTTCTTAGTCCAAAAAATTTGGTGTTCATCCAATTCACATTTTTAGTATGATTGTTTTGTCTCAGAATCAGTCTCAGTGTGATGGAATCTATATAATATTTTAAAGAGTGGTAAGTATAGAAGGAAATATTGATCAATAAAACATGGTAAAATAAATTTTATTCTATTTTGAAAAAAGTTATATAGTTTTAGTTAGAGGAAAAAAAATTATTGAAAAATATGATTTTAGTTTACATTATCTATATATTTTTGAATAGTTATATTATTTAGTATAATTTAGTTTTCAAGATGATTTTGATGTTATTTTTTTCAATCTTTCTGGTGAAATTTCCAAAATAACTATTCACAAAGTGTTTGATTTAGTTGAAGTGTCATTGGAAAGAGAGGCTTATCTTCCATCTCATAAGATTCTGAATAAGCTTAAAAGTTTTGAAATTTTCAAAGTCAAAACTTCATTATTTTAATATTTTTAAATGGTGAGGAAGTTGTTTCATTTGAATCTAGATTTAATTTACCAATTTAAGGGTATTTAATTCCAAGAAAAAGATATATAGATATACTAAAAGTTCTCAACCTCTTTATTTTGGATTTCAATATCAATATGTGGAAGATTAATCTAGTTTTGTTTTTGATTCTTTCAATTGAATATATTAAGAAAAACTCAATGAAATCCATAATTTTTATGTTTCCATGATTAATAAATAAAATTATGTTTAATTGTATAGAAGTCCATCAAATAATGAATCATCCTTATGCGGTTCAAAAAAAAGTTTGACTTATTGGATAAGAAACCATGGAAAAAATGAAATTGGTATTCAATATGAAAATCAAAAAGGTTTGTAAACAAATTATACAAGGTATCATCTGATGATGAAGCATATAAACTGAAAAAATCAGTACAAGAGAAAAGGAAAGTAGAATACTCTCCTCCTAATCTTCAAAATAAACAAAACTCTTTATCCAATGAGGATTTCAAGAAATTGATTGTACACAAGGCTCAGAAAAATCTTAGAGATACAGAATTCAGACTTGATAAAGCTACAAATTTAGATTTAATGATAAAAACATCTGAAAAAATGAAAGAGGTAGAAAAGAATAAAAATAATAAACTACTTGTTGAAACAATGATGATGGAAATTTTGATTAAAGGTGTATAATAAGCTTTGGAAAATCAACCTTTATCAATTTCAACATTATATAGTGCTCATTCAATTCAGGATTCTAGAACACTTAATACTACTGATCAGACTTTTCTAGATCCATTAGCACAAAACTAGTGAGAAATTATTGAGACATCTATTGTTCCAGTTATTTTTTGGAAGGATAAGGGAAAATAAGTGTATTTTTAAAATTAAATAGAAAAAAATATTTGATAAATCAGTTCAAAGATAACTTAAGAAATTGGTGTAGAAGGAACTTTAAAAATATATTCAGAAGCCCAAAAAGTGGAATTTAAGATCTGTAAGGAAATTATAAAAAGATTTAGAAAAATTAAAATAATAAGAGGGGAGGGGGAGGAAGAAAAATGAAGAATAAAGGTACTATAAATCATCATCATCTTCTAATTATTTATTGACTCAGTCTGATAAAAATATAGTGTTATATATTTATATAAATGAACAATCATCATCACAATAGAAATAATAAGAACTTAAATCCCCTAAATATTTATCACACAAGTTATATACTAATAGGGAGGTTGATGTGATGAATGTTTCAGATGATGAAAATGTCAAAATAAAAGAAAATAAAGATATTGGACCATCTTGCCAACATATTTCAGAAGCTTCATCAAATTCATCAGATATATCAGTCACTAAAGTTCAAAAGAGGATTGATTTTTTTAAAACCTTGAGATAACTACAGATTCAATACCTTATCTACTGATCATTGAATCTTAATGCAATTAAATCCAGAATATTTTGAATGATAAATAAAATTCATTGATGTTGTTGATAGAGTCTTTTATTTAGAATAAAGTAGATATCAAATGATTCAAACATAAAAAAATACATATAAAAGGAGATTCAATCAAATGGTAAAATGATTGTGACAAGTGGATAGAGATTTTAATGATCATGATGAATATTTTATATAATTTAAGAATGTATCTTTTGATATAGATGATTATTTTGAAAAGTTATCATAAAAAATATTTGATAGATTGAAGTTTGTGGAACGGTTTAAATAAATATATGGACTCAAATAAGTGATTCAAAATATCAAATATGAGAATTATATAATTTTATCCTTTGAATAATACTTCTAGATAATTAAATAAAAAAAAAAAGATGAAAATTCTTGAAAAATCGATAATTAGTTTGAAAGAGGATAATCGGAAGTTCTAAGTCACAGAAGAGAAGATTGAAAATCTTGAGTCTATAGTAGCAGAATATGAGAAAAATCAAGAGTTTTTCAGGAAGTTAAAGCAATAGTCAAAAATCTGTACAATAAATAATTAATAATTTTTTCTTAAATCTTGATCTATTCATTCTGATAAAATATTTTGAATGATATCTGGTTTGAATGATTTATTCTCCAAATACATTTTGTTTGAATGTTTTTTTATTTTAATTGGATGAATGCTCTTTCTTTTTATATTTGATGAATAGTTATTCAAAAAAATAATATTATAATTTCTAAAATTTTAAGAAAATATGTTAATTTCCCTATTCCTTTTTACAAATCATGATGGGGGAGAAAATATCTAAAGGTAAAACTATTTAAAGGGGATAAACTATATAAGGGGAAATTTTATTAAGGGGTAGAATCCAAAGAAATAATATTTCTTATCAGATGAAGAATGTTGAACAAAAATAAGTCAGAATGATAGGTGTGGCTAATATAAGATAAAGGGAAGATATTTCTTATGAATAGTTTCTTTGAATTTCTTAAATGTAACACCACCCAAATTTGTAACTAACTCACATGGTTAGAAAGGGTTGGTTACTAGACTTCAATCATACCTCCCTGTATTCCAAAGCCTGCTAACTAGTAGTGGGGTGTGAAATGTATATTAGGGAAACTATACCCCCCAAGTATGAAGTGTCATAGAAGTATAGAAAATAATAATAGAATGAAAAATAATAAAAATAAATACATAGTAGAAGATAACAAAAAAATTAAAATAAATAATTCAATAAATAATAAAGGAATTATATAATGACATGTTGGAATGTAAATAAATGTATTGTTATAACAATATAAGAAAAATACAAGTAGAATAAAATAAATGACTCAAAGTCTCAGGTCCCAAACCCCACGTCGGTTCCATATCCAAACACCAACCCATCCACAAACAAGAAAACAATATCAAGGTCTTTTTCCTTTTCCAAACCTATATCAACATAATTTTCACTGGTACCAAACGATATCCCGAATAGGGTGTGAGTATAACTCAGTAGGTCAACACCACCATGTCTAAAAAAACTACTCTGATAGGAAGTGTATACAATAAAGTAATTAAAAAGTGTATTAATTAATTAAATAATTAATAAAATACAAATATAACCTACTTTGGATCTTTACCAAAATATCTTTGATCATGTCTTACAACCATTCCAATCAAACTCATATAACCAAGGTAAAATAACCTGGTTTGTCACCATGCTGGAATATCTCTTAGCAATTATTATGACCATGGTAACCAAAACCATATAACCATGGTATTGGTACAACAATTTGGGTAAAATCCCTATAATAATTACAACATCCGAGGAAAATCCCTATAATAATTATAGAATGGTACTGGGCATAGTCCACTCTCTCTAAGCATTACAACATGATACTAGGCCAAGACCAATCAATATCAGCATTGCAACATTAAGTGTGTAAGTGGCAGGGATGAGCTCGATATATAATCATTACATCATGGAACATTATTCCTATCATATAATATATATATCACAATATCACATCATATATATCAATGGTTAATTATGATAATTACCATTTATCTTTCAAATACCACTTGAATTTATATCACAATTTATTAAAATTTATATCAATAATAAATAATCCACAATTTATGGATTATATAAAAACAAATATCCAAAAGTCACATCTCATTATTAACATACTTAATAAATTATCCAATTAAATTATATTTAAATGTTTTCTCACCAAATGGGTATCTATAAGCTAGGTTAGAATCCAATTGAAAACAAAGTACTTCAAGGAATAATTTCATTAATTTATTTAATTGGTTTGGTGGCACACTATGTTGGTGCTATCATAATATTGCATAAACTTGGAATTTATCAAACTATAATCTTAATATTTAGACCCCCTACCTTTAACTGACAATCAAAAAATGATCCCAATTATTAATTATTAACTTCATTCAGAATTCAGTTATTATTATCCATGATATTTTCATAATGATATTATCTCTAGATGAATTTCATTATTAGTTTATTGATTAAATGGAAGGTTTTTTAAGTTATTTACCTTGACATATTTATTATTCCATATCTAGTTATTATAGTCATGTTATTGATTAAATGTAATTTGGTTTTAGTTATTTACCATTCTATATTGATTATTATCCATGAGATTTTCACATTTATACCATCTTTGGATGTCCTTCCTTATTAGTTAATTGATTATATGGAATGTGTCTTCAGTTATTAAACATTCTATATTGATCTTTATTATTAATTCATGATATCCTCTTCTATGCTTAACAATTACCAATCATTTGATCTCACCTTATTTTTTTCCTTTCTCTGGAATCCATGAGGTATACTATGAATGATATGAAAGGACATGATAGTGGGAATAATTTTATTGTTGGAAAAAAATTATGTTGTAATTTTGGTATTTAAATGTAATTCAAGACTCAAGTATGTATCTATTTTACCCATAATACTAAAATATTTTTTCCTTTAGGATGTGATTCCTTGTATCTTATGCCAATGTAATATAGAATATACCAAATCTGGGATACTAGGGTCAGGGTCTCTATAATAGGGGTCTAGATGTAGCAATGAGCACCACTACATGGTATAGAAACTATATCCATGGGAATATCTATGTTTATAGAGTAATTTCTAGGGACCCACCTGTGGATATAAATTAGTAACCACAAGCAGCTCTTGTGGTGATAATTTAACAAAATTTTTAAAAAATAGTTGTGTTGTTTTAAACTTTAAAACCTAAAAAATAATCAAAACACAACTCATAATACAAAAAAAACATATAAAAATACACAATAAATTACAATCTAATAATCATAAATCATAAATATAATTTAAATTAAAAATGATGCTCATGATCTGTAATAGTGTGATCAGAACCCTCCAAACAATTATCACCACCTTCATCAACATCTCCTATAGAAACACCATCATCTCTCAAGATACCACTATCATAATTATCATATGCATCATTATTTATACCTAAATCAACAGTAAGAGAACAGGAACCCTTATAAATAGAGAATATCATTATCAAAAAGGAATCAATCATTGTATCACTCTCTAGTGAATGTGAAGAAGAAATGGAATACATAATTTTCATGATCTATCCATTTATTATCTTTTGAAATTGAGAATAATTTTTCAATATTTTTAATTATGGTTTTATTGTATCATTAATTTGATACACTGATTCTATACTAGAACTACTACTCAAAGAAATATTGTTTGTTGAATAGTATTTAGATGGTAGAATCATTTTCCCAGGTCAACAATGCACCCTGTCACAATACTTATCTTCTAATACCTGATAAAAATGTTCTTTTTTCCCTAAATGTTTTAGTTATATTTCTACCAATTCTTTCAAATAATTATATTGAGTAATATATTATATTAATTAAAATGATAAAATAATGAAAATAAATAAATTTTAGTAAAAATACAAGTAATTTAAATATATTAATAATTTTTTCTTGGATTTCATTATATATCACATTCCCATCTTTCTTTTCAGAATTTTATAAAACAAGTTAGAGAAAATAACACGAACCTCAATTTTCATTGACTTTTTCAGGGAAATAAAATAAATAAAGCATCATCATATAATTCAACTAGATAAATTAAATTATCTAGGTTTCATATCTCAATTATCCATGTAATATCAAAAAAAAATCATTGAACTAAAATACAATGTTATAACTAGTTTCTAAAAAAATGTTCAAAAAAATATAAAATAAATTCAATTCCTAAAAAAAATGAAAAAATAATATTTTCATTTAATAATAAACCACGTTGTAAATAAAACATCAACATCTCAAAAGAATATATGGATATATGCTTTAAAGAACCAATATTGGAGAAATGTGTATTTGTGTGTGTGTGTTTTATATTATTTTAGAGTTTTCTTAAGTAATTTTAGTTCGGTTCTGGATGTTTTATGTCAGACTAATTTTATATCGTTTGGTTTGGGAAATATTAATGGGATTTATATTGAGTAAGGATATGTTGGGTTACATCTAGTTAGATTGGTTTTGATTCATGTGGTTTATTTTAATTTTTAATTGGTGCACTTTTATTTTATTAGTTTTAATTTAATTTGGTTAAGTTTAGTTCAATTCAATTTGGTTTGGTTCAATTTTATTCAATTTTTATTAGCTTCATACCAATCCATTGTGTTGGGTTTATTTTTTTTGATTAATTCATAATTTAGATCAAATTTATTTATTTTGATTCAGATATATTTTTTAGTTATTTTCATTTCAATTTTATTTATTTTCTTTTACTTGGTGTTATTAAATTTATATTAATTCATTTAGGTTGGTTTCCTTCAATTTATTTCAATTAAATTAAATTTTATTTATTTTATTTTGATTTTTTTCTTATTTTTTTATTTTTCTTGGATCATGTTTATGTAGGACCCCAGAATTCCCTAAGAGGGGATGGTTTAATTAGGGTTTAAACTTTTTCTTTTAAAGTGATGGATCTTGTTCCAATGTTGTTATGAACTTGTAAAACATGTTCGATGAAATTGTAGAGGTATGAATCATTAAAATTCATAGATAAAGCATATAAATTTTACTTGGTTCACCACTAAGGGCTATTCCAAGGATCATACACCAACAATATGTCGATAATACCTAAATAAAATAAGATTCACTAGTTATTTTTGGAGTAAAAAATATCAGACATAATCACTTTGTTCCAGGCACACTAACTTTATAAGAACTATAAGGATAATATACTGCCTCCCTTTGAACACTTCCACTTACTCCCCCTAGATCACTACCTTGGGTGAAGTCTTACACAATTTATTGACTTGAAGTTTGATTTATTATATTATTCATTTAAGTATTTTTCCTATATTAACATGAGAACTATTTTCACTATAGTCCTTAGTTGATGCACTTGAAAAGCATTGTTTACTTAAAATAGATGTTCAACACAACTATTCATGAAGTTCCTAGCCTTCACAAAAAAACCCTTTATGTTTCTGAGAAATACCAGTTTCCCTGAACCCATACACTTTCCCAAATCTCCCAACCTTCATGAAGATCCCATAATTTGTGGAACACTAATTCTTCATGAAAATCCCACTCTTTATAAAACTACCTTTTCTGAAAATCCTTAGCATCAGTTCAGACTTAACCAGTTTTTCATGATGCTCAAGATCACAAATAATTCATGATTCATGAAAATCCAGGTCTTCTCGAATTCAAAACAATTTATTCTTTTCCCAAAGTCTCTTTATTCTTTCAAATTATGGGTTCTCTATTATTTATAGACTTGTCCTTTCACAAAGATCCCAAGCTCCCAGCAGCCATTTCACAAGCCCCTTCAATCATGTTTGCAAAGATAATTTATTCTAAAATCCCTAATGACATTTTATGGGTTTGTGAACCTTCTCATAGTCACATAGATTTACTGTCACACCATCATGAATTCTTGAATATTTTCAGTCATAAGAATACCTTCTTTCCATCGTGTGTTCATGATTCTCCACACCTTCATAAAAAAACCAAACCTTTTCAAAGCATAAAATTTTCAAAAACTAGTCTTCAAAAAACTCATATATTTAATGTATTTATGAATATTCAATCCTATAAATACACCTTTCATGAATCTTGATACTTTCTCTTGATTTTGAGCTCTAAAAATTTGACAAACACTAGGAAATAACGCCATATTCAACAATAAATCCATCTACACCATAAGATCTCTTGCCTTGAAAACTCCCTGATCAACCCTACTGTGGATTGATAAGAAAAAAACACTCTAATACAATATGTGAAAAATCCTTGGTTCCAACAATCTCACCCTTTGGGTTTGTTAGAAATATGTAGAAAAAATCAATAAAGCATCATCCTTGAACAAAAACCAGGTAGGCCTAAAAGAGCTCATCTGTCACTCTAAGTCTGTGATAAAATATCGTTGTATAAAAAAGAGTGGAAAAAAGATAATTCCATGCTATCATAGACTAACTAATCCTAAAAACCATTCATGTAAACCTACATACCAATCATTGAATTCCACTTTCCACTTGTATCTCCCTTTCTTAATAAACCCAAAGAACCGGTATGTGAACTTTTAGTGCTCAAAAACAAACTCCACCTGGATCATATCTCCCTCATAGAACTGAATAAAATACAAAAATGTATTTAAACTATTAACACAACCATGGATAACTTAACAAACATAACATACTCATGCATTGGGATGTGGCTGAACACTGAGTTTTAACTAATTTTTCTCAAACATAGGTGCTACCAATGGGTTAGTCAGAAATTCTAACACATGTTCATTAGTTCTAACATGCTCCATTTTTATCAAACATTGTTTAAATTTTTATTTGATGAAGTGATATCTGATCTCAATATGT
The DNA here is from genome assembly GCA_963277665.1 of Viscum album. Taxonomy (NCBI): domain Eukaryota; kingdom Viridiplantae; phylum Streptophyta; class Magnoliopsida; order Santalales; family Viscaceae; genus Viscum; species Viscum album. The sequence continues at coordinate 1,476,457,133 of OY728147.1, read as the reverse complement.
TTGGTGTGATAGTGATGAACTGGATTCTTTGTAAGATCAATCACGCTCTTGTTTTCATAGAGAGTCATCATCGGCTATTTCACATCATCACTAATATCATTTTGTTATTGCTTCATCCACAATATCTATGTGCATTATTTTTCATTATATATATACTCTTATTTATATATACTAAGATAATTGATTTCTTGTTTCTTACTTAATCATCCCACACATTTTTTTCCAATGAAGAATGATCCACCACTTGTGGACCTTATTTCCACCAGATCTTCATCCCAATCAACATCAAAAAATGTGAATAATTCATTATCTCTTATTACCATAGATTATAATAAAAAAATTATAGTACCTTGAATATACCTTATTATTATTTTAACTCTTGTAAAATTCTCTTCATTTGGATTACTTTCGAAGCAATAAGCTAATCATATTACAAAAATGATATCTGGCAGTGTTGCAGTTATGTATAATAAGATTCCAATGATCCTCTTGTACAAGGTGGGATTTACATATTTTCCATTCACATGATTTCTATATTTTTTCCCAACCACTATCAGAGTCAAAATTGGTTTGGATTCATGAATTTTGAATTTCTTTAGTAGGTCTCATGTATATTTTTTCTAAGAAATGAAGGTGTAATCCTTATTTTGAGCCACCTTCAACCCCAAAAAAATATGTGAATTCACCAATCATAGACATTTAAAATTCACATTTCATGCGATTAGAAAATTCTTCCATTGATCCCTACTTTCTTCCACCAAAAATAATATCATCCACATACACAATAAATATAAACCGGTGTTTCTGAGAATTCTTCACATAGAGATTAGAGTCCACACCTCCTCTTTTAAATTATATATTTTTCATATAATCATCCAATCAAGAATACCAATATCATGGTGCCTTATTTATATCATATAGAGACTTCTTTAACCTAAAAGTCTTCATCTCTTCATTTCCAATTATAAATCTTAATGGTTGTTCAATATATACTTCTTCTTCAAGAACACCATTTAAGAATACCTTTCTGATATCCATATGATAAAATTTGTACCCTCTTTGAATTTCAATAGAAAGTAATATCTTGATAAACTATATTCCAACTAGTAGAGAAAAAATTTCTTTAACATCAATGACTTAAATATTTTCATAGTCTTCACAAACCAAGCATTCCTTTTTTATGATCTCATTTACATGATCATTTAATTTTTTTTTAAGATCCACTTTGTTCTAATCACATTGTAATTTTTCAGTATCTTAATAAGATATCATGTTTTTTTTCAATTAATATACTCTAGTTATTCATTAATGGAATTAAAAAATTATTCATACTTCATTACTTCTTCAAATCAGGTTGGTTCCAAAATTTATAGGAAGGAGGAATGTGATTCATTACTCATTTTTCTTGTCTGTGTAAGTGAGGTACAATCCCCAATGATGGCGGATTGATCAATTTGTGATCTTAAATTTATACTATGTGGTTTTGATAAAATTTATTCATCAATGGTTTCTTATTCTCATTATTCTTCAAAATAATCATCATTTTGTGATCTGTGAATGTTTTTTAAGTCTTTTTCTATTTCTTCATTGGAATATGTACCTTGTATACTTTGTTTTTATCTTTAATCATATTAACATATGATCTCCTAGAGGTATTTATAGTTTTATACTCAAGGATATTTTCATCGTTTCTTTACAAAATCTTTCTAAGATGGTTATTTTAACACTTGAAGTATTTACTCTTCATTGAATATCCAAGGAATATTCCCTCATCTATAGTATCACCTAATTTCCTTGATTTCCTTATTTATTTCGGATGAAACAATTACTTCCAAAAACATGAAAATACTTAGTATATATATTCCTTCCATACCAAATCTCATATGGTTTCCTATTTTATCCTATAAAAATACTTATTTGATTTTTAGTGTTCACCACTACTTGAACAACCTCTTTCTAGTAATGACAAGAAACATGAATCTCAATCAGTATAGTTCTATCCATATTATTCACCTATCGATTTCTAAATTTAATGGACCTATTTTTCTTATGGTATCTCAATAGAAACACCTCATTCTTTATCCCATTTTTTTCTGGTTAATTTTAAAATTCAATGGATTTCTATTCTCCTCTATTGTTAAATCATAAAATCTTGATTGTGAGGCCAGTTTCATTCTCATATTTTTATGATAACTCATCATGCAATCAAGAACTTGTAAAATACTATTTATAAACATAAATTAATACATTATACTAAAATCATAAATAAAAATAATTAAGTACCCCTTCCCATATGTTTCAGAAACATTCATAGGACTACAAACATCTATGTGGATGAGATCAAGAAGATTTGATGACATTTTTTTCAACTGATATGAACTCTCAACCATCTTTCCTCTCATGCATGTGTCACATGTATTTTATCGATCATTCTTCAGATGTTTAATTTTGACAACTATCTTACAATTATATATGTATTCCATGATTAGTTGATTAATGTAACCCATCCTACATTGCCACAAATTGTTTTCTTCTTTAATTATTAAGTAAAAAATGTTCTCTATAATGTCAACCTGGTATAAATTTTCATTTATTATACATCCCTTTATGAGATCATTACATATCTTTCCATTGATATTTAACCCCTTATGATTAAATTTTACTACCATTATAAATTCATAGATTTGACTCACACTCAGAAGATTGTGACATAACCCATCTATATAGAGAACTTTAGTTTTCCTTAGCATTTCATCTTCTAGTTCTATATTTCCACTAACTTTTATCTTTAAAGAAAATTACTTTTCAAATATCATTTTTCCATCAAACCTTTTATTAAAATTATTCAAAAATAATATTTTAATATCATGTGGGATGAACGTCCTTTATTAAGAATCTAGCTACCACTATTCTTTGTAGCTTTGAGGGCTATTTCTATAAGATTAGATTGATCAATTTTATTTTTTTTCTTCCATGAGATATCTAATTAAATAGGGTAAATATTTGTCCTTTACAATATCTTTTAAATATTATTGGGTTCATCATACTCGTATTCTTCTTTCAGATAAGAGTACATATTTTCAAGGGTAAATCAGCTTGGTTGACGGGTATTGACTTTCCTCAGAGTTCTGTGTTTATTTTTCTAAACATTCTATAACTTAAATGAATAGATTTATGTCCATATTTATAATAGTGAAAACTATATCCATATAAACTATTTCTTATATATAATGTAGGATATGGTCTCATTCTCCTTCTTTGAAAAACAGGTTCTTCCCCATTCAAATATCTCTTTTACTCTTCACAGTAAGAAATGGTATGGCCCAAAAAACCAAAAAACAGACACTTCATAAGGGGTGAAATTATCTCACTTTCATTTTTCCATATGACCCCTTATTTCTTAAAGAATTTGATTAGAGATCCCCTGTAGATACTTGAGGATTATTTTCATCTCTCTTTTTTGTTTGAATATTTCTTTGTTAGTACATCAAGCACCTTTGTGATATGTCCAACTTTCTACTACCCTTTATTTTTGTTCATCCTATTTCTGGCTGTTGGTGTTTCTACATCATAGTCAATATCAAATTTTCCCATAAATGTGGATCTTTAATAATTCAAGTCATTTTCTACTCATTAAAAAACAAATTTACCTATTTATAACAGATTTAAATCTGATAATCTTCTAAACTATTATTTCTTATTTGTTTTCTTTGATTTTGATTCAATTTATAGATTAATCCTTAGAGTAAAAATTTCTTCTTCAAGTCATTCAACTATATTATCCTTTTTATCTAGTATCTATGTAATTTATTTGATTAATTTTACCTACTCTTCAAGCAAGATTCATAACTCCATAGCCTCTTCCAAGCTTTCAAGAGTTGATAATTGTTCTTATGCCTCTCCTTCCAGTTGATCAATCTCTACTTAAATCTGATCAATATACTCTAGTGACTTTTTCTGAAAAAATACCATCTTTATTTTTTTCATTAATTGAATGTAAATATCATTAATAACACCCTCAAATTCCACCCTAAGATCAACAACACCAATCAACTAATTATCTTCATATTTTGTAGGTTATACCTTTTCAATTGTATCCATCACGGATACTTGAGTTTAATATTTAAACTCTAGTTCTATATCTTCAAAAATTAATTATTATCTTGTTATTATTTTTTGAAAAATATCATTCTATATAATTTATTTCCTGATTTTAAGTCTCCCTTATTAGTTAACCTCTTTTAAGGCTTCTATGTGATTTTTTCTTCACTTTCTACATCATTAAATTTTCTTGGGAATCAAACAATAATTTTCCCTACAATATAACACTGAAAGAAATCCAAGGTAACCTTCCCTTCAAATATCCCTTTTCCTCTATTGAATTTTCTGACAAAAAGAGAAAGAAATTAAACATCCACATTATCTCTATCATCACTATATTTGGAAATGTCAAGATTGTATTTTACTTTGAATTCCATTTCCTTTCTTTCTCGTATTTTTTTTCTTCAAAATTAGCTCTCATTTCATAAGCCACCAGACTACTTAGAAGATTATCCAGATAAATTTTAGATAGATCCTTTTCTTCAAGGTCTGAAACTATTAGAATTTTATAGAGTTGGAATGCTTCACAATATTTTCTTCGCAATTTTAATATCTTTAATTTCATCACTGGTTCCTTTAATTTCTATAAAACTTCAATAATTTTGTTAAAAAAGCTATGTTCATTCTCATATGGATAAATTTTTAGATCATCAAACTTATTATAAAAAAATGGAGTTTGGTCTCCTCCACTTTGTTATAACCTTAATATATATTATCATTTTTCTATCATATGGACTTGGATGAAGTAAAACTCATAACCTTAAAATAAATTTGATCATATAGAGAAAAAGTAAGAGAACTTTGAGCTTTTTCATCTGCATCAAGAAATTTCCTATCTCTATGAGTCATAGAAAGACATGTTTCATTAGTTACCTAAATCCATTGAACTGTGGGAAAAAATAACTTCCATCCCAAGGTATTGTATATGAGATCTTCTTCTATTCATCCAAATCTAGAAGTTGTTTCCATCAAATATATAGTGACCCTACTTTTTATTTCATAACTATTACATAATTTTAAAGATAAAAAATATAATAGTGTTACAAATTCTAGATCCAAAAGGTTTAGTGTATTGGTAAAATTAGGCACATACATAAATTTTACGTAATAAAAAAATTATTTAATTTCTTCTTATATGTCTTATTAGTGGCCCTATAATTTTCCTTAGAACAAGTAGTCACCTAAGGATATAAATCAATGAAAGGGTTGGGAGAGAAGCCTAGTAAGAGGATGAATAAGGTACATAAATCAATATAACATGGGTGAGAATAATAATTATTATTTTATCATAAGAATATGTTCATCACCAACATAATGAGAAAAATATGCGATAAAGTCAAGGAATGTGGAAATGTATAAAAGTGAAACATCATGCCTTATTGTCCAAATACCACACATAGTTGTGAACAAAGCTAGCATCATGTTCACCCCTAACATATGTGGATAATCATAACATCATATTTTTGAAAAAATAAAGAATTATGTTCATGAATAATAAATATCATATCATTAGATACATCACATTACACAATGAATTTAGGGGATATATAATTATGGTCCCACATTTCATATCATACCATGTACATAATAATGCATTCTATGCAGAACATATAACAATTGTAATCATGAAATAACCCTTGGAAAGGAATGGGTTTCATAAGGATTTCATAAATCATGATTTCCTAAACAAACTTGTTATTACCAAATTAAAAAGGGAAAAACATATTCGGTATAAGAATCATCATTCCTTAGCGAAGAAGAAACAACTAAATAGAATTCAAGGATGTATTTTAGAAGGAAGTCTTCTTTTGTAAAATATCTTTATTTATCATAAAATCAAGTTGAAAACATGTATATCCCATAAAATATAAGGGGATAATAAATAAATGATATTTAAGTAAAATTAGAGGAATATTAATACCAAATATTTCATGAAATAGGGATAACCCAAAGAAAATGATTTCGGTTTTAGAATCCTCGTACCTTAATTCCCGACTTATTTCATCATTTTTTCACATCCTGAATAATAAACATAGATTTATTGAAATAGTGATACATAAGTGAATTATAGTCATTTATTTAATTAATTATCAATTATAATCATTGTATTATATTTTTTAATTTCTTTAGATGAAATTGAAACTTTTTGATATCTTTTTTTTCATAAAAAACTCCCATTTCACTTTGATTTATCTATTTTGTTAAATGTAATTTATAACTTAGTATAATTAATTAAAAAATATAATAATGCATATAATTACATGTTTATATATTATATATAGTTTATAATGTCCATAAATTATGATGGTCATATGTTTTTATATAGAAATGTCTCCGTAAGTGGTTAACCAACCTTTAACGGGATATTGTTTGGAGAGCGGAAAGGGAAGTTTGAAATTTATATATATAGTAATAAGATACTTAAATTAGGTTGACATATTTAATATAATTTTAATTTACAAACTAATTAATTCTTATAAGGTTTTTTTTGTGAAATAATTGTGGAAAAGGATAGATAAGAGGAAGAAGAAATAAAAAGAGTGAGGAGTTGATCAAAACTTACTTAATCCTCGGTGTAGCTTCTCTTGTGCACCATTATAGTTCCCTTGGGGATTAGATTTGGATTTATCTAGAATGTCCCTAAGTATAACAAGGGATTTATAGGGAAAATTTGGGTAGATATTGGTCATTTTAATAGGTGGGAAGAGTGGTTTTCCAAGGAAAGGGAGAGGGGTTATTTATACTTGTGGAGAGGGGTGTTTTTAGAATAAAATATTATATCAAAGGTAAAATATGTAATAGTGAATTTTTAAAAATATAAATAATATATAAATATAATATAATTAGGTTAATACTTTAAACCCCCTTTAAAATTCAAATTCATTAATTTATTAAAAATGATAATGGAAAGAAAGTAAAATTGATATTTTAAGGACTGGCTTTTGAATTTAAGTTTTGGATAGTTAGTTTTAGGTTTATAAATTAATTTTATTATATTTTAAGGAATGATTTATGAAATAAAATATATAATTTCTAAACATCAATATCTAGAAATTATTATCTCATTATTACATTATGAATGATGTAATTTAAGATACATTGGTTATGTAAAAAACTGTATTTTTACTATGCACTCGAAAATTGATGTGTTTCAAAAAATTACCAAAAATAATCAGCCTTATAAAATTTAGATGTTCAGATTTAAAAAATAATATTCATTTTATTGAAAAAAATCTATATGATTTAATTTTAATTTTTAATATAAAAAATATTAATTTTACGAAATGCATTAAAATAAAGTTTATTATAAATGTGCTTATATTTTCTTTCAGCTTTTAATATTGATATTTATTTTTTGGTATTATAATATTTTTTTACTTAAATTAGTCGTGATAGATACTATTTATATCAAAATTCATTATTTTGAGGTAAAATTATTATTTCAATGGTTAGGTTACTATTCCCAATGGTCATGTTACTATTCTCAGTGATCATGTTATTATTCCAACATTTAGTTTACTACTCCAATGGTCACATTACTATTACAATGGAAACATTACCTCCTATAAATACTTATACATTCATTCATTAATTATTCAACTTAATTCATCTCAGGGTTCTATATTTCCAATTTTATAATATTTCCTGGTTTACTTGTATTTTGTTTATTTTTTATATTGTTGGTAGTGGGGGTGATGATTCTAGTAGATTGGGGTGATCCATATTTTCCCATTTTATCTTTTATATTTTAATTTTCTATCCATTATAATGTTTTGGAATTTTAATTGGTTTCTTTAGTAATTAATTTAATACTATCTAATAATGAAATAAATTTTTTATTGGCTTCTCTATATTTTGTTTGTGTCTAATATTATATAATATAATACAACACACATTTATTCAGGAAACAAATATTACTTATAAACCTTGAATCGTTAAATTATTCTTCTATTCATAAATTGTTTCCCAAAAATTTCAACTTTTATTCTCTGTTGAGAATAGATGAGGGTACTTCTATTTCATAATTTTCTCTAGTTCCCATGTCACCTCTTCATACTTATGGTTCCTCTAAAACACTTTAACAGGGTGAGTTTTCTTTTTACAATGAAATTTGTCTCTATGGTCCAATATCTTCCCTGTATAATCTTCATATAAGAGGTCATTTTTAGTTGTACCACCTTTGGATTTAGTACATGTGAGGTATTGGGTATGTACTTCCTCAGAAGATATATATGGAACACATCGTGAATTTGTATCATACTTGGTGGAAGTGAAAGTTGATTGGCCACTGCTCATATATGATCAAGGATCTAAAAGTGGCCAATATACCTTAGTCTAAGCTTCCCTTTATTTCCAAACCACGTGAATCTATTCCATGGTGATATTTGAAGGAAATTTTTGTCTCTAATGTATAACTCTAAGTCCTTTTGATTATTGTCTAAAAAGTTATTTTGTCGACTATTAGAAACTTTTATTTGTTATTGGATGGCCTGAACCTTATCTATCATCTATTTCACAAGATGAATTCCAAGTAGCTTTTGTTCCCCAAATTTACCCCAAAAATTTGAAGTTCTCAATCACTTCCCATACATAGATTTATATGGATCTATTTGAAAAACTTGAGTGGAATTTGTTTTTATATAAGAACTCAACAAATGGGTGATTCTAATCCCATCTTTCTTTAAATTTCATTGAGTAGGATATCATAATTTCCTTAATCATCTGAATAATACTTTAATATTTTCCATTAGCTTGGGGGTGATAGCTGATGAAGCATTTTCATACGTGCTCTTAAAAATAATTATAACTAAGTGCAGCATAGAGGCTGACCTAGGTCGTTCTCTTGAGGAGCTGTTGTGGTCAATCACTCACTACTTCTAATTAACTTTTTTATGTTTTTTCTTATTTATAAAATAAAACTTAAAGAAATTGAGATGTTAGAAACGATAATTAAATACTAAAATTAAATATTTAGATGCAATTCAATCACAATAAATGCAAACAAAATGATGTTAGTGAGAAAGGAGAAATTACTGAGAGAATCACCCTAATTAAACCTTCATCATCTTTTTTTAGTTTCAAATTTACTTAATGAACACACTCCATATTATGTGTAAACGTCATACTCTAAATATGGTTTTCAATATATAGTTCACTCAATGATCGCTGAAATACCCCACATTTAGCTCCACGATTGAGGGAAAATGGTATAGAAGTGAAAGCTATGCCTTGGGTGGAAAGTGGAGACACAAAGGCGACTTGACCACTTAGATACCTCTCAACCTAACTCTAATAAAATGAGAAATATTAGGAATGAATATTCAAATAATTGAGTTTATAACTAGGTTAATCCTTCAAGAACTTCCTTGGGTTAGTTACTCATAATCACAAGCATAAGAGTTCATAGTGATGAAGAAAAGAATGGAGTGGAAAACACAAAATTTAAAAATAATGAGATAATCAGATAAAGAATAAGACTGAAATAAACTAATAATTAAAAATAATATAAAAAATAAATGAAACAGAAAAAATACAGATAATTTCCAACAAAGGCTACCCCTAAGTTTCCAAAAAACTGAAATGAAGAAGAAACACACTTTTATATTCAAAAGAAGTGAAATTTGTTTTCTCCAACAATCATCCTCTAAATGTTTCTACGTGGAATCCCAATTTAATCATCGACCTGGGAAAAATTTAGTCTTAAAAGTTTTTATTTTTTTCTCTTATGTAATTTCACAAAAAATCAGCTTCATTGGATAAGAAATAAATAAGTTATGATCGATTTACTCTAGATTTTCAATCTACCTAGATAGGCCATTTTTATTCCAATACACTGAGTTCCAATGTATTTATGGACTTGAAAATGAATGATTCAAACATGGAAACCTTAACAAAAGTTATTCCTCATGATTTCTTCATTATAAATATTGAATTTTAGTTCATTTGGTTTTCCCATTTATGAGATATAATCCCAAAAATATAATTATCCAGATCTGTGTATAGTTTTCGAGGCTAGATTTGTGATCTGATTTTGGGCCTTCAAATTTTGGGTTGAGCTTTGGTTCCAGAAAGATAAAATGAATACCAAAGAACTTATAAACCTAAAAAATAATAATTATTCAATTTATATTATTGAATAAAATTTAATGGAATAAATACTTAAATAAATTAAAACATTAAAAATCCAAAATATGCCATTTTTTCAATTAAGTACAAAATAATTCTAAAACTATAAAATGTGAAAAATTACCTTAAAATAACACTTTTATATGATTAAAAACATTTAAATTAAGAATAAAATAATTCAAAATATTTGATCTATCAATTCCCTCAAACTTAAACATTACACTCCTGGGAAACCATTGTATACCATGATCAAAATAAACTTCCCATAGCATAAATGACAACATGGATCAGTTGTCATATCAAAAGAAAAAATATCATCCATCCTAAATTCATAAAAATTTCTTAAATCATAAAAAATAATAATAATAAATTCAATTTATTTTTAATCCTCACATGCATATTTTACCTACCTCCCCAGAAAAATATTTCTCCCTTTACTCAAGGATTTTTAATGTGGAGTTTTTCTCATTCTTCAGAACATGTGTGATTTCTATAGGCTTGATATCCTCATAGTATCTCTTATTAATAGATTAAAAAATATTTCAATCATGAGGTATTTTAATGGGGTTTTTAGGATAATGGTTGGTATATTTTAAATGTAAAAAAAATATAAGGCATAATGAGGAGGGTTTATCTCTAAAGTGAAGTAAATGCATGAAAACACTTTTGGTCAAGAATGGTGCTCCTCAATCATCTCAAAACTTACTCACCACCAAAAACCTCTTCCTTTATTAATAGAAATTTCATAAATGTAATTTCTGTATCAATGATGAATTTATTCTCTCTTTTACCCAATTTTTATAATTGTTTCAGCTTGAATTCATATCTTTATTTCTCTTTAGAATCATGTTCTTGAAGAAAAGAGAGGCAAATTTTGATCTTCAAAAATTGGTGAGAACCCAACCCATATATGTAATGATATTTGGGGCCACCCATACATATTTTAATCATGAAATGTATTCTAAACTAGCAGAATTAAATATGGAAATGCTTTTTTCATCTCAAAAAAATTCCTCAGGAAAGCCAAATACAGCTCAACTTCTCCCACCCCTATGCTTGAGTTGAATAATAATCATGAATTTAACTTATATAGAAGGTTGTAAAGGTATAAATGGAATTTAATGTGTCTTACTAATAAGGTATTTCATGGATAATAGGGCCTTAATAAAGTTAAAATGAAAAGGTATTCCAAAATTAGAGTTCAATCCAAAAAAGGGCTTTCAAAGTGGTGCCTCAATCGTACTTAACACATTCATGAACTTTAAAATATTTGAAAAAGAGGAAAATAGTAAGTTATATATAACATAAAAAGTATCAATAATATCAAGAAAAATTAAATGTAAATAATATTTCAAAAAGGTTTAGAAACATCTCAAGTTGGGAAATATTTTTAATTCAGACTATATTAGTGAAAATGAGTTTTCCGAGCAATAAAAATTCATCAAATGAAAAGATCAGAAATAAATAAATAAAATTAATTAAAAAATAATTTAAATACTCAAATATTCAATTCAAAAATGTTAAAAACACTAATATGGTTTTAATTTTCCAAATTATTTTATTCATCTCAATAATACTAAAAACACCAAAAAATAAAACAGGAAAACATGAAAATTTTAAAAATAGACATGAAAAAAATAAAATAGAAGCACACACAAATTTTTTTAAATGATTGAAATCCTCCTCCCACACTTATTCCATTTACTAACCTCATTTTATATCAAAATATATCAATAATTTTTTCATGAATAATTTAAATTGGGGAGCAAATAAAAGAAGATAGGGGTGCTCCCTATTGACTTATGTGGTGTCCTCCTCTATATGGTATAAATGTTTTTTATATGTGGTAGTCACACCACATGATTCTTAAGCTATTATTCTTCAATAACCACCACTTTATTAGTCTATTTATTAAAATCCAAGACCTTATTGATTTTTTATATATCATAAATTTCATAAAATGATATGTCAGAAAATAGTTAATTTTGGATAATATTAAAACCTTAATAATCAATATAAAAATCTACCCTTTCAAGTAAGTCATCTTGGAAATTGATATATTTGGGCAGAACCATTGGAAACTCCATTTTATTAGGTGAAACTTCTAAATCCTCTTCAAAAGTAAGAGAGAGGTAGAGAGGTACCTATTTTTCATTATCAAGCATGGGAAGATCAAGATTAAGGTTGTATAAAACAAAGAAATTACATGATTCCTCTAAAAAATATCAATCTCCCATGAGTGAATCGGCTTGAATTTATTATTCATGGTCCTCCTAAAGTAATGGTTGATTGAAAGGAGATGTGATTAATTATTTTATAATCTCTTTATCACCCACATTAGGTTATTTAACATAAAAATGATTGGTTAAATCTCTTCCACCACTTATTCTGGTTCAGGTTCTGGTTCTGGATCGGGTTGTTCCTGGGATGTGCATACATATTTAGTAATCCATTATATCTGGATATCCAGGTTTTGAATTTTATCACTAATACTTTGAAAACAAACATCAAGATCATTATAAACTTCTTATGTAACATGATATTGGTCAATCCATGCATATTAATTTCAATTGAAAGACATCATGAACAAAGATTTTAAATAAAATTATGATTTTTCCTGTTTTTGTATGAAAAGAGAAAATTATTTACAAAATGTGAATAAAAATAGTGATTGAATACCACTTTTATCCCCAAAAATAATTCCAATTTGATGAATTGTTTTCATTCACAATCTCAAAAATATTTATAACTAAGCACAGCACATAGGCTTACCTAGGTCGTTCTCTTGAGGAGTTGTTTTGTTCAATCACTCATAAACTCTAATTCACTTTTTTTATTTTTTTAATTATTTATGAAATAAAAATGAAATAAATGGATATGTGATATATGATAATGAAATATTAAAATTAAATATTCAGATAAAATAAAAACATAATTAATACAAACAAAATGATTTTAGAAAAAGTCATTCTCAAGAGAATCACCCAGATTAAACCTACACATCTCTTTTTTAGTTTCAAACTTACTTAATGAACACACTCCATAGTATGTGTGAATATAATCCTTCCCATATTTTTGTGAATATATTATGCACTCAATGATCTATAAGAGATCACACATCCACCTCCTTGATCAAGGGAAAATATTTCACAAGTGAAAGGTAAGCCTTGGGTGGTAAGAGGAGACACAAAGGAGTATTTCCAAATAAGCTCCCCCTAATCCTAACTATGAGAAAATGATAAAAATTTATGATTAATTTTAAAATACTTAGTTTCATAACTCGATTACTCCTATGGAAACTTCCTCAGCTTAGCTACTCATAATCACGAGCATAATAGTTCAACATGATGAAGAAAAGAACAAAGTGGAAAACCCAAAAGATAAAAAGAATGAGATAATGAGAGGAGGAATAAGGCTAAAATATAATAATAATGGAAAATACTATTATGAAAGAAATGAAACTAAAAAACTATATATAATTTCTAATAAATTATACACCTAGGTTTTCAACATCTTGAAATAAATAAGAAATTGACTTTTATAGAAAAAAGAGGTAAAATTTGTTTCTCCAAAATCATTTGCAGAATGTTTCCATGTGAAATTCCCATTTAATGATATAATTGGGAAAAAAATTATTCTTAAAAGTTGTTCAGTTTTGTCTCATATATTAGGTAAATAAATTTAAGAATAAGTATCCAAGAAATGAATATGTTATGGTCTATTTAATCCATATTTTTAATCTTCCTATACAGAGTATTCGTATTCCAATGCACCAAGTTTGAACGCATTTATGGCCTTGAAAATTAAGATTTTAGGCATGGAAACATTAATAAAAGTTCTTCCTACATATTTATTCATTATCCATATTTAATTTTAGCTCATTTGGTTTGGATTTTTATGAGATATCATCTAAATAGTAATATTATTCAGATACATGCATAGTTTTCAAGGTTGAACTTGTGAGATGATTTTGGGCCTTCAAATGTTGGATTGAGCTTTGGGTATAAAAGGATAAAATTAATCCCAAAGAACATATAAACCTAAAAAATTAATTTTTCAATTTTTATTAGGGAATAAAATTTTATGGTTTAAATACAAAAATAAATTAAAATAGTAAAAATCCAAAATATGTCATTTTTGAAATTAAGCTCAAAATACTTCTACAACCATAAAATGTGATAATTTACCTTATAATAACATATTATTATGATTAAAAACATTGAAATTAAGAATAAAACATTTTAAAATCATATTCTTAAGCTCCTTAAATATTTCCTCATATTGTTTTATCTATAAATACTTTACCCCTTCTATGTTAACTTAGTTAGAGGGATAGAAAATCATGGAAAATTTCTCAACAAATGTTAGTAGTACCTAGCTAAGCTAAGAAAACTATGAAATTCCAGGACACTATTGGGTCTAGTTCATTCCGCAATTTTCTTTGTATTTGAAGGGGCCATATAAATTCCCTCACTTTTGATCACATACCCCAAGAATGTGACTTACTACATCCAATAGTCACACTTTCTACACTTAGTGTACATTTTCCCCAATCTTAATGTGTCTAACATAATCTTTAGATGTTATTCATGTTCCTCCTTTATCTTGGATTAAATAATAATATTTTTGATAAAAACTACCTAAAAATTGTCGAGGTAGTCTCTAAAAACTCTATTAACAAAATACATTAATATTTCATAGGTATTAATAAGTCAGAAGGGAATCAATATGAATTCATTGTTCCCATAACTTGTATGAAAATTTTTCTTCTGAATATATTCCTTATTCACCTTCATTTGATGATATCCAGAATTAAGATCCACCATTGATAAGTACATATATCCTAATAGTTGATCAAACAAGTTATCAATCCTGGGAAGAGGATACATATTCTTTATGGTGATCTTGTTGAGCTCTCGATAATTGATACACAGCTACATTGATCAATCCTTCTTCTTGAAAAAGAGAACTAGTGCACCCCAAGGTGATACACTAGGGAATATTAACCCTTTTTCCAAATTCTTTTGTAGCTACTTCTTTAACTCTTCTAGTTTTATCGGGTCAAACCTATAGAGGCATTTTGAGATACGAGTGGCCCCGAGTATGAGTTCTATTGAGAAATCTACCTCACAATATAGGGGAACTATGGGTAACTCTTTGGGAAATAAATCAGTGTATTCTATAACAATAGGAACTTCCTCTAGGTTGATACCTTCCTTTAACTCAACCATTTGGAAAAGGTAAGATTATTCATAGGGTATCAACACCCACACCATTGAGGGATTTTACAAAGGGTATTCATTATATACCATAAATTTATAGAGGATCATTAGATGGTCTATAATATGAAAATATATTTTCTTTTCATGATATCTAATGTGTGATATATATAATAGAAACCAATCCTTGCCCAATATATCATTGAATTCCACCAAGGGAACTATTACGAGATTTGATGGAAGAATATTCCCAAGGATACTTACAATAGAAGATTCCAACACTTGGGTTGCAATGATTTCCCCACTAGGTGTTTTTATAAAAATATCTACTTCAAGGTATTGAGTCTTCGATTAAATAATTCTTGAAAACTTGTAGGATAAAAATGAATACATAGAATGAGGATCAAATAAAAAATCCATTCTTGAGTGAATAGGAATTGTACCTTTTAAAACTTCATTTTTTTCACCCATTAAATCATATTGATGTAATAAGATTTCCCTTTCTCCTATGTATTTGGTGGTTACTGATGTTGATTACCCTCAATTATGCATGTTTTACTGAACTAGATTGCACAGTTCCCTTTCTCCCTATGGTTGAAGAATTGAACCGTGAGTGGTGCATTAATAGGTGTCTTCCTTTACTCTATCATGTTATCCAGCTTCTTTATGTCTCTTTAACATTCATGAGCTTGGTGGCCTTCTCTCCTACACTTAAAGCATTTCCCTGAACCTTTGAGACAATTCCCATGATGATTCTTCCCACATTTTTGACATGTGGGTAGTTGGATCCTCTTTCCTCCTTTATCATTTGACTCACCAGCTTGAAACTCCATTCCTTTCTTCTTATTTTCATAACCATGGGTCCATTATCTGAACTCCATCTCTAATTTGAGATCACATCGGACCACATATCCATAACTCCCATAGTCTCAGATATCTAGAGTATTTTGAAGGTTTGGTTTTAAATCACTAAATAATATGTCTATTCTGTTATCATTATTGATAAAAAAACCTGAGGGGTATCTTGAAAGCCTTTGAAAGTTTTACTCATAAGTCATGATAGATTCACCTTCCTTTTTATTTAGCTATATGAATTATATTTCCATATTTTTTCAAAGAGTATGATGTAAATACTTAGTAAGAAATATTTTCTTAAAGTCTTCCTAGTCTATGTCTTTTATTTTATCCATCATCTTGGTGTTCTTTATCAACTCCCACCATTGATCAGATTCTCTATCTAAAAAAATAAATGGCTAGAGTCGCCTTATCCTTCTTAGAACAATGGATCGCAGAAAAGATCTTCTCCATTGGTTTAACCAATTGTTCTGTGAAAAGTGGATCAAAAGTTCCACTAAACATCCGTAGTTGTTTCTATATAATGTGATCTATGGTTAGTTGATCATTCTTGTGTGAAGGTGGATGTTCCACATAGTTTAGGTTATTATTCATAGCTAAATACAAATGGGTAATTATTTCAATGAATTTTTAAACTCCACCTCTCATGGAATTTTGGATTTCATTCAGATAATCGTTGCATTGTCCCCCACACGGGTTGTTGTCCTAGTTTTTCCTGGTTCCCACTATTTTATAAAATATAAAAGGTTTAAAAAAAATTAAGTAAAAAAATAATTTATTCTTGTATAAAATTAACACTAAAGGTATATCTTCTATGATAAATGTGTTTATACTTTCCAAAAATATTATCCTAACATGTTTTAACTATACATAGACTTATAATTATGGTTTTCACTCTTTTTTTCTAATACTAATTAAAAAAATAACTAAATTGTGCCCTGATACCAACTATAGTGGACCAACTTTTTTCATAACAATTACATCATTTTTAAGATAAACAACATAATAGCATTACAAATCCAGGATCCAAAAGGTTTAGTTTCCTAGATAAATTAGGAAGATACATAACTTTTATATAATAAAATATAAAAATATTAATTTCTTCTCATCTATATTCTTAGTGGACCTTTAATTCTCCTTAGTACAATTAATCACCTGAGGGTATACTTCAATGAAAGGGGTGATATGAAAACCCAATAAGAGGATGAATAAGGGACGTGAATCAATATAACATGGGTGAGCATAAAAATCGTCATCATATCATATGTATAGGTTCATCATAAACATCATGAGGGAAACATGTGAGAAAGGCAGGGAATGTATAAATTCATAAAAATGAACCATCATTTCTTAGCGATTAAATACCACTCATAGTTGTGAACAAATATAGCATCATGTTCACCCATAACATATGGGCATAATCATAACATAATATTTGTGAACAAATATAGCATCATTTTCATGCATAATACATATCATATCATGAGATAAATCAAATTAACCAATTCATTGGATAAAAAATTATGGTCCCACCCATCATATCATTAGATTTACATAATTATGCATGATACATAGAACGGATAACAATTTTAATCATTAAATAATCCACATAAAGAAATGGGTTTCATAAATAATTTATCGATCATGATTTAATGAATAAACCTAGAATTACCAAATGAAAAATGGAAAAACAAATTTTTTATACTAATCATCATTCTTGAGCGAAGAAGAAACAGCTCAGGAGGATTCAAGGATGTGTTTTGGAAAGAAGAGTTCTTTTATAAAATCTTCATATTTGTCATAAAAAAAATGGAAACAGTATATCCCTAAAAATAAAAGGTAAGAATAATGAAATGATGTTTAAGGAACATTATAGGAGTATTCATACCAGATATGATATGAATGACGGATAACACTAAGAAAATGTGTTGGGTTTGATAATCCCCTTACCTTAATTCCCACCTTATTTCATCATTTTTTCGCTTAATAAATAATAATATTATATTTATTAAAACATTTATATAGAAGTAAATTATATTAATTTATAAAAATATTTATAAATTATAATCATTGGATTATATTTCATAATTTCAATTTATTAAATTAATGCGTTTTGATATCCGGTTTTTCTTAAAAATTTCCTATTTTTCTTTGATTTATCTATTTTGTTAAATGTAACTTATAAATTAGTATAATTACTTCTAGAAGCTAATAATGAATATAATAATATTTTTATATATTATATATAGCTAATAATATCCTTACATGATGATGTTTATATGTTTTAGCATGGAAAGGTCTTTATAGGTGGTTAACTGACCTTTAATGGGACATTATCGGGAGAACGGGAAAGACAAGATTAAAATTTATATATATAATAATATAATACTTATACTAGATTAAAATTATTAATATTATAATAAATTAATACCAAATTAATTATTATAAGTTTTTTTGTGAAAGGGTTGGTGTAAAAAGAAATAGAATAGGAAAAGAGAGAGGAGTTGATTGAAACTAACTTAATCCTCGACGTAGCTTATATTGTACAACCCTATAACTCCCTTTTTGATTGGATTTTGATTTATCCAAAATATACATAAGTATTATAAGGGATTAAGAGTGATGATTTGTGTACATCTTGGGCTTTTAATGGGTGTGAGGAGTGGTTTTCTAATGGAAGGGAGAGGAGTTGTTTATACTTGAGGAGAGGGGTAATTTTAGAATAAAAAATTACATAAAAGATAAAAGATGTAATAGTAAATTTTGGAAAATATAAATAATATATAAATATAATATAATAGTTTTAAGACTTTAAAACCCCTTTATAATTTTAATTCATTAATTTTTTAAAAAGAAAAGTGGAAATAATGTAAAATTGTTATTTTAAGGAATCACTTTTGACTTTAGGTTTTGGAAAGTTATTTTTAGGTTTGGAAATTAATTTTATTATATGTTAATGACTAATTTATGAAATAAAATATATCATGGCCTAAAATCAAGTTCTATAAAGTATTATGTTATTATTACTTCATTTATGATGTAATATAAGATACATCGGTTATGTGAAAAACTGTATTTTTACTATTCAACTGAAAATTGAAGTATTTTAGAAAATTTCAAAAAAAAAATAACCCTTGTAAATTTTATACATTTTTTTCAAAAAATATATTCATTTTATCAAAATAAAATTTTAAAATAGGTAATTTTAATTTTTAATATAAAGGCTAATATTTTTATGAAATATATTAAAATAAAGTTTATTAAAAATGTACTTATATTTTCCCTGAGTTTTTAATCATGATATTTATTTTTTGGTATTATAATATTTATATTTACTTAAATTAATAATTATAAATATTATATAAATAAAGATTTATTATTATGAGGTAAAATTACTATTCCAATGGTCATGCTAATATTCCCAACTATTAGGTTACTATTTTTAATAGTCAGGTTACTATTCTAGTGGTTAAGTTAATATTATAGAGGTCACATTACTATTTAAATAGTCACATTACCTCCTATAAATACCTTTTCATTCATTCATTCATTATTCAACTCAATTACTCTCAAAGTTCTATATTTCTATTTTCTATAATGTTATTTGGTTTGAGAAATATTTTGTTCCCTTTCTATAGTGTTGGAAGTGGGAGTGATTATTCTAGTAGATTGCAGTGATCTGTATTTTCCTAATTTTTATTTTCTATTTTATATTTTTGTCCAATTTTTCATTGTTGATTCATGTAATAGTTAATAATAATCAAATAAAGTTTTTTTTGGTTTCTCTATATTTTGTATGTGTATAATATTATAAAATATAATAAAACACAAATTTATTTTGGAAAAAAATATTATGTAAAAACATTAGGTTGTTAAAAAAGAGTGGGAATCCCCTAAAATTTACTAAATTTTCTATAAAAACAATATAGGATAGATTTAACACTAATAACTTGTTTTCTATGATACCACTTATAGAACCCTAGAACACCCCGAGAGGGGAGGGAAATCAGGATGTCAAATTTTCCTTTTAAAGTGGTGGATATTGTTCAAATATTAGTACAAACTTATAAAACATATCTGATTTAATTGTGCAGTTATTAAACATTAAAATGCATTTTTACTTGGTTCATCACTAAGGGATAGTCTAAAGAGCATTTGTCAATAGTGCTTCAGCTGTACCTAAATCAACTAATATTCACTAGTTATTATGGGGTATAAAAGATTAGACATAGTCACTATGTACCAGTAATTCTACCTTTACAGGAATTATATAGATAGCATAATTCCTCCTATGAAGCACTTTTATTTACTCCCCCTAGCTTATTTCCTTGGGTGATTTCATACTCAATTTAACTAATTTAAGGTATATTAAATAGATTGAGAATTTGAGTCTTTATCTCTAATTATAATTAGACTCTACTTACACCATAGTCTGAAGTTGATGCACTTGAAAATCATTATTCAGTTAAACCATGCATTCAACAAAACTTCTCATAAAGCTCCAAGCCTTTGAAAAAACCCCTTTATGTTTCAAATAAATACCATCATTCACGAACCCAAATGATTTCATAAATCTCCCAGCCTTCATGAAGCTCCTAGAATTTTTGGAACACTAATTATTTGATAAACTCCTAGTCTTCATGAAACTAAATTTTTTGAAAATCCTTAAAATCAGTTGATATTTAAGCAGTCTTTTCATGATGATCAAGCTCATAAAGAATTACTGATTCGTTAAGATCCCATACTTTGGGAATTCAAATTGATTCATCCTTTTCTCAAATTCTATTAATTCATTAAAATGAAGAGTGTCCCCCTATTTATATAATTTTCCTTTCATGAAGATCCCAAGCTCCCAGTATCTATTTTAAAAACCCCTTCTTTCCTATTCATAAATCTCCTTTATTCACAAATATCCAATGATATTGTTCTCATAGTCTCCAGAAACCTATCTTTCCATCGTGCATTGATGATTCTCCACACCTTCATGAAAACCCAACCTTTATGAAACCAAACCTTTATGAAACCTAGTCTTTACAAAACAAATGCCTTTACCATATTTATGAAGACTCAATCCTAGAAATCCACCTTTCATGAAGCTTTATAATTACTCCTGATTTTCGGCTCCAAAAATTTGGCAAAAACTATGAAATAACACCACCTTACACATTGAATCCATCTACACCATAATATATCTTATCTAGAAAACTCTTAGATCCACCCTATTGTGGATTGAAAAAAACACAAAACACACTCCACATTTGGATATAAATAATCCTTGGTTTCGATTATTTAAACTAGTAGATTTAGGTTCACATTATTCAAATTTATTTTATTTGGTTTAATTTAGTTCATTTATGGTTTAATTTATTTGTATCAATTTATTTCAGGTTTGTTCATTTCAAGTAAAGTTGGTATAGTTTCATTAGATTTTGGTTACTTCTATATTGTTTAATTAATTATGGGTTGAATATTGATTAAATTATTTTTGGGCTAAGATGGATCATGAAACTTTGATTTGGTTTTATGCCTTTATAATTGGCTTCTACAACATCATTTTTTTTATTTTTGGTCAATTTAGTGATATTTAAGTTAATTAAATTCAGTTTGGATCGATTAAATTTACAATAGTTTTTTATTTTAATTATTTAACTCTAAAAATGTTTTATTTTATTATTTTTAATTTAATTCAATTTAGTTCTTCTTGGATGAATTAATTTTATTCTGGTTCAACATGGGTTTATTTTTTTGGCACATTTTGATTGATTCATTATGTTTTAATTCTATTCCGACTAATTTTTTCAATTGGTTTTAGTTTTTTTTTGTTTTATTTTGGGTCAAATTAGTTTAATTTAATTTATTTTGGTTTGATTCTATTTTATTCACTTTAGATGAATTATTATAACTCATTTTGAGTTTACTTTCATTATTTTTATTTTATTTTATTTTGGTAAAGCTCATTTCAATTAAATTTGGTTATATTCATTTAGGTTTGGTTCATGAATGTTTATTTTGGTTTAAATCAATTCTAGTAGTTTTATTTTAGTTTTGTATCATTTGGTTTAATATGTTTTAGTTAATTTTCATTAAACTGGTGTTGGTTCAGTTCACTTATATTTGGTTTGGGTCAGTTTGTGTTTTTTTTGTTTAATATTCATGCATTCAATTCAAATCTATTTAATAAATTATATTATGTTTTTACCAGTTTTGTTTGGTTCAATGTTATTTTGTTCTATTCATATTATTTTAGTGTCATTATGTCTTTTATAGTTCGGTTAGTTGTTATTGTGTGTGGTTCAGGTTGGGTTCGTTGGAGTCAATTAGTTTAATTGGTCTCATAAGTAGTATTTAGCAAGAGATAGTAGATGAAGGTGTTATAAGTGGATTTTTAAGCAATGGTATCCATTGGTAACATGATATTATATGACCCATGGTTCCATGTTTTTAATCTAATGGTCTTATCATAAAAAAGAAGAATAAATAAGGATGAATATAGGAGAAGAAAGGTGGAAATGTGTGATGCTTGTTAGCTTATATGAGAGGAAATATTGCATGTTCTCAATTTTAGAAGTTATAGTTTATTTATTTGATAAGCTTTAACATATTTGATTAATTATTTTTTGAGTTTATACGTTTTGAATTTTCTTTATTTATTGATTTAAAGTTATATAGTCATGTGGTTTGTGGGGTTTTAGGTTTTTATTTTTTTTATTTTTTCATGATAGTATATTTTAAAATTTAAGGATAATGTTTTGAATATTTTTCGATTTTAAAGTTTATGGACAATATGTTTTCATATTTAATTGTTTGTAGGTTTATAGGTTTATTGTAATATAGGCCTATTTGATCTAGGTTTTAAGGTTTTCGTGTTTTTATTTTTATATATAATTTTTTTTATTTTTATAGGATCTTATTTTTATGATTATTTCCTTCCAATATTATAGGTTTCCAAATCAAGATTTAAAGGAATTCAAGTTTAGTGTTTTTTTATTTTTAAATATTATAAGTTTTTATATTCAAAATAGTAGGTTTATAGGTTTTTATCTTTACACATATTGTTTTTTAATGTCTTAAGGTTTGATAGTTTTTCAAGTCTTTGTGTTATTTATTTTGATTTTACAGGTTATATATTAGAGTTTTTAAGTTTGTATATTTTTAGTTTTGATGGGTTTAGGTGGTTGGTTTTCAAGAATCATGGTTTGTAGGTAAATGGGTTTTATATCTATGATTTTTAGTTTTTCATATTTACAAAAATAATGGTTTTTTAATTGATTAATTATTTATGGGTTTAGGGTTATATGTTTGAAAGATTAAAGTTTATGGTTTGAAGGACTTAAGTTTTTCTGGTTTTCTGGTCATAGGTTTAAATGTTTTTTTACTGTCATATTTTTATTTTCTTATTTGAAATTTTATGTTTATAAGTTAAAAGGTAATTAGATTGAAAATTTTAATTTTATATATTTATTATATATATATATATATATTCCCATGTTTTTTGGTTTTTAGAATAATATATTTTCCTAGGTTTTTTAGTTTTTTTATGTCTACAGGTTTTTTTTATCTTTATATATTTCTAGGTTTTTTGGTTTTTATATTTTGATGTTTTTTTATATAGGTTTGAATGTTTTATATAAAATTTTTGATTTACGGATTTATATATATTTTTGGTATATATATATGTTCGGCCCATAGGTTTTTTTTTTGAATGTTAATTATAATTTTTTGGTTTGAA
Source organism: Viscum album (assembly GCA_963277665.1). Classification (NCBI taxonomy): domain Eukaryota; kingdom Viridiplantae; phylum Streptophyta; class Magnoliopsida; order Santalales; family Viscaceae; genus Viscum; species Viscum album. Next base: position 1,476,433,103 of record OY728147.1, on the reverse strand, counting down.
TGTTAGGTTTAATTTTATGTTTAATATAACCAGGTCATAGGTTTTTATATGCACAGATCATGGGTTTTTTTGTTTTAATATTAAGTTTATTTTTTTAGTTTTAATTTTAGGTTTCATTTTATATTATGTATTCCTATCTCAAAGGATTTTATATGACAGGTTATATATTTTATAGGTTTGAATGTTCTATTTTTTTGTTTAATTTTTATATTTTTTTGGTCTGAATGTGTAAGAACCCAGTTTTTCACTCTGGTATTGATCCTTTAAATTTGATTCTAAATATTTACTTTGTATGTAATATGGATTCCTAATGAGTTTGAAAAGGTGTCAGGGGTTTCTGGGAAAATTTCAAAGCCCATAACCAATCTTTTTGGGAAAACTAGCCATGTTACACGGCTAGAACACATTTGGTGCACAGTTTGGCTAACTGTGTAGATGGAAAATTCTGGAAAGAACCATATTGCATGGTTTTCACATGGTCGTGTAGCCTAAATGTGAAATTTTTCCTTCTACCTAGGTAAACATGCACAGTTTTCACCCAGTTTGTCAAACCGTGTGGACAAACCATGCACAATATATTTTTCTAGGTAAATTTACCTTTTTCCCTTAATGATCAAATTAGATCACTCCTTCCCTAATCTAAGAACTAGCAGGATTGGCCTATTTTTCTCTCATTTGGAGCTTTTTAAATCCCAAATCTCGGGATCAAAATATCTTCTTCATCCAGGATCCGATTGAGCATCCGTTCATCACGTTGGATGGGCAATGGTATGTACTCGATTCCATTTAAGCCTTTCTTCTCCTCTTGTCCTCTCGACCATGTTATTGAGGTGTGATTGTTTTTCATCTTTTCTTAGATATATTCTATTATAAGCCAAATAAAGGTCCAATAATGGATGAGTAGAGTTTTGAAAGCCTAAGGTGGGTGGTCTATAACTCATTCCTCAATTTCTGTGATTTTGGAATTGTCGTGTGGGGCCCACCAATTTCATCAGGTGTCGTTTATAGAATTTATATGTCATAATTATACTATTTAGAACCATATGGTTATGATATTTTAAAATATGTGATTATTTTTTAGTGGTTAGTACTTTAACTCTATTCATCCCATGTAGAATGTTATAACATAATTGTCATTTTAGTGTTTTGACATGTTTGAGCCCTCGTTTGGGTGTGCCTTAACTTGACCTTAATAAAAGTAATCATTTCTATATTAAATAGATTTTTTATAATGATAATTTCATAATTTAATGTAGCATGTATGATCACCACTTTACCCGCCTAAGGTAAGTGCTTCAATTTGACAATAAAATGTGAAAAGTGAATTAGAAAGTATACTAAGTATATGACTTGGCCTTAAATGTAAATGAATAGTAGGTTGTATCTCTGTAGAACCCATTTCCACATTAATGGAAGGTATAGAATTGAACCTTCAATATGAAATATGATTTAATTGGATTAAATAAATTGTTTCATTCTACTTGGTCGTGTCACACTAATGAAGGTCAAGGCTTGAACCAAATGACTTGATTAAAAGGTTGCATGTAACTTGGCCTTGTCACACTAATGAAAGGAAAGGCTTGAAATGAATGAATTTATTTAAATGGTTGAGTGATAATTAACCTTATCAAACTAATGAAAGGAAAGGATTTAACTAAATAAAATATTACATGACTTTACAATCAAGTAGGAATTGCCTAACTTGATCTCACCTTGGATTCTGATTGGAGAATTCCATGAGAACTCAGGAACCCCATTCTGATTCAAGGATATATTTTGCTTAGGTTGAGACCCACCTAGATCCTAATCCTTGTCTATTATTTGGATTTCTGGTATAACAACATAGGATCCCTTCAATATTATTACAAGATTCATTGGATACACTCCTTGGATCCATCATTGACAAGTAGGTGCCATTGTTAAATCCCATCGATCCCAGTCATTTCTTAGCCATGTTTTACCTTGGATGGACTCCATGGAATTGGTAGGCATCTCATTATGGAATTCCATAGACTATTCTCCTTGGATTACACTCTTACATCATGCCAGGATAAATTTATTACTGAGTTGGTGACCTTTGAGGTCTACGTCACCTTGTTTATTTCCTTGGGACTTTACTATTAAATATCATTACAGTTTGCCTTGTTACAACTTGGAACCTTTTAAATTTCTAAAATGTGACTTATTTATAATCTTTTAATAATCAAATAATAAATTTTTTACATGTTCAGACACCAACCGAGTGTTGAAGTAGGTACTTGGTTATTTAGTTACATTATACTATTTTACTTTATATATGCATTCTTGCACACTGTTACATTTACATTACACGGGTCGGATGTTATAGACACCATTGGTGGTGGCCCAATGAGATTTATCTCACACCCTCTCTAGATGTCATTTGGTACTCAGAGTAGATTATATGGTTGTTGTTCTTGAAAAGGGAAATCATATGGCTTAAACACTTGATTGATTGTTGTTTAGTGTAGAGCTTGATAGAAGATGACTGAGTAGGAGCTCATGATTCTTGGAATAGTCTTTCATTTCCTTTATACTTATGTGGAACATGTAATTTTTCTATCTTGTATCCATTTTTTCAATTTTCTAGTGACATGACATATCATCAGTTTTTGAATGTTATTCTATTTTTTTCAATTATTGTTAATGATGTCTCTATTTTACAATGTGCCTTATGTTTACTTATATTGCTTCCACTATTAATCTACATTTACATTCATTCATTGTGCTAAACTTTGGTAATAAGGGAATAGTGTCCCCATGTACACACCCTAGGCCCTTGATTCTAGTCATCAGCCTTTGGAATTTTGGGAGATGTGCTTGAGGTCATGTGGTCCATTAGGCTCAGGCCACCCGTTAACTAGAATTTGGGTCCAAGACGTCACAAAGTGGTATCAGAGGAGGTTCCTTTCTTGATTTACTATTTAGAGACAATATATTGGAGATTAGGAATGTTGGGAACTTGGTCATAAGCTATTATTGGGCATCATGAACACGTGTTCGGAGTAGAAGACAAGTTTCCCTAAATTATAATTATTGTTTGGATTTTTCTTGTTATAGTTGATATTATTTCATCATTGGGTGACACGCATGTTGTGTGGAGTTGTTGATTATTACTCTGATTATGTATTTTCATTCATCCTTGGACCGATGATATGTGGACAATGATCATTGTTACATACATCATTATAGGCACCAATAATTCACACATCATTCATATTTCTATTCCATATATGTGAATTTAAATGATTTGTATTGCTTCATATGCCTTTGATTGTTGAGTGATGCGATGATAGTTAGCTTATGATTGAATTACTCTGGGTTGTGATTGAGTGATTTCATATCTCAATTCATGGGGTGCATGGGACCTCATAGGTTGGGATGAGTAATTTACAGAGTCAATCCATTGTCCTAAAAATAAATGGGTTTCATTTATAGTGATAAGTGTATGGGCATTGATTCACAAAAAATGGCTATCCATTATAAAATGAATCATGACATCTAAAATGAAATGGTTGCATATCCTTATCCCACCATTTCATGTTTATAAAATGTAAATGAATGAACCTGGTAATTAAATGTAAAATTAAATGAAACATATACTTGATAACTTAATAATACCTAGCCGTCTAAGCAGGTATTTTGGGTAGTATACCTTGGGTAGTGAGATTTCTTGTGTTCAGCTTCTACTAGTGATGTTATCTTTCTACTTAATATTTTTATGAGGTGTGTTCTTGGAATTTTTAGACCAATTACACTATGACGTCCTCATATCATATGCTAAGAGGGTGGAAACGACCATTCTCCAGAAATGGTGGGCCCTGAGCTGCCACCCTTACCTCTAAGAGTGCCGCTAGAGGCACCGCCTATTGTACCTAATCTGGGCATTGATTCCCAAGTTTAGGATAGTTTCCTGAGTTTGATGCAGTACATGCATGGTGCTCCACAGCTTGCACCTACAATGGTTGATCTGACTCATGAGTTCCAACAGCAACATCCTCCTCCTTTCTCAGGGAATGGCGGTCCGCAGGCTTATAATTCATGGATAGAATCCACCCTATCTATCTTTGAACACCTGGAGATGCCTCCAGAGTGGAGGTTCAATATTATCACATACATGCTTTGGGATTCATCCAATAATTTTTGGGATGTGATTTACTAGGCTAGTTATCATCAGTGCATGTTATGGGTTGATTTCTAGGCTACCTTCTATGATCATTTATTTCCTTAGAAGTTGATATATGATAGATCCAAATAATTCATGCATCTCGAGAAGGGTTTTATGTCAGTTATGGAATATTCATCATGTTTCATGGAGTTTCATTTCTTTTCACCTCATATATCCAATGATGAGCTTTCACATGCTAGACGCTTTGAGGATGGGCTCCAGTATGCCATCCATACACAGGTGAATGTATTTTTCCAACCTAATTTTTCTGATATAGTCAACCAGTCTCTTATCACTAAGTGTAACCTGAGGGATGTCAATAATATCAGGCATAGAGTACTAGTGTTGGGTTAGTCTAGTAGTTATTCCAGTGGAAGGAAACGTTTCCTCAAGGTTTCTCATTTGGGTAGTGACAACCAAAGTGCTCATTTTGATAGCTCTAAAGTGTGTCATCAGTGTGGAAAACAGGGATATTTGAAGCCTCGGTGTGATAGATACCCACTAGAGTGTCAGGATTGTGGTCGTATGGGGTATCATCAGCATTTATGTAGGACATGTTCACCAGCTTCGGGTGGAATATGATCTGCACCAGCTCCACCTTCATGAGCGAGTTCTTTTGTGATACGGTAGGCAAGGATTTGGAATAAAACTGATAGGGCTGGACAATGAGGAGGTCATGGTCGTGGTAGACAAACCCCTAATCACCAGTAGTACCAACAGATCAGTTATGATCATGGTAGTCCATCTGTTGCACAGGGTCGTGGATCAAGTCAGTTGCATGCACTACGACCAATAAATGAGGATCAGGCTGTGGGACCATCTAATGTATGAGGTACTATTCTTGTGGAATATACTATATTATCTACTTTATTTTATACAAGTTCTTAGAACTATTTTATCTCTGTATCTATCATGTAAAGCCTCAGATTATAGATACAATATTATTATGGTGTAATGACTCTAGATATGCCATTAGGGGTATGAACATAGGGTTTACACCAGTGTAGGGACTATCCTATTGAGGTAGGAAGTTACCCCTTCCTATGGAATATCTTTGTTCTCAAGATGTCATGCTTCGATTTCATTCTTAGGATGGACTGGTTGGTTCAGTATCATGATTTTTTATACTTCTATCTCTACAGGGTATCGTTTATGTCACCAGAGGGAATCAGTTATCTACATAAGGGTGAGGGGGATGTCTAGGCCGGTAGAGTGGGAACATAGCATCATGGTCTAGGTATAGTGACTACTCAGATTTCAAATCTCTTTATAGATGATCATGTTTTACGAAAAGTTTATTTCCCTCCAGTAGTAGATCGTTTCAGGGAAATCTTTCCCGAAAATTTTTCTGGCTTACCTCTTGAGAGAGTGGTTGAGTTTACAATTGATATTTTTCTAGGAGAAGCACCAATGTCCATTCCTCCATACAGGATGAAACCTAAAAAGATCCAAGAGATCAAGGAGAATTTATAGGATTTAGATTCCAAAGGTTTTATATGTCTCGGTACATCCTCTTAGGGTTTTCTTATGCATTTTTTCAAGGAGGATGGATCCTTATGTATATTAATAGATTAAAAAATGTTAAACCAGCTTACAGTCAATAACCAATATTCACTACCTCTAATAGATGATCACTTTGACCATCTCTGAGGAGAAAAGTTCTTCTCTAAGATCAACTTGATATTAGGTTATCATCATGTACGAGTTAGTCCATCAGACATACCTTGTACAGCTTTTTGTAGCAGGTATGGTCTGTATGAGCAACTTGTTATATTGTTCGGTCTTATGAACGCACCCTCTATTTTCATGGCTTTGATTTATAGGTTTTTTCACCCTTATTTTGACTCTTTTTTTGTGGTCTTCATGGAAAACATCTTGGTGTATTCTCACACTCATAGCGACCATGCAAAAAAATCTTGAGATTGTTCTGAGTACACTGAGAGAGAATCATATTTATTCCAAGATATCTAAATTCCACTTCTGGATTGACAAATTCTACTTATTGGGTTATATAATATTGGAATTAGGAGTATTTTTTGACCCATAAAATGTTAGTGATGTAGTTTCCTGGGAGCATCTTAAGAATGTGTTTGACATATAGAGTTTATTAGGGATGGCTGGATAATGCAGGCATTTCATATAGTACTTATCAAGTATTGATTCACCTTTTAATGGTCTTACAAATAAGGGTGTCAAGTTCATATGGTTAGAAGTATGTGAGAAATCCTTTCAAGATATAAAAGGGAGGCTTGTATCGGCACTTATTTTAACTCTTCCAGAGCCAGGCATAGGTTATACCATATTATGTGATGCATCAAGAATCGTCTTTGGGGTAGTTATGATATGGGAGGATATATTCATTGTGTATAGATCTCCGTATTTTAGGCCTCATGAGAGGAATTACCCGATGCACTATCTTGAGCTAGTAGCAATTTCGCATGCCTTACGTTCCTGGAGACACAATCTATTATGTGCGCACTTTTTGATGTATACAGACCACAAGATCCTCAAATATATATTTTATCAATGTAACTTGAACCTCAAACAGAAGATATGGGTCAAATATATATAATCTTTTGATTTTGAGATTTTCTATACTCCTAGGAAGGAAAATGTAGTTGCAGATGCGCTAAGTCAGAAAACTCAAACGCAGGTTGTATGAGAAGCCAGTGATGAATGGAAGTTAATGGTCATATTCTCTAATCTTCAATTATAGTATCATGACTATCACGAGTAGTCTTACCTCTTATCCTTGACTATTACATATTACCTCCTTGATAAGGATAAGAGTATAAAATTTTCAAATCATGAAGGTTTGGTTCTCCATAAGAGTATATTAGAAGATAACCCACCTCTGTATTGGTTAGTAGATAGATACGAAATCCTGAATATCCATGGATGTGTATGGGTCCCTATAGATGTGATATTGGAGTTTACGAAAGAGTCACATGCCTCTCAGTTGTTATTTCATCCAGGAATATCAAAGATTTATCAAGACATGTGAGGCCAGTATTGGTAGCTTAGGAAGAAATGCCAGATAGTAGGCTTTATCACTAGGTGTTCCACCTATCAGCAGATGAAGAAGGATAACTAGAGACCTGTAGGATTGTTATAGCCACTTCCAGTCCTAGACTATAAATAGGAAGATGTTTCTATAGACTTTGTAGTCAGTTTATCTAGGTCACCTAGAGGTAGTGATGTTGTATGTGTTTTCATTAACATGTTGATGAAAGTATCCCACTTAATCCCTATTCAAGAGACTTTCTCAGTTGATGATTTGGGAAAAATGTATGTCTATAAAATCATATGACTCCATGGGGTCCCTCTTACTATAATTTCAGATAGGGATTCTCATTTCATATCACGGTTATGGAAGGTATTGCAGAAGTCTATGGGAACAAAAGTGATTCTAAGCATAGTTTTTCACCCTCAGACTAATAGACAATCATAATGGATAGTACAGGTTCTGTAGGATATGCTTTGAGCATGTGTACTTGATTTAGGAGGTTCTTGGGAGAAGAAGATCCCTCCCATTGAGTTTTCATATAATAATAGGTTTCAGGTGATTATTTAGATGTCTCCTTTTGAGGCCTTATATGGTAGGTCGTTTCGTTCAACCCTATGCTGGTTATAGGTAGTTGAGTCAGTCCTACTCGGTCCCCATCTCATTCAAGAGATTTTGGAGAAGGTTTGGTAGATCAGGAAGCGTATGACTATTGCTCAGTCTAGAAAAATTCTTATGTCAATCACCACCAATGACCACTAGAGTTAGAGGATGGAGATCATGTTTTCCTTTAGGTATCACCTAGGCTAGGGTATGGATGATTACAAAAGGAGGTAAGGTTGTATCTTCATTATGTAGGGCCTTTTAAAATTCTAGAGAGTGTGGGGACGGCAGTCTATTAGTTGCTTTTACCTCAGAGGTACCATGTCATTCATGATGCCTTCTATTTTTCATAGCTACACAATTATCATGATGATTATTCTCATACCTTTGATCCTGAGGAATTTGAGTTAGATGTTGATGCTACCTTTGAGGAGTGTCTGGTACACATCGTCGACCGAAGAATAAAGGTTCTCTAAGGTCAGTATTTCCCTCTAGTATGGGTTCTATGGAATTATATTTGTGTGTAGTACGAGACTTATGAGTGGGAGGCCAACATACATACTCATTGTCTAGAACTATTATTAGACTATGTTTTTACACCCCTTGAAGGAGAACTCAGAGATGAGTTATTTTAATGGGGGAAGACTGTAAGAACTAGATTTTTCACTCAGGTATGGATCCCTTAAATTTCAGTCAAAATATTTACATTGGACCTAATATGGATTCCTAATGAGTTAGAAAAGGTCTCAAGGGTTTTTGAGAAAGTTCAAAGCTCAGAACCTGTCTTTTTGGGAAAACTACCCATGTTGCACAGTTTTCATATGGTTTGCACATGGTTTGGCTAACCGTGCGGATGAAAAATTCCAGACAGAACCATATTGAATGGTTTATGTATAGATGTGTGGACTAACCATGAAATTTCCCCTTCTTCCCAGGTAACTGTGCACAGTTTTCACATGGTTTTTCAAACTGTGCACAGGCTATTTTTCTGGGTAAATTTTCCTTTTTCCCTTAATGATCTTATTAGATCCCTCCTTCTTCCCTAATCTGAGAACCGATGGTATTAACCTATTTTTATCTCATTTTAGATATTTTTTGAAGGCCATAGATAGGGATACAGATATATCCTTCTTCTGAGATTCTATCGATCTTTCGTTCATCATGTTGGATGTGTAACGGTAAGTACTCATTTCTGTTTAATCCTTTCTACTCTTCTTTTTCTCTCAACCTAGTTATCAAGGTGTGAGAGTTTTTCCTATTTTCTTAGATATAATTATATCTAATACAAATAAAGGGTTGATATTGGAGGAGTATATTTATATAATCCTAAGGTGGGTGGTCTATAACTCATCCCTCAAGTTCATTGCTTTTAGAATTGTGGTGTGGGGCCCACTGATTTCATCAGGTGTTGTTTATAGAATTTATATTCCATTCTTATACTCATTAGAACAGAATGGTTATTATTTTTCCAAATATTTTATTAGTTTCTAGTGGTTATTACCATAACTCTATTCATCCCATGTAGGGTGTTATGCCATAGTTGTTGTTTTAGTGTTTTGACACATTTGAGCCACCGTTCGGGAATGCCTTGGATTAACCTTCCTAAGGGTAAGAATTTATATATTAAATGGATTATTTATAATTATAATTTAGTAATGGAAAGTACCATGTATTCTCATCACTTGACCTACCTAAGGTAAGTGGTTCAATTTGACAATAAATTGTGAAAAGTAAATTGGAAAGTATACTAAGTATATGACTTGGACTTAAATGTAAATGAATAGTAGGTTGCATATCTGTATCACCTCTTACCATGTTAATGGAAGGTAAAAGAATCAACCTTGAATATGGGATATGATTTAAATGGATTAAATGAATGGTTTCATGCTTCTTGGATTTGTCACACTAATGAAAGGCAAGGCTTGTACCAAATGACTTGATTAAATTATTTCATGTTACTTGGTCTTATCACACTAAAGAAAGGCAAGGATCGAACCAAGTGACTTGATTAAAATGTTTAATGCTACTTGAAATTATCACACTAAGGAAATGAAAGGTTTTAACTAAATAAAATATTACATGACCTCATAATCAGTTATTAATGTCCTGACTGGAGCTCGCCTTGGATTCTGATCAGAAAATGCCAAGATCACTCAGGAACCCCATTCCAATTCAAGGATATAGCTTTATTAGGTTGAGACCCACCTAGATATAAATTATTCTCTCTTATTTTAATTTTTTAGTATGAAACCTAGGATCCATTCAATGTTATTATAGTATGTCTTAGATACACTCCTTGGATCTGGCATTGAAAAGTAGGTTCCATGGTTAAAGCCCATCGGGTCTAGTCATTTCTTAGCCCTATTTTACCTTGGATAAACTCCTTGGAATTGGTAGGCATCTCATTGAGGAATAATTTAGACTATGATCCTTGTATTACACTCTTACCCCATGCCAGACTACATTTATTACTAAGTTGGGGACCCTTGAGGTCTATGTCTCCTTGGTTATTATCTTAGGAATTTACTTTTAAATATCATTACATGTTACCTTATTAGAAATTAGAACCTTTTTATTTGATAACATGTGAATTATTTTTAAACTGGTAATAATCAAACAATGAATTGTTTATAAGTTCAAACACCAATTGAGAGGTGAAGCAGGTACTTGGTAATTTAGTTAAATTGTATTATTTTACTTTATATATGCACGATTACACACTATTACATTTCCATTACATGGGCTGGATATTATAGACATCGTTGGTGGTGGCCCACTTAGATTTATCTCACACCCTCTCCGGGCATCATTTGGAACCCATATTATATTACATAGTTGAAGGTGTTGACAAAGGGAAGCATACAAATTCAAGCACTTGATTGTTTGCTGTTTAGTATGGATCTTGATAGCAGATGACTGATTCAAAGATTGGGATGCTTGGAATAGTCTTTTATTTCCTTTATACTTATGTTAAACATGTTATTCCTACTATCTTGTATCCATGTTTTCTAGTTTTCTGGTGAAATGACATATCATCAATTGTTGAATGATATTCCATTTTTTCAGTTATTGTTACTATTGTATCTATTTTTTGTTATGCCTTCTTTTTACTTATATTTCGTCTTCTATTTATCTATGTTTTCATTCATCCACTACGCTACACTTTGGTAATGAGGGAATAGTCTCCCCAGAGATTCACCTTATACCCTCACTACTATTCGGAAGGCTTTGGAATTCAGGGAGATGCACTTGATGACATGTGGCCCATCGGGTTTGGGGCACCCGTTAAGTGGAATTTGGGTCTGGGACATCACAAAATGTTAGGTTTTTTATTCCTTGGACATATTCCCCAATTTTATGTTAGGTTTTATAGGTTTGAATGTTTTAATTTTTTATTTTTGGTATATATATTCCCGGTTTTTATATATACCTAGGTTTTTTGGATTGTAGCTTTATATATGTTTGGTGTGTGTGTGTGTGTATTCCTAGTCATTATATAGTCTTAGTTATTTCTGGTCTTATATATAGATAGATAAAAAAAATATTAGTAAGATAAGGAACTCAAGGGATTTTTATCATCAATTAGATAAAAACCAAACCTTAATTACCATCAAAAACATGGAAATATTTATATTAATAATTATTTTCATTTAAAGTAACTACTGGAAAGATGTTTTGTAGAAAAAATTGTATATCAAATATATAAGGTAAAAAACATAAATATTTTCATGAATTATATAAAAACTCAAACTTAAATAACTTGTGTCTGCTTATGACCTGGGAGATAAGTGTGCTCAAGAGTATGAATGTATTTCATAACACTTGTATTTATCTAATTTCTGTCAGATATCTCCAATAAAAAAATAAATTTTAATTACTTTAATAATATTAAAATTAGTAATTTATAATTTAAATACCATTTCAAAATACATAAATGATTATATATAAATTTAACTAATACCTTAAATAGTGGACTAATTCAATACTTGATCATCTGTTTGTATTGTGATAGTGTACCATCAAGGAAAATTGGTATTTCTTGAAGCTCAATACCAATTATTTATTTCCAACCAACATAAAAATCATACATTTATTCTCTATGCATTTACCCCAACTCTATCAAAATCATAGTCCTGGAATTATTTTCATCATAGAAATTACATTGAAACTACATTGTAAAAAATATTTATTGATAGAATGTTACAAACTAATATATATATATATATATAAGATAATTAGAATTACTTTCCTAAATATCAGCCTGGTAATTTTGCATTATTTTCTATCTAGATTCTCTCTAACTTATGTCTAGAATGGGAATATTGTTATTATGTTTGGTAAGTGTGCCATAAAACCCTTCCATTCATTATCATTCTTACCAATTATAGCACCAACTTCATTGTATTGAACCATAACATGTGTATTACTATTCTTAACTTCTCATTTCATTGTGTGAGTTCATCCTCATAATTTTTTAGAGGATCTAGAAGATCATGAAAAAAAGACAGTTTGAAAATAAAAATAATATATATAAATTTATCAATGATGACATTCATTAATGTTTAAACACATACCAGAATCTAGAGGATCTGTTTTCCCCTAAACCATCATGTTAAAAGTAGGAGTAGTGAAAGTATCTTATACTATGGGTGGTGGGATATCAATAATTGTACTAGTTCGTAAATTTAATGAAAGATACTTAAGTGATGGAGGGATAAAAAAAATTAGAAATATCTATATAGAATATGGAGGATATGGATATATTGGTGGGATATATAGAGGATTAGTGGCATGTATATTGAATAGTAGGTGTGGGTAATAAGGAGGGATGGGAGCATGATCACTACCATCACATGTTATCATTGGTGGAAAGGGATATAGAAAAGGACTGACCATCATTGGGTAATGAAAATTAGATAATTAAATCATCAGTTAATTATTCCCTAGTGATTGAAGTTCTATAATGGGAGGATGAACTATATAATAAGTTGTATTGATAGAAATATAAAAATTATAACATCTCATCCTACTCACTAATGTTCTCTTTGATGTACTCTCTAGATCCTCAGTGTAATCAAGTTTTCCTTTTGATGAAGTATCATAACATAACTTGTATAATAAAATAAAGTTCATATTTTTATTATTAATGGAAGAATCATTATCAACATACATGGTTGTAATTAGGGATTTTTCCCACTTTATAGTCTCACAGATGTGATAACTCGATAAGAAATTCAATACTCATAGAGGTGATAAATGGGGCCATCCCTAAATCTCTAATATGTTTTTAGTTTCTCTAAATTATTTTACTTCCAACTTATTCATACTAAAACATAGTGACCTAAAATTTTGAAATAGTAATGTGATATTATCACAAACTATATCAAATACCTCAGTATGTGGATACATGAGCCAACTCTAACACAACTCTAAGGGATCCTCATGGGTTGGCTACTAGCACCTGACATCGTATAAGAATAAAGAGGGAATTATTTTTTTCCAAAAAATAGTGTAAGATAAACAATACAAGTTGGTATGCTCAACCCTCCAAAGGGGGAAAGTAAAAAAATATTAAAGTTAAAAAAATACCAAAATATTATATCAAGAAAATACACAATATCTATCAAGTTAGAAAAATCAGACATAACCCATGTAAAGAACATCTACCACCACCAAGTGGCGCTTATCCTTTTCTTGGACCTAGCATAAGATAATCTACAAACACCCAAAAGAAAAAATTAAGGTGTGAGCTAAATATACCAGTAGGGTTTCACCAACTGTTCCATAATAAATTCCATAAAAATTAAACCTACTATTATTTCAATTAAAATCAAACAAGTCATGGAATGGGATTTACATATTTTCAAAAAAACATGATTTAATAATCAAAAGGATATAATATTTATCCAAAAAATCTTAAATGAATATTTTATATAAAATATTTATATAAAGAATTTTTCTTGAATAAAAAAGTTCAATAATAAATTGAAATATAATCATCAAATCAAACATATCATATCACCATGTAATAATACATATAGTAGATTATTTTATGGTAAAAGGATCCTCAAACTACACAATCAGTGATCTCAGATCAATGTGTTCATGCTCCCTCCTCTTATGTTGTTAAGACTCAACTCTCTATCAAGTAAAATCATCCCGTAATAAATTTATACAGGTGTTGTCTTCATCAATACATTTCTTTTGGGTCATATTCTATAATTCTTTCCTAAATTAACCACTAAATTTCTAGTCTCACATGTTCTTCAATCAATCAATCAATAAATCATGGGAAAATAAATCATTTCAAATCGGTTTAAAATATAATTTCCTAAACTTCAGTTTTCAAAATTCCTTTATCATTTCAAAACCAAATCATTAGTTTTTATCAATTCATTCCTTTCCAAATCATCTTACAATTTAATCTATTTATCTCAAGGTTAAACATCAATTCATTTCATTAAATCAATCAATAAATTCTTATTAAAACTACCCATCAAATTCAATTCCATTAAAATTGTATATTTTTCACAACTTCCATGCCCTTTTAAAAATAAAACATCAATCATCTAAAATACAAGTTTTTAAACCATTTAGAAATTCATTTCAAAATAATCAATAAATTTAAGGTTTCAATCATAAGGAAAAATTATATAGAACCACCTACATTTAATAGGAAATCAAATAAACACCCACAACAGAAAACACCAAAAAATAACAAAGGTGAAGGAGATCAAAAAGGAAATCCCATATCATAAAACATGAATATAAAACTCATATTTAATTATAAAACACAATAAAACATTGTAACAAAATTTGTGTAGCATGTATAAGGAGAAAACCATAGTGAGGAAACTCATGGGAGATCAAATGACAAACTGATACATCCGGAAGGGATGAAATATCCCAAAAAACACCTGATGTAACCCTAAGGGTTTGAGGTAATAGTATACACAAAGAATGAAATTATTTCAGACCTAAATACACAAAAACTTAGAGGTAATGAGTATTTAATGATTTGATTCCTTGATTAATGATGTGAATATCCTGAGTGGTGTATATACCAAAAAAGGCATCACCTCAAGTTAAAAATACTAATATCAACCATTTTTCATCATGAAAAAAATTCATGATTTGTATAAATTTCACACTTTAAAATAGTTTCATGTATTTTTTTAAGAGATGATCTCACATCATGAATTACATTCATTACATGAATATATCTTGCAGACAGAACAAAACTAGTTCCTAGAGAAAATTTCCAAAAGTCTCTGATGACCTCTAAACCAAAGAAAACTCTCCCTTTGAATCCCTAAACATATTTATACCCAGACTCTTGTAAGAAAATACATCCCAGAACTTTAGGTCATTTTCCCCTATAAAAACTCTTTATCCTCAAAAGGTTCGAAATGTCCTCAAACAAAAAGGGAATCAAAAAATAGTCAAGAAGTACCCAAAAGGTAATGGGATGTTACAAACTCCCCACCATAAACACTTTCTATCCCTAGAAATCATGTTAAAAGTATTCCACATCAAATATATGAGGCCACTAATCCATAATTAGTGCCTCACACTCCCATGTCTCATGTGAATCAAAACCTTTTTGTCATAGCACACGAACCAAAGGTATCATCCTTCCAAGAATAACCTGTGTCTCAGAATAAAAAATACTGAATGGGTTCTCAATCATAGATATATTAAGATGAGTAACAAAATATTCTCTACTAAGAACATGAGAAGGGTTAGAAATATACTTTCAATGTTCTGAAACATGAAACATGTTGTGGATCGACCTCAACTATAGTGGGAGTTCCAAATAGTAGTCCACTTTCTCCACTCACTCAACAATATTCAAAGTACCCATAAACCTTGGTGCAATATTTTCCTATTTCCAAATATGTTGGTGACCAAACCGAGGTGAAACTCTCAACAACACCTATTTACCAACTAAAAACTCCAATGTCCATAGACAATGATCTGTATAGGATTTATACTAGCTATGTAATATTAAAATCCTCTGACTATTAATTGAATCATTATCATCATCCTATGGACCAAACTCGATCAAAACAAGGAAATTTCACCAATATCTAGCTAAAAAATAGAGATATGAAAGAATGAACATAAAAGGACTCAAAAGTATCCATTCTGATAGTGAACTAGTAACTATTGTAATAGGAAAACTCAACTAGCCCTAAAAGGACACCCCAATCTCCACCAAAGTCAAGAATTCAAGCACATATCATATCCTCAAGATTTTTTATTACTCTCTGTATCTTTCCATCTTTCTAAGGATGATATTACATGATCAAACATTCCCGGGATCCCATTTCATCATTGCAGCCTCTCCAAAAGTGAGAAGTAAAATGGGGATCCCAATTAGGAACTATCACTGATAGAACTCCATGAAATATAACAATATCCCACATGTAGAGACATCTTAGGTCTTCACCTTTGGTTTCATATCGAATGGGTATGAAGTGAACTAATTTGGTAAGCCTTTGGATCACATCGCATATCATATTATTCCCTTGAGGGGTACATGGAAACCTAACCATAAAGTCCATAAAAATATTATCCCACTTCCATGTCATCATTGGAAGTGTCTGAAGAAAACTTAATGGTCTTTGGTTCTTAGCTTTGACCTTTTGGTAGGTGTAAAAACATCATACAAAATTAGTGATTCCTCAACCCATATCTAGTGACTAGAATATCAACTCACATAATATAACATATTTGTGGTTCTAGGGTGCACCGCCCATTGGGAATTATGTAAATCCTCTATCATATCCTTCCTCGTGGGAAAAGGCACTACACACCAGTTCCAAAAACATAGGATACCCTCCAAATGGAATTTTCACTCTCTAAAAATATTCACAATATAAATATAGTACCTAATTATATATAATTCATCATCAAACTTATAATCCCAAATCATCATCTCAAAAAAA
Source organism: Viscum album (assembly GCA_963277665.1). NCBI lineage: Eukaryota > Viridiplantae > Streptophyta > Magnoliopsida > Santalales > Viscaceae > Viscum > Viscum album. The sequence goes on along the minus strand of OY728147.1, from coordinate 1,476,416,359 downwards.
ATTGGATTTCAATGGCACACTTTCAAAAAAACCACAAAATCATTCTCGTTGACTCTCAAATGCAACTAAGAAAAGAGAGACATAATATTTGACTCTTATGATGATTCTTTAATATCTTGGATCAAAATTTTCCTTCTCAAAGTATCATAAAAAACATTAACATTTATAGAAATTCATGTGGTGTAGAAATCAAAAGACTATAGGTACTCCAACCAATACATCTATGAGAGATTCAAATCTTATTTAGAGATGATATAACTAAATATTTTGTGATTATAATAATCAATAAACCTTTATCATAAAATTCAATAAAACAAAATCTTAAGATCGTGCATCAAGCCTATGATATTGAGAACATAGGATTGATATTTCTTCTCTTACTACATAATATTTTTAAAACTATAGGCTACCACATGATCTCCATACAAAAGGATGTAGCCCAAACCTAAACTTGCTGCATTAGAAAATACCACATAGCCATACCCAGCCTCCGAAAGAGTCAAAAATTGTGTAGAAGTCAAAATATGTTTCAAATCAATAAAACAACTCGTAAATCTCTAATCCCAATTGAACTTCACTCCTTTTAGAGTTAAAACGGTCATCAAATAAGTCAATATTGAGAAATATCTGATGAATTTGAGTTAATATCCTACCAAACCCAAGAATCTGTGAATCTTAAAAACATTTTGTGGTTTATCCCATGTTATAATATCTTTCACCTTATAAGGATGAACTAAAATACCATGTTATGATACCACATGTCCCATGAACTTCACCTCCCAAACACAAAGATTACATTTTGATAACTTATTATAAATTTGATGATTTATCTATATCTACAACACTTCTCTTAGATGACACATGTGGTCCTCCTCATACTTAGAGTAAACCAGAATATCATCTAAAAATACCACCATGAATGAATCAAGGTAATCATGAAATATACTATTAATAAAATACATAAAAACTAAAATATAATTGGTTAGACCAAATGGAATAACAAGATAATAAAAATGGCCATACTTACTTCTAAAGGATGTCTTCTAAATGTCAGATTCTTTAATTCTCGAATGGTGATAACCAAATCGAATATCAATCTTCTAGAACCAATTCATCCTTTTCAACTATTCAAATAGATCATCAATATACAGAAACAAATATTTTTTCTTTACCATAACTTGATTGAGTTTTTAGTAATCAACACAAAGGTGAAGTGTCCCATCATCTTTCTTTGCAAATAGAATAGGATCCGCCTAAGGTGACACACTCAGACATATAAATCCTTTCTCTATAAAATCATCAAATAAATTATTCAAATCATTATATTCATCTAGTTCCATATGGTGAGAAATAAAAGACACTATCTAAGTACCAAGAACTAAATTAATATAAAATTCACCTCTATTACTAGGGGAAATCCATAGAAATTAAAAGTAAAAAAATTTAGAAGCTCAGTGAAAACTAGAGGGAGATCATTAGTCAAATATTATTGATTCGGGTCAAAATCGAACACTAATATTACCCTTCCCAAATTCATAAAATAAAGTTCTTATCAACCCAACCTCAGGTTTCATTCTCTTTGAAATACACGGCACACCCAATCGACTATAGTAAAGAAGACCCAATAAAGGTAATATTTAATCCAGGACTTATAATAAATCATCTAATCCATCCCAAAAAATAAGTCAAGAGGTTTAATGTTGAGAACCATAAAACTCTAGGAAAGTTTAATCTATGATAAATCAAAAACAAAAGTAAGACACTGATGATCATTATCTCTCTTTATCCTAAGGGGAATAGTAATATCTATCACATAAGACAAAATATCTATTGAAAGATTCATAAAATTCACAACATGGTTTAATATTGTTGTAAAAGTGGGTTCCCTAAACCTACCTTTATCTGTAATTTTATATTACCAAACCATGTATACAGTTATTTATACATGAATTATATTTACCATTATAATACTGATATTTATCCATCCACTATTAAAATGGTAATGTCCAAATATTATTTATCATATAAAAAGGTTATATTTGTTCCCAACCTATAATGAGAACATAAAGATACTATGGCATTAATCTTAAACATATGTCATATGGTCTAGATACATCATACTAACTAGAAACAGCTGATGTCTGACTATCAGGTGATGGGGACTCATAAGCATTGAAACTTCTTCTCATGAAGTTTGTACTTGGTGATCTCGAGTAGATGATATCATGAGGACAAACTCGTAAATAGTAAAACTACATGTTTCAAGTTTTATTGGCCATTACTATCTATAGACATGTATATTGGTCTCCATAATTGAGATCATTATCAATGTGTTCCATTTTATCACATACTTTTATTCAAGGAAAAAAACATGAAAATGAATTCATGGTTAGGTAGCTTATGTTGGGTGTGTAATTGGTGGTATGATATTTATTTAATGGTCAAGATGGAATTTGTATCTTCCAAGTTGAGGAAGTGATATCTCAGGATTAGTTAATTAGGATGGTAGTACTTTCATAAATCTTTTTCCAAGGTAGTCAAAGGTAAGTTTGTCCAGTTAGATAAAATAATAATAAATCAATAATAGATGATAAAAAAAGTTTTACATCCAGATTTATGACATATCATGATACAAAGATATTATACTATGCATCACATGTTTGTATGATAGTTTTCATTTCTATGACAATTATTTATCTCTTTATGGTCCTTGATGGGTTTCTAGACTCTGCTCTTGTTCTATGAATAATATTCACTACTATCGATATTAGGGCCTACAGGGTCACACACAATAGCATATTAAAGAATCTTATATATTTTAGTGAATGAATATATAGGACATGGTGGGTCGGGTTTGAGAGTTTACCAATTATTAGTGATCAACAATGAATAAATAAATTAAATATTATTAGAGTATATAATAATTGGGTTGAATTTATTTATTAAAAGTATACACATGGTATTAAAGGAAAATGTGGGAAAATATTATATGAATAAATATTATCTTAATATTCAAGGTTCATTAAATATTGTATGAAATTTGAGTTGAGTAAAATGTCTTGGTTTTATCACATAATATATTTATTTTATATTACAAGAATGTGACAAAAATATAAAAGACATTATGATGCAGTTTGTTTTTCATAATGTATCATTTACTGCTTATTTAGTGGGCCTTTTATTTCTGAGGTTCAGGCAACCCTTTCTAGGTATTTGAGCCTCACAATATATAATAAGAAGAAAGTGACTAAATTCATGATGATTCATTCCAATGGAATGAGATCCACTCTCTCCTCCTACTTCCTAGAGTGAGAAAGTCTCTCTCCCAATGATCAATCCAAGAACGCCTTTGACAAATTGAAGTGACAGGATTGAGGTGATCATCATGATGTCAAAAAAAACATGAAAGCTACATTCTAGCACCCATAATTTGATGATCAATGTTTTCATGGATTCTTAGATCATGTCTGGATTATCTAGAGGGGTTTGGATTTGGATCCTTTGAGAAACGATCACCTGAGATGAGCTTTAGTCGAACACAATGCCAAACTAAATAAGGTACTCGTTTATTTTTTTTGTGCTTTTAAATATTCACATGATATCCTCGGACCTCTACTAAGGATTGGATAATTAGTTATTATGTAGTTTGATTGATTTGATGATGAAAATTTTTAAATCCTTAGAAAATGGATTCTACTGCATGCCCCAATACTAGAAATTAGTATTAGAGTGATCATGTGAATTTTCAGAGCCCATAAAAAATTCTTTAAATTAATTAGATGATTTTAATTTGGTCCTAATAGATCTGACCATTCTTTGATTTGATCTCATATGATAAATTTACGACCATCTGAAAATAATTATAGATTGAAAGTGGTGGTGTTTCAGGTATTAAAATTAGAAAAACATATAGTTTTATATATGTTAATTTTATTTGATTCACCTTCTGGTGGTGATTATGGTGACCTCCCACACACCGGTGAATATCTGGAAATATTTTGGTCATCAGCACAGTATATTTTGGTTGTTTTAATTCCACAAGTTTGTGGAATTTCATTAAGTTAAAAAAATCCTACTTTAGGATGTATGATTTTTGGATAATAAGACAATATAATTTTTAATCAGGTGATATGCCTAAGGTAGAAGACATTTACATAAGGTTTTTGAATATTTTACTTTTCAAAAAAATTATGTTTCTTGAAACTTCCTACCATTTGAAGGCTATTTAAATGACAAAAAAATCAATGGGATGATTGTAGAGGACTGGAGAAGTCAACAAATGAAAAATTTTAAAAGAGTGTTAGACACTCAGAGAGTAGCTACTAATCTATAAAATATTCATTTATTTATTATATTTTATTATATGGGGTAGAGGCATAGACTGTAAAACACAAAATAAAAAAAATTGTTTCTTATTTATAAAAGCATGGCTTCCCAATGAATCCATCCATTCGCCGCCACCTTGGGTACTCCCACAGTTTCCCCTATCGATGATGGTTGGTCGCCATTCGTGCACCTACCTCTTAGACACCAGATTCCACCCATGTTAGTTGTCACCCCATCAGTGGCCTCCTACCATGTCATCACTATAAATCATGCATCGGTTGTGGTGGTTCCCTCCCATTGGATTACTCGCTGAAGGCCTCTGCTGGACTGCCTAGGTCATCTCTTGTTGTCACGCAATCTACCCAAAACCCTTAGTGGTACTACCCTCCTCTACTGCTGTGAGACCTTCTACCAACCTTTCTTGTCTATAGTCGAACTAAGACCACTATACTACCCCCTTTCTGCCTTAGTCATCCTTGGACCCTCACACACCCGCAGCGGCTTCTCCCACCACACCGGTGCTACTCGCACCCCCTCTAAACCAAATCTCAAAGCTAGCTCACCTCTAGATGACAAGATCCTCCACCCTATGTGTGATCCTCTCCTATTAAATCACTACCCAACCATGATCTAAACTCATGCAAGTCCTTTCTGACATGATCTTCTCCGCAATGGGCCTAGGTGTATTTTCCTGACTTGAAATAGGTCAAGGCGGGTCGGTCTGGCCTTGAATAGCACTGCATGGGATCTATCTAGCCCGAGAGGGGGATTTTTGGAGTCAGACCAACCCAAATTGGACTTGGGTGGGATTGTGGGGCCCTGGATAATTTGAATATAATAAAAAAATAATTTAATTATTTTTTGGTTTAAAAATAATAATAATTTTATTATTTAAAAAAATCAAATTTCTGAATAAAGAAATTATTTATGGAACCAAAGAAAATAATTTTTTTGAATTTTAATAATCAATTTAATTTATTAAAACCCCTTAAACATAAATTTATTTCATTTTCATTTTATCGTGCTTTTAATTTACCCATAGATTGGTCTTGATCAGTGACCAACCTTTCATGTTTGGTTTATTTTATTTACTTATTTATTGATTGTGTGTGATGTTTGTAATGAGTAATTAATTTTATGATAGTTTTAGAATCATCCTATTTTTAAATTTTTATAATGGCCTATGTATCCATTAGTGTTTCTATATGCATATTGTGCTTTCCAAGACCCTATCCCTTGTGTGTGAGTACTAATTAGACATTACTGATTAATTTAATCATCTAGATTTTGTTTTTGTATAAAATGAAAATTAATTTCAAAATCACACTGTGCATAATATTGTACCAAGAAAATTTCCAATATTGTATGAAATTTCAAAATTAGTACAATTGGTTGTGCAAATTACTATTACATAAAAAATTCAATGTGTCAGAGTCTCGAATACCAATTGATCCACCTTAGGAAGTGAGGGTGAGAAAAAAATTTACGAGAGACTCATGTATGACTCATGTGATGGTTAGGTTATAATTTTATCATTATCATATAACGCGAGTTATGGATATAACATCAGGACATGGATGTTTTCAAAAGTTGCCTCATCTCTAAGAATATTATGAGGATAAAGTGATGTAAGATATGAATAAGTGATTATTACACTGGTTATGTGTAAATAAGAAAGATGGATCATGATATTTCCATATATACCATTCTTATATATATAACCCATTTACTATAGTCTCATTTAAGATTACAAAACAAATAGTATGGATAAAACACTTTATTTCCTTTTATGTAAGGTTTACCAAGTCAATAAGAACTTATAGAAAGTTTTAGTTATTATGGTGAATAAGATGACATAAAAAGTGAAAAGGCCAATGGAAAGTGTAATTTCAAAGGATAATTGATATATTACTTTGAATAAAATAGTTTGGTTATCATACAGAATGTTATTTTCTTTCCATATCATGAAATAAATCTATATAAATTTAAATAAAATGAACTGAATTGAAGAAGTAAGTAGTCGCTTCCTCTTCAGGTATATTCATCAATTATAAGTAATGTTTCTATTTTACTTTTGGGGTATTAAATAAAATATTCCTATTATATATGTGTATTTAAATAGAGTAACCAAGTATAAAAATTTTACTATATGTAATTTTTATTCTCCAATCGGCTGAAAAGGGGTGGTTCCTTAGTCAGTGGAGAGAAACACAACTTTTATATTTCCAATTTTATAGATTCTAGTTGAAATTTAATTTAAGTATCACCATAAAATTTATCTCACATGTGAATTGTACATAAGGATATATTATTCTAATTTTGGAATGGATGCCTTTCGTTGTGTCTAATAGTCAATGAATTGTTCATTAATGCTTGAATTGCAAGTAATAACTGATGAATATAAAATGTAAGACTTATATACCTAGTTGTGGAAATATAATACTTTGTTAATAAAAACTAAAGTGTTTTCAAGGATATACCTAGTATGGTTTTAGAATTTTGGATTTAAAGACCTTATGTATTATAAACACACTAGTGTACTTATTTTTTGACAAAGAAGCCTTTATAAATAAAGGCAATCCACAAAGCTTTTGGAACTAGTATAGCTAGAGAGCGTGAACTATTCCAAGGGTAAGCTATTGGTAAATATAATTTATTAGATTCCTTTAAGTGTTTATTAATGAATATGAAAGTGAATTATGGTATATACATGTTTAGAAGATAAAAGTTTCTTTGGTCCCATGTTCCAAAGAGTATCTTGACCAAGCATTCATTTGTCATTATAATGTAGTGTGGAGTAATTCCTAAACACACATTACCTTATCCACATCAAATCTATGATGCTAATAAGGAGGATTGATGATGATTCTTACATGTTAATTTTTATTAACAAAATTTAGTGTGAAGTAATTCCTAAATTTATATTTCCTTGTACACATCAGAGTCATGATGTTAGTAAAGGGAGTATCATTGTTGCAACTTATATTCATTAGAGATACTTCCATTATTTTCCAAGACATTCATTGAAAATAATAGTGTTATCCCACAAAAAAATCCAACTATCATGAAAAATGGATAAAATTGGATTTATAGTATGATGGAAATCCATTATTCCATAAGTACATGTGTCTAGATGCAAAGTGTTTTTTTTTATGATACAAACAAACTTTCATTAATAAAAACACATTTTTCATCTAAAGTAATTATCCTAAATCTTTTTAAGGATATTACAGAAATACCTACGATAGAAAAGTGATAGTCAAGTTATGGAATATATTACTATAAAAGGGTTCACATCTCTATTTCAGATAGTGCTATAAAATTTGACTTTGGTTTAGTCGATGCTAGATATGCACAAATAGTTAAAATTGGAATAAATTCCACAAGACGTGTGGAAAAAGATTTGTTCTAGAGACGTATACTATATAAGAAAGCTAAGACCATGGTAATGGTTTCACATTCACTGTGATTGGTGATATATTATACATTGAGAATAATGAATCCTGCAAGTTAGCAGTATATTGAAACAAGTTAACATTGACAAGGTCAATTAAAATTCAATAATGGATTTCATGTATAAAATTATGGGGGATTATTAATTTGAATATTGTGGTGGGTATTCAAGTGAAACTATGGATGGATGGTACAATCATGGTATCAATAAGGATCGATTGTTAATACCAAGTTTTTATGCCTCAATCCATTATAATTTTACTTGTCATGGCTACTATCTATGATCATTATATTGGGCATTGGATGTTAAGACCACCAATCATGGAAGGCACCTATATGACACAACCGAAAAGGGTTGGTGAAACCATAAAATTTCAATAAGGGGTACAAGTTACTAAAATCCAATTTAGGATTTAATTAAGAGGTAATATCATAGAATATTCATTTGGAATTAATTTTTACCATGGGTTTACCAAAGGTTAGTTGGGGTGTCATTATTTTCAAAGTGAAATATATTTGGTAACATATGAAAAACAATTATTTTTCTTATAGTAAATAAAGAATATAATGTATATAACACTCTAGAGATTGAATTAAAGTAGAAAACTAATTTCTTGGGAATAATATATATTGATAAAGATCTAAAGGTTTCTTATACCAATTCAATAGTGCATATACTGAAAAGGTATTGAAAATAAAAGTTAGAAAATTTTGAGAGATATTTGTTACCAATGTCACATGGCATAAATCTCTCTAAGAAAAAATGAATGGGGCATAAGAGGAGATTAATTTGGTGAATTTAATTCCATTTTCTTATGTGATGGATCAATCATGTATTCCAAGATATGTATAAGAAATGATATTTCCAAAATAAACTTTATGGTAGTAAAATATCACTTATATCCAGGAGAACTACAAAAAAGGTAGTTAGAACTATATAATTGTGATTAAATAAGTACAAAGAATATATATATGGTATGTGGATAGGAAGATATGAAAGTTGCATGGGGAAAACACTAGTCTTCCTTTAGATAAATATAATCTAATATCATAGTTGGTAAAAGTTAATAAGAAATACAATCTCATTTAATATAGTGGTATCCATATCTACAAATACTAAGTTTGTTGAAGCTTCTATGATAGCTAAAGAAGTAGTGTAAAATAAGAAATGATTTATTATAGTTCTTGTAATTTCACCTAGTGTGTAAATTTTTATGATTATGATAATTATGCTACCAGTAATATCTAATATTCCAAGTTTTAACAATGGGGAAAAAAGGACATACTCAGGGTTTACATCTCTTGAGGAGTCTTACTCAAATCAGGTGTGGTCATAGATAGTAGAATAGACCCATAATGGATACATGTAAGACCGATGACTAAATCTATAGTTCAATAAAAACACGATTTTATCATTTGAGAGTGAAAAATGATGATTATAAAGTTGTAATTAGTGTAAGTGGGGATATTGTAAAGGTGGTACCCTAGAACCAACTTTATTTGTAATTTTAAATTACCATACCGTGTATACAGTGAGCTATATATGAATTATATTTACCATTATAGTGTTGATATTTATGCATATACTATTGAAATGGTAATTCCCAAAAGATTATTTGTCATATCAAATGGTTATAGTAGTTCCTAAACTACAATGAGAACCTTGAGATACTATAGCATTAATATTAAATATATTTCATATGGTCTAGATACATTATACTAACTGTACACAATTGATTTCAAACTAGTAGGTGTTGGGGATCATACGCATTAAGACTTTTTTCTCAAGAATTATTCACTTGGTGATCCAGACTAGATTAGATCATGAGGATAGAACTACCAATAGTAACACCACATGTTTGAGGAGTCATTGGTCATTCCTATATAAAGACATTTGTATTGGTCTCCTGACTTGAGATCATTATTAATGTGTTGTAACGACCCAAGAAAACCTTGTTTTGTTTTTTGTCAAGTTTGTTTTACAATGTCACCTGTTAAGCGAACCAGCAAGCATCTAATAAGGTAATAATAATATTATGCATCAAATGAATGAAAAACACCCTTTTATTCAAATAAGTAACATCTTGGATACAACGTCCCCTGACCGAACAAAAATATAATCTAACTAAGGATCCCAACTAAGAACCCGATTACAATAATGGGGAGACTTCTTAAAACTACTAAGAGCCCGAGAATGCGGTAGGGGTTTCGAGCGTCCATCATAATAAACATGAGGATGGCTGAAGCCACTGCAACAGTGCTCAGCACCAAGGGGATCACACGAACCATCTTCTACTTTCTCCTTCAGTCGCCTGGAGTGAGGGACACCCCAAGACCAGACCCTTTAATAAGCACTCTAATTTGACCGTTGAACCCAAACGGCTATAAATTTTACCGTTGGTTTCCACAAGATTCCAATGTTTTATTTTGACCGTTGGTCCCTCCTTTCCTCTAAGTTTTGTTTTTGACTGTTTGAAATAGGATGGCTTGCCCCTGGAAGGTTCGGAAAATTAATTTGCTTCAAAATGACATCAATGTTAATTTAGTTAATTTATCTCTTGTTTCCCAAAATGAGACTTTTATTTTATGTTTCAAAACAGCAAAAATTAATATTATTGTTTTTCTTCCACTATACATATTAATTTGAACTATTAAACTATTATTTTCTAATTATATTAAACTTGATGGATTTTTACTTTATGAGTTATATATATTGCATCAAACCTTAAATTAGATATACTATTTCTTTTATAATTTGACCTTTATTAACTATTTTGGAAACTACGTCAAATTATGGTTTCTTCTACTCATGCGTTATGTGGTGATGATAATTATATCAACACACTTTTAATGATTAAATGTAGTTACGTTTAATAATAATCTTTAATTAAGAAAATTAAGGTAATTAACTAATAAAGGAAACTAAAATATATATATATATATACATATGTATTTTCATGTTAGCATAATTATACTAAGTTACTATACTTTATAAAATTATGTTTTCTTCAACGTAAAATGAAAATTTATTATTTTTGAAAATTTGGGTTAAATAGTCTTTTTTTTTAATAGCATTTAGATATTAACTTGTAAATTTAAATTTAGATAAGTAGCAATAAATAAAGGATAAGTTAAATTAAAGTATATATTTTGATAAATGAAATAGAGGAAAATGAAAATATAATTTATGTTTTAAATAAGGGTTTAATAGTTTAATACATAGGTGTATTAATAACACTTGACTTAGGATAATAATAGTTTAGTGATAAGGTTATATTAATAATAATAATGATTTTATAATAGGTTTAATAAATTAATAAAACAACAGTTTTTATATAGTGAAAACGTTGAAAAATTATATATATTTATATATATATATATATATATATATATTATGTTAAAATGTTAAAACCAAAGCCGTTTTTCTAAACACCGCGGATATCTGAACCATCCGATCCAGCTGCTTCTAATCCTGGCTGTCTGTTTTTTTTTTCGCGTCTCTCTCTCTCCCGTGGTTCCTTCTTCTCTCCCACGCCGATGTTTTCTTTCTTCTTCCTCGCGCCCGCAATACCAGTGTAGGCAGCGCCGTCTCCTTCTTAGGCCGGCGAGTGGACCGGTTTTCTCTCCTCTTTTCCATGAGTTTGACACCATCTATTAAATACCCAGCCTCAGTTCCATCGACACCTCTCCACGCTTGTTTTTTTTTTCTTCTTTCTTTTTAAACAGGGAGTTGCACCGAAGCAGGGGCTCTTCCTTCGGGTTTCTCTCCAAGCACCTCCTTTTGAAACCTTCAAGACCTCATCGCCGCCTCTTGCCTTCCTCCTCCCCAAGCAGTAAGGGTCAAACTCTGTTTCTTTTTTTTTAGTTTTGTTTTGAACTTCAGTTTTCTTTTATATAATTATATACGGGTTATATATATATGTGTATAACTCATGTGTATACACCTTAGGTTCACCTTGCCTCGTTGCTGCATCGTTCTCCTTCTCCTCTCCAAGAAGAGGTAAGGGTTAATCTTGTTTTGTGTTTGTTTAAACTATATATATATATATACTTATATATGTATATGCGAAACAAACCATTTCTTTTTTTTTTATGATTTTCAATTGATGATAATTTGTTTATGAAATGATGTTCTTAATGTATGAAATACATGTAAGGGGATTATTTTCTTTACTTCAATCTCAATATGCAAACCCTTTTATCAACTATTGTGTTTCACGGATATATATATATATACACCGGTTTATATGTCTATATATATAACCATGTGTATATACGCACCATGTGTATACACACCCGAACGTCATGGAGAACCCCTCTACTACATTTAGGTTCTGAAATATAAAGGTGAGATATCAAGTCTAATTTGTGTGTTTTTGCAATTCGGTATACATATATATATGTTTTATGTATATATGTATAACTATCATTTTATGTATACATAAACTTTGTTTTTTTACACACATGAAAGGTCACGGAATCGCTGTATGTTTTTCCCCTTCCAGTGTAAAAGATCATTTCGGGTTAAGGGTGTTCCCTCGGGTTGTTCGTTAAGGGACCAACAAGGAATCACGGTCTTATACTGCATGAGTATATATGTATATGTATATATATATATATATGAGTATATATATACATATACATAAGACCTAGTAAACCCCTTATGCACAAATATATAAATATAAGTATGATTAAAACAATTCTAGTCCGGAGCTTGTGAATCAGGTAATGAATGAATTGAGTTTTACTTAATTAACTGAACCACTGAGACACATATACACTATACACGGCTTCATGTATTTATATATGGACATAATTGTGGAATTATGGACACTAATTTTTATCTAAAATATAAAGACAGATAACATAGTTTGGTAATTATTTTGACTCTCATCCATTACTAGAATTCTGAATAGTTATGCCTCTTGTTTTATTTAATGATTTCAATTGCTAGTATGGTATGGCTCCAAAAGAAATGTCTTAAAAATAGCACTAAGAGTGAAAGTGGATCTTAATTAGAAATGATGAAATTTTACCTGGTGAACCATTATCTTAAGTGATCAAGTTATTATCATTTCATGTGTAAGAGTTTTCTATCTTTTAATTATGTTTAGGCCGAAGCCAGGTCTGGTTCTGTTTACTTTTATGATATGTTCTGCTTCAAATTGTGAATATGTATGAAAATGGGGTTTTGACTGTGCATATATGAATGGAACCCAATGAATGAATGACCATGTCAAGATATGTGAGGGATTTATAGGACTTAAATGTTTATGGACGGGTGTGCCCGGAATTATACAGCACTCCAATGCATTGGGTAAAGCAAGAGTCTCATGAGATGTTATGTGCGACGGTCTTGGCGAATAGCCTTGGTTTGTGCTATCATGTGCGACGGTCTTGGCGGTTAGCCTTGGCTTGTGCTACTATGGGAAACGGGATTGGCATTTGGCCTTAACCCGTACTAAAGTTATGTTTTAAGGTCATGACGCGAGGTCTTGACAAATTCCAGTACTATGCATCCCCTCTGCATGTAATGATAATTGATTAACTAGGGGTTAGTTCAACTAATAGGATAACCCCTAGTTGAAAACTCCCATGACTATGAGAATGTAATTTTTATGTCAAGAACTGTTTTTCATGTCGTGAACTGCTAGATAAACTGTATTGTTTCTCATGAACCATGTTATGAACGCTTTCCCTGTTTAGTCTCAAAATTATTTTTAGAGTTTGAGTAGCCTGGTTTGATTATTATGCATTTTTTATTCTTCTTATGTTGCGCTCTCTGATCATGTTTACTTTAAAACTTATTTCAAGTACGTACTTCTCTGTGCAAGTGGTTTTTCAAAATATTGGTTTCATGAAAAGAAAATGTTTTGTTTTTATCAAAGTGTTTTATTCTCTTTGAAATGAATACTTTGAGAAAGAGTTTTCTTAAAAACGTTTTTAAAACCCCTTACTGGGCATATTTGCTCACCCTACATTTTTGTTTAAAATTTTTCAGGCATGGTATGTACTGATGAAGTTAATCGGAAGCAGCTGGTTTCCCAGAATCTTGAGCCTCGTGATCTTCTGTAGTCATGGGACATGATATATTATTTGTAAATGTTGTAATGAAATGCTAAGTATATCATGTCTCATGAGGCACCCTGGGTTACGGGGTCGCTACAGTTGGTATCAGAGGATGGGTTCAGGCAACTCTGGAAAACCAGGTGATATAAATCTATTGTTAAGACTAACTAAGTAAGAATGTTATAATTTTTAGATGGCTGATGAAAATGTACCTACCGACCTACTGTCTCTACCCACTGAGGCTCTAGAGAACAGTGTATCTCTACTTAGCCGTGAGAACCTTCTAAACTATGCCCGAATTCACATGACGTGTAAGCACCTGTACGGCGTGTCAAACTCACCTCGGGTGCTTAGTCTTCACCGGGGATTGGGGATGGATTATCTCCTAATGATGATGACCCAATTTCCCTCTTATGCACATCGGGGAAGGTATCACGAAGGACTTTTCCGAGTGTTTACAACAAGCGAGGAATTTGGCACAATGCTTGATAACCCCTTTCAAGAAGCTGCTGCTACTGGAGACCTCCGAGCGGCTTACCTGTGCCAGATTTTGCACTATGGCTTCTGGGGCCAGTTAATGGACTTTGGAGCGTTGGAAAATGAGTCCACCCGTGTGTCTCTTAGGCAAGAAGTGTACACCGATGTTTCCCAACTCCACACCCCCCACGCTAAACTCAAGAGGTGTTATAAATGTTCCCATGAGTTTAGTCATGTCTGTTCAGCTTGTGTGTGGTTTGAAGAGTTAGGAAGTTTTGCCACTCTTTGTGGCGTACGTCTTGTAAACTCATACTTTTCCATGTAAACTTTTTCATAAATTGAAGTTTCTTGTTTCCTTTCATGTCTCCACCGTATCAATGTTGTTAAGAGTTTCCCTTCGATGTTTGTTTGCAGATGGCTGGTCAAACGAACTTCTCATCCCTACTCGATGAGCTAGTAGAAGTCATCTTTATCAAGGCATGCATGGTGGATTATCCATCCTATCTCCAACTATGAGGGTCCTTCCAGCGTTTGCTTGATCTAGCGAACGGTCCAGAGATCCTTCATCTATGTCAAGAGGATGATCGCGTCTTTCACCTCATCGCCGCTACTCAACTCCCCTGCTATAGGCGAAGGGGAATGTACTTTGAGGTCATGTTCTAGTGTTTTACTCTGGCACAGAATTTTTCTGCCAGAGCGTGTTTCCTCGTGGCCACCCAGGATGGCCAGCTTAGTGCAGCCTAAATGTTCCAAGTCTTGAACTCCAGTCTCCTCAATTGCATCATTCCTCTTGACTTCCTCGAGCACGATGTGGCTAGAAGAGTTATCAGGGAGTTTTTCTACTCAGACGTTTCCGAGATTTGCATCGCACGAGCCTCCCTTTGGAAGCCCATGTGCAGTACGCACGAACAGGAGTTCAAGGAGCATTGTTCGAGGTGCATCTGGACTAGGGAAATGGAAGAGCTGTGTTCCAACTTTGGTATCCCGTTAACTGATCCAGATCCGCTCTTTTGGTAGAGTTGTACGTATGTGGTTTTCAGTTTTTTTTTATGATAGAATTGCGAGGGCGCAATTCTTTGAAGGGGGGAGTAATGTAACGACCCAAGAAAACCATGTTTTGTTTTTTGTAAAGTTTGTTTTACAATGTCACCTGTTAAGTGAACCAACAAGAATCTAATAAGGTAATAATAATATTATGAATCAAATTAATGAAAAACACCCTTTTATTCAAATAACTAACATCTTGGATACAACGTCCACTGACCAAACAAAAAGATAATCTAACTAAGGATCCCAACTAAGAACCCGATTACAATAATGGGGTGACTGCTTAAAACTACTAAGATCCCGAGAATGTGGTAGGGGTTTCGAGCGTCCATCATAATAAACATGAGGATGGCCAAAGCCACTGCAAAAGTGCTCAGCACCAAGGGGATCACACGAACCATCTTCTCCTTTCTCCTTCAGTCACCTGGAGTGAGGGACACCCCAAGACCAGACCCTTTAATAAGCACTCTAATCTGACCGTTGAACCCAAACGGCTATAAATTCGACCGTTGGTTTCCACAAGATTCCAATGTTTTATTTTGACCGTTGGTCCCTCCTGTCCTCTAAGTTTTGTTTTTGACCGTTTGAAATAGGATGGCTTACCCCTGGAATGTTCGGAAAATTAATTTGCTTCAAAATGACATCAATGTTAATTTAGTTAATTTATCTCTTGTTTCCCAAAATGAGACTTTTATTTTATGTTTGAAAACAGCAAAAATTAATATTATTGTTTTTCTTCCACTATACATATTAATTTGAACAATTAAACTGTTATTTTCTAATTATATTAAACTTGATGGATTTTTACTTTATGAGTTATATATATTGCATCTAACCTTAAATTAGATTTACTATTCCTTTTATAATTTGACCTTTATTAACTATTTTGGAAACTACGTCAAATTATGGTTTCTTCTACTCATGCGTTCTGTGGTGATGATAATTATATCAACATGCTTTTAATGATTAAATGTAGTTACATTTAACAATAATCTTTAATTAAGAAAATTAAGGTAATTAACTAATAAAGGAAACTAAAATATATATATATATTTACATATGTATTTTCATGTTAGCATAATTATACTAAGTTACCATACTTTATAAAATTATGTTTTCTTCAACGTAAAATGAAAATTTATTATTTTTGAAAATTTGGGTTAAATAGTCTTTTTGTTTTAATAACATTTAGATATTAACTTGTAAATTTAAATTTAGATAAGTAGCAATAAATAAAGGATAAGTTAAATTAAAGTATATGTTTTCATAAATGAAATAGAGGAAAATGAAAAAATAATTTATGTTTTAAATAAGGGTTTAATATTTTAATACATAGGTGTATTAATAACCCTTGACTTAGGATAATAATAGTTTAGTGATAAGGTTATATTAATAATAACAATGATTTTATAATAGGTTTAATAAATTAATAAAACAACAGTTTTTATATGGTGAAAACGTTGAAAATTTATATATTTATATATATATATATATATATTATGTTAAAACGTTAAAACCAAAGCCGTTTTTTTAAACACCGCGGATATCTGAACCGTCCGATCCAGCCACTTCTAATCATGGCCGTCTATTTTTTTTCGCATCTCTCTCTCTCACGCGGTTCCTTCTTCTCTCTCGCGTCGCTGTTTTCTTTCTTCTTCCTCGTGCCCGCAATACCAGTGTAGGCAGCGCCATCTCCTTCTTAGGCTAGTGAGTGGACCCGTTTTCTCTCCTTTTTTCCACGACTTTGGCACCATCTATTAAATACCCAGCCTCGGTTCCATCGACACCTCTCCACGCTTGTTTTTTTCTTCTTTCATTTTAAACAGGGAGTTGCACCGAAGCAGGGGCTCTTCCTTCGGGTTTCTCTCCAAGTACCTCCTTCTGAAACCTTCAAGACCTCGTCGACGCCTCTTGCCTTCCTCCTCCCCAAGCAGTAAGGGTCAAACTCTGTTTCTTTTTTTTTATTTTTGTTTTGAACTTCGGTTTTCTTTTATATAATTATATACGGGTTATATATATACGTGTATAACTCCTGTGTATACACCTTCGGTTCCCCTTGCCCTGTTGCTGCATCGTTCTCCTTCTCCTCTCCAAGCAGAGGTAAGGGTTAATCTTGTTTTGTGTTTGTTTAAACTATATATATATATATATACTTATATATGTATATGCGAAACAAACCATTTCATTTTTTTATGATTTTCAATTGATGATAATTTTTTTAAGAAATGTGTTCTTAATGTATGAAATACATGTAAGGGGATTATTTTCTTTACTTCAATATCAATATGAAAACCCTTTTATCAACTATTGTGTTTCACAGATATATATATACATCGGTTTATATGTCTATATATATAACCATGTGTATATACGCACCATGTGTATACACACCCGAACGTCATGGAGAACCCCTCTACTACATTTATGTTCTGAAATATAAAGGTGAGAGATCAAGTCTAATTTGTGTGTTTTTGCAATTCGGTATACATATATATATGTTATATATATATATATATAACTAGCATTTTGTGTATACATAAACTTTGTTTTTTTACACACATGAAATGCCACAGAATCGTTGTATGTTTTTCCCCTTCCAGTGTAAAAGATCATTTTGGGTTAAGGGTGTTCCCTCGGATTGTTCGTTAACGGACCGACAAAGAATCACGGTCTTATACTGCATGAGTATATATGTATATGTATATATATATATGAGTATATATATACATATACATAAGACCTAGTAAACCCCTTATGCACAAATATATAAATATAAGTATGATTAAAACAATTCTAGTCCGGAGCTTGTGAATCAGGTAATGAATGAATTGAGTTTTACTTAATTAACTGAACCACTAAGGCACATATACACTATACACGGATTCATGTATTTATATATGGACATAATTGTGGAATGATGGACACTAATTTTTATCTAAAATATAAAGATAGATAACATAGTTTGGTAATTGTTTTGACTCTCATCCATTACTAGAATTACAAATAGTTATGCCTCTTGTTTTATTTAATAATTTCAATTGGTAGTATGGTATGGCTCAAAAAGAAATGTCTTAAAAATATCACTAATACTGAAAGTGGCTCTTAATTATAAATGATGAAATTTTACCTGGTGAACCATTATCTTAAGTGTTCAAGTTATTATCATTTCATGTGTAAGAGTTTTCTGTCTTTTAATTATGTTTAGGCCGAAGCCAGGTCTGGTTCTGTTTAATTTTATGATGTGTTCTGCTTCAAATTGTGAATATGTATGAAAATGGGGTTTTGACTGTGCATATATGAATGGAACCCAATGAATGAATGACCATGTCAAGATATGTGAGGGATGTATAGGACTTAAATGTTTATGGACGGGTGCGCCCGAAATTATACTGCGCTCCAATGCATTGGGTAAAGAAAGAGTCTCATGAGACGTTATGTGTGACAGTCTTGGCGAATATCATTGGCTTGTGCTATCATGTGCGACGGTCTTGGCGGTTATCCTTGGCTTGTGCTACTATGGGAAACGGGATTGGCATTTGGCCTTTACCCGTACTAAAGTTATGTTTTAAGGTCATGACGCGAGGTCTTGACAATGTCCAGTATTATGCATTCCCTCTTCATGTAATGATAATTTATTAACTAGGGGTTAGTTCAACTAACAGGATAACCCCTAGTTGAAAACTCCCATGACTATGAGAATGTAATTTTTATGTCAAGAACTGTTTTTCATGTGGTGAACTGCTAGATAAACTGTATTGTTTCTCATGAACCATGTTATGAACGCTTTCCCTATTTAGTCTCAGAATTCTTTTTAGAGTTTGAGTATCCTGGTTTGATTATTATGCATTGTTTATTCTTCTTATGTTGCACTCTCTGATCATGTTTACTTTAAAACTTATTTCAAGTTTGTACTTCTCTGTGCAAGTGGTTTTTCAAAATATTGGTTTCATGAAAAGAAAATGTTTCGTTTTTATCAAAGTGTTTTATTCTCTTTTAAAGGACTACTTTGAGAAAGATTTTTCTTAAAAACGTTTTTAAAACCCCTTACTGGGCATATTTTCTCACCCTACATTTTTGTTTAAAATTTTTCAGGCATGGTATGTACTGATGAAGTTAATCGGAAGCAGCTGGTTTCCCAGAATCCTGAGCCTCGCGATCTTCTGTAGTCATGGGACATGATATATTATTTGTAAATGTTGTAATGAAATTCTAAGTATATCATGTCTCATGAGGCACCCTGGGTTACGGGGTCGCTACAGTTGGTATCAGAGGATGGGTTCAGGCAACTCTGGAAAACCAGGTGATATAAATCTATTGCAAAGACTAACTAAGTAAAAATATTATAATTTTCAGATGGCTGATGAAAATGTCCCTACCAACCTATTGTCTCTACCCACTGAGGCTCTAGAGAACATTGTATCTCTAGTTAGCCGTGAGAACTTTCTAAACTATACCCGAATTCGCATGACGTGTAAGCACCTCTACGGCATGTCAAACTCACCTCGCGTGCTTAGTCTTCACCGAGGATTGGGGATGGATTATCTCCTAATAATGATGACCCAATTTCCCTCTTATGCATGTCGGGGAAGGTATCACGAAGGACTTTTCCGAGTGTTTACAACTGGTGAGGAATTTGGCACAATGCTTGATAACCCCTTTCAAGAAGCTGCTGCTGCTGGAGACCTCCGAGCAGCTTACCTGTGCCAGATTTTTCACTATGGCTTCTGGGGCTAGTTAATGGACTTTGGAGTGTTGGAAAATGAGTCCACACGTGTGTCTCTTAGGCAAGAAGTGTACACCGATGTTTCCCAACTCCACACCCCCCATGCTAAACTCAGGAGGCGTTATAAATGTTCACATGAGTTTAGTCCTGTCTGTTCAGCTTGTGTGTGGTTTGAAGAGTTAGGAAGTTTTGCCACTCTTTGTGGCGTACGTCTTGTAAACTCATACATTTCCATGTAAACTTTTTCATAAATGGAAGTTTCTTGTTTCCTTTCATGTCTCCACCATATCAATGTTGTTAAGAGTTTACCTTCGATGTTTGTTTGCAGATGGCTGGTCAAACGAACTTCTCATCCCTACCCGATGAGCTAGTAGAAGTCATCTTGATCAAGGCATGCATGGTGGATTATCCATCCTTTCTCCACCTGTGAGGGTCCTACCAGTGTTTGCTCGATCTAGAAAACGGTCCAGAGATCTTTCGTCTATGTCAAGAGGATGATCGCATCTTTCACCTCATCGCTGCTGCTCAACTCCCCTGCTATAGGCGAAGGGGAATGTACGTTGAGGGCTTGTTCCAGTGTTTTACTCTGGCACAAAATTTTTCTGCCAGAGCGTGTTTCCTCGTGGCCGCCCAGGATGGCCAGCTTAGTGCAACCTATATGTTCCAAGTCTTGAACTCCAGTCTCCTCAACCGCATCATTCCTCTCGACTACCTCGAGCACGATGTGGCCAGAAGAGTTATCAGGGAGTTTATCTACTCAGACGTTTCTGAGATTTAAATCGCATGAGCCTCCCTTTGGAAGCCCATGTGCAGTACGCACGAACAGGAGTTCAAGGAGCACTGTTCGAGATGCATATGAACTAGGGAAATGGAAGAGTTGTGTTCCAACTTTGGTATCCCGTTAACCGAGCCAGATCCGCTGTTTCGGTAGAGTTGTACGTATGGGGTTTTCAATTTTTCTTTTTATGATAGAATTGTGAGGGAGAAATTCTTTGAAGGGGGAAGTAATGTAACAACCCAAGAAAACCATGTCATGTTTTTTGTCAAGTTTGTTTTAAAATGTCACCTGTTAAGCGAACCAACAAGCATCTAATAAGGTAATAATAATATTATGCATCAAATTAATGAAAAACACCCTTTTATTCAAATAAGTAACATCTTGGATACAACGTCCACTGACTGAAAAAAAAAAGATAATATAACTAAGGATCCCAACTAAGAACCCGATTACAATAATGGGGAGACTGCTTAAAACTACTAAGAGCCTGAGAATACGGTAGGGGTTTCGAGCGTCCATCATAATAAACATGAGGATGGCCGAAGCCACTGCAATAGTGCTCAGCACCAAGGGGATCACACGAACCATCTTCTCCTTTCTCCTTAAGTCGCCTAGAGTGAGGGACACCCCGAGACCAGACCCTTTAATAAGCACTCTAATCTGACCGTTGAACCCAAACGGCTATAAATTCGACCGTTGGTTTCCACAAGAGTCCAATGTTTTATTTTGACGGTTGGTCCCTCCTATCCTCTAAGTTTTGTTTTTGATCGTTTGAAATAGGATGGCTTACCCCTGGAAGGTTCGGAAAATTAATTTGCTTCAAAATGACATCAATGTTAATTTAGTTAATTTATCTCTTGTTTCCCAAAATGAGACTTTTATTTTATGTTTCAAAACAGCAAAAATTAATATTGTTGTTTTTCTTCCACTATACATATTAATTTGAACAATTAAACTGTTATTTTCTAATTATATTAAACTTGATGGATTTTTACTTTATGAGTTATATATATTGCATCAAACCTTAAATTAGATATACTATTTCTTTTATAATTTGACCTTTATTAACTATTTTGGAAACTACGTCAAATTATGGTTTCTTCTACTCATGCGTTCTGTGGTGATGATAATTATATCAACACACTTTTAATGATTAAATGTAGTTACGTTTAATAATAATCTTTAATTAAGAAAATTAAGGTAATTAACTAATAAAGGAAACTAAAATATATATATATATATACATATGTATTTTCATGTTAGCATAATTATACTAAGTTACCATACTTTATAAAATTATGTTTTCTTCAACGTAAAATGAAAATTTATTATTTTTGAAAATTTGGGTTAAATAGTATTTTTGTTTTAATAACATTTAGATATTAACTTGTAAATTTAAATTTAGATAAGTAGAAATAAATAAAGGATAAGTTAAATTAAAGTATATGTTTTGATAAATGAAATAGAGGAAAATGAAAATATAATTTATGTTTTAAATAAGGGTTTAATAGTTTAATACATAGGTGTATTAATAACCCTTGACTTAGGATAATAATAGTTTAGTGATAAGGTTATTTTAATAATAAAAATGATTTTATAATAGGTTTAATAAATTAATAAAACAACAGTTTTTATATGGTGAAAACGTTGAAAATTTATATATATATTATGTTAAAACGTTAAAACCAAAGCCGTTTTTTTAAACACCGCGGATATCTGAACCGTCCGATCTAGCCACTTCTAATACTGGCCGTCTGTTTTTTTTTCACGTCTCTCTCTCTCCCGCGGTTCCTTCTTCTCTCCCGTGCCGCTATTTTCTTTCTTCTTCCTCGCGCCCGCAATACTAGTGTAGGCAGCGCCGTCTCCTTCTTAGGCTGGCGAGTGGACCAGTTTTCTCTCCTCTTTTCTACGAGTTTGGCACCATCTATTAAATACCCAGCCTCGGTTCTATCGACACCTCTCCACGCTTGTTTTTTTCTTCTTTCTTTTTAAACAGGGAGTTGCACCGAATCAGGGGCTCTTCCTTCGGGTTTCTCTCCAAGCACCTCCTTCTGAAACCTTCAAGACCTCGTCGCTGCCTCTTGCCGTCCTCCTCCCCAAGCAGTAAGGGTCGAACTCTGTTTCTTTTTTTTAGTTTTGTTTTGAACTTCGGTTTTCTATTATATAATTATATATGGGTTATATATATACATGTATAACTCCTGTGCATACACCTTTGGTTCCCCTTGCCCCGTTGCTGTATCGTTCTCCTTCTCCTCTCTAAGCAGAGGTAAGGTTTAATCTTGTTTTATGTTTGTTTAAACTATATATATATATATATATATATATATATATATATACTTATATATGTATATGTGAAACAAACCATTTCGTTTTTTTTATGATTTTCAATTGATGATAATTTGTTTATGAAATGATGTTCTTAATGTATGAAATACATGTAAGGGGATTATTTTCTTTACTTCAATCTCAATATGCAAACCCTTTTATCAACTATTGTGTTTCACAGATATATATATATATATACCGGTTTATATGTCTATATATATAACCATGTGTATATACGCACCATGTGTATACACACCCAAACGTCATGGAGAACCCCTCTACTACATTTTGGTTCTGAAATATCAAGGTGAGAGATCAAGTCTAATTTGTGTGTTTTTGCAATTCGGTATACATATATATATGTTATATATATATATATATATATATATGTATAACTATAATTTTATGTATACATAAACTTTGTTTTTTTACACACATGAAAGGCCACGGAATCGCTATATGTTTTTCTCCTTCCAGTGTAAAAGATCATTTCAGGTTAAGGGTGTTCCCTCGGGTTGTTCGTTAACGGACCGACAAGGAATCACGGTCTTATACTACATGAGTATATATGTATATGTATATATATATATGAGTATATATATACATATACATAAGACCTAGTAAACCCCTTGTGCACAAATATATAAATATAAGTATGATTAAAACAATTCTAGTCCAGAGCTTGTGAATCAGGTAATGAATGAATTGAGTTTTACTTAATTAACTGAACCACTAAGACACATATACACTATACACGGCTTCATGTATTTATATATGGACATAATTGTGGAATGATGGACACTAATTTTTATCTAAAATATAAAGACAGATAACATAGTTTGGTAATTGTTTTGACTCTCATCCATTACTAGAATTCTGAATAGTTATGCCTCTTGTTTTATTTAATGATTTCAATTGCTAGTATGGTATGGCTCCAAAAGAAATGTCTTAAAAATAGCACTAATACTGAAAGTGGATCTTAATTAGAAATGATGAAATTTTACCTGGTGAACCATTATCTTAAGTATTCAAGTTATTATCATTTCATGTGTAAGAGTTTTCTATCTTTTAATTATGTTTAGGCCGAAGCCAGGTCTGGTTCTGTTTACTTTTATGATATGTTCTGCTTCAAATTGTGAATATGTATGAAAATGGGGTTTTGACTATGCATATATGAATGGAACCCAATGAATGAATGACCATGTCAATATATGTGAGGGATGTATAGGACTTAAATGTTTATGGACGGGTGCACCCAGAATTATACAGTGCTCTAATGCATTGGGTAAAGCAAGAGTCTGATGAGACGTTATGTGTGACGGTCTTGGCGAATAGCCTTGGCTTGTGCTATCATGTGCGATGGTCTTATTGGTTAGCCTTGGCTTGTGCTACTATAGGAAACGGGATTGGCATTTGGCCTTGACCCATACTAAAGTTATGTTTTAAGGTCATGATGCGAGGTCTTGACAAATTCCAATATTATGCATTCCCTCTGCATGTAATGATAATTGATTAACTAGGGGTTAGTTCAACTAACAGGATAACCCCTAGTTGAAAACTCCCATGACTATGAGAATGTAATTTTTATGTCAAGAACTGTTTTTCATGTGGTGAACTGCTAGATAAACTTTATTGTTTCTCATGAACCATGTTATGAACTCTTTACCTGTTTAGTCTCAAAATTCTTTTTAGAGTTTGAGTATCCTGGTTTGATTATTATGCATTGTTTATTCTTATTATGTTGTGCTCTCTGATCATGTTTACTTTAAAACTTATTTCAAGTACGTACTTCTCTGTGCAAGTGGTTTTTCAAAATATTGGTTTCATGAAAAGAAAATGTTTCGTTTTTATCAAAGTGTTTTATTCTCTTTGAAAGGACTACTTTGAGAAAGAGTTTTCTTAAAAATGTTTTTAAAACCCCTTACTGGGCATATTTTCTCACCCTACGTTTTTGTTTAAAATTTTTCATGCATAGTATGTACTGATGAAGTTAATCGGAAGCAGCTGGTTTCCCAGAATCCTGAGCCTCGCGATCTTCTGTAGTCATGGGACATGATATATTATTTGTAAATGTTGTAATTAAATGCTAAGTATATCACGTCTCATGAGGCACCCTGGGTTACGGGGTCACTACATGTGATCCATTTGATCACATACTTTTATGCAAGGAAACAATCGTTATAATAAAGTTGTGGAGAGTTAGCTTGTATTAGGTTCAACATTTGTGGTATGATATTAGCTTAATGGTCAGTATAGAATTTTTCACTTTTGTCTTGAGGAATTAATATCTTGGGACTAGTTGATTCGGATTTTAGAACCTTCATAAATCCATTTCCAAGGTAGTAAAATGTATGTTTTTCCGGTTAAATCAACAAATAATAAAACAAGAATGGATGATGATTCAAGCTATGCATCCTACTTTATGAGATATTATATGATAATGAGATTATATTACATAGTGTGTGTTCGTAGGATAGTTTTCATTTCAATAATTATTCTTTATCTATTTTGGGGCCTTGATGGGTTGCTAGAATCCACTCTTGGTCTGTATATATTATTCACTACTTTCAAGATAAGGGCTTAGATGGTCACACATAATAGCGTATTCAAAAATTGGCCCTACTATGGTGAATAGGTATATACGACTTGGTGGGACCCACCATGAGGTCTGAGAGTTGTCCAAGTATTAATGATCACTGATGAATAAATAAATTCATTATTATTCGATTATATAATTATTGGGTTGAATTTATTTATTAAAATTATTCAGGATGTATTAAGTGAATATGTGGAAAAATATTATAAGAATGAATATTATTTTAATATTCATGTTTCATTTAATGTTGTGGGAATTTTGAGTCAAGTTAAATGACTTAGTTTTATCATGTAATATATTTATTATATTTTATAAGAATGTGATAAATATATAAATGGCATTATGATTAAGTTAGTATGCCATAACATGACATTTACTACCTATTTAGTATGCATTTTATTTCTGAGCGCCAGGGAACCCTTTTGGGTATTTGATCCTCCCACTATATAAGTAAAATAGAGGGACTCAATTCATGATGATTATTTCAAATAGAATTAGAACATCTCTCTCCTCTCACTTCTTAGAGATAGAAAGAATCTCTACGAGTGATTGATCCAATAATGCATTTGACATATTGAAGCGATGGGATCAAGGTGATCATCATAATGTCAAAGAAATCATCGGAACTCTACAATTGCACCTAGAGTTTGATTATCTATGTCCAAATGGATTCTTAGAGAATGTTTGAATGATCTAGAGTGGTTCAAATTAATCTCCTTTGAGAAATGATCATTGGTTATGAGCTTCATTCAAACGTGCTACTAAATCAAATTAAGTACTCGTTTATTTATTTTTATGCTTTGAAATATTCATTCAAGATCCTCATACCTATACCAGGGCTTATATTTTCAAATATGATGGAGTTTCATCACTCTGATGATGAAAAATTATAAATCCCCAACCCACTAGATTCCATTTCACACCTTGGTACTAGAAAATATAAATGAGTGAGGTGTACCAGTGTTAAATAAAGTAGTCACTAAAGATGAAGCTATAGTGATGGTACCTCTCACAGTCATCGGATATACAACAACTTTTTTTGGAGACTCTTACACTATGTGAAGAATATTTATTCGGATTTCTCTAGATGGAACCCCTTAGTTATTATATCATCAGATTTCACCACAATACTTTTTGATGATGATGAGCCCATGACACTGCACATAATAGAAAATATATGGAAAACATTTTATAGGTTTCTTGAGTGACCACAATAGCTACAGATACTTAGTTCCTCGGTCCAATCCCATTTCAAATACGGAACTTCACCACACTAAAATCAAGACAAATGGAATCTCCTAGGCACTTTATAAGGTCTAGATGATGCGTGATTTCTAGAACCACTATGAGACTCATCATGACTTTTATTTTCTTTAGTGGAACTCATATAACCTCTAATAAAAGTAAAGAGAACAACAGTTAACACTGATTTTCCAGAGAATTCAAGCTCAACCATCAATTCTCTATCAAGTACATCAACATAAGAATTGATCTTCAACAAGAAAACTTTTGATCAGATATCAAGTCAAAGACCCATATTTAACCATTTATTCCTCATCTTCTAGTTGGATACATCCTTAGGTGAAAATGAAATAGTCTCATCAAAATGGTTTTTATATTATGTGACGGTCATGTCACCTTACTGGATATTGAAAACTCTATATATGTTTCCAAGACCCTCAACTCTGGATATAACTAAATAGTTAAAATAAATCTTAAATCTTTCCACTCTAAACCCTAATTATTCTTTTCCATTATCATCGAATCTTTCCATATCCTGATAGGTTTTTTAAGATTTAAGATAACACATTTCACCTTTAAAGCTTGTAAAATTTCCAAGAACACAAAAAGTAGAACAATACTTTTCAAATAATACTCAGCCTCTTGGGGATTATTTGAACATTAGAAAGATGGTGGTTACTAATGAAGAATTTCTTAAGAAATATCTATAAATTAATCCCTTCAATGTTCCACTACTAGATCCTAAATGGGAATTGGTGTAAGTACTTTTCCTAGAGCTTGGATATCACGCACCACTATCTCAAAAATGTTTTGGTGCACTAGAGGATTCACCTACTGTGGTTCATCAGTATTTTTCTCCCATATCCTATTCAAATGTCTTATTAGAGGTATAATTATATAAAATATCCATATATTACATTGAAAGAATCAACAAGGATACACATATCATCAAATCAAACAAGATTCATAGGAATATAAATTCTATCAAGCATAATTCAAGATTTAAATTTCAACATACCAAGATCAAAAGCATAGAAAATAATTGAATTAAATAAATACATTCCTTAAGACACTTTCCCAAAATTCTAATAGTTACTTAAGGCCTATTGTGACAAGATCTGGTTAGGAACTGACTCACAATTACCTCATAAATCCCATATATCCTACCTTTAGTCTACCAGTATAAAGAAAATTATATACTGAAATCATGTAAAGATACACAACCTACTAATTTGATGCCACTTTTTCACAAACTATCCTAGATACCTCAGTATGCTGATACCCAAGCTAGATCTGTCATAGACAAAGAGAATTTTTGATACCCATAGGTTTGTGACTAGTACTTGGTATTATATAAGAATAAATAGGGAATGATTTTTACCAAAAAATAACATAAGATAAATAATACATATTGGTATTCCCAATACTCCAAAGGGAGAAAGTACCCTAATATAATGAGTAAAAAAATATCCAAATAGTAAATCTAAAAAATACATAATATCTCACAAGGTAAAAACTCAAACATATCCCATTTAGTAGGTGGATCGCATCTCTAATGGTTTCCTCTATTACTTTGGGTCCCAAAGATCAAGAAAATAAACCACCTCTAAGTGGTGCCATTACTTTTCTTAGACCTAGAATAAGATAATATATATACACCCAAAGGTAATGGTATGGTGTGAGCTAAATATCCCAGTAGGGCCTCACCAAGTGTTCCATAATCAATTCCATTACAATTACACCAACTATTCTTTCAATTTAAATTAAACATTGAATGGAATTGAATTTACATATTTTCAACACAAAAATATTTCATAATAAAATGGATCAAAAATATATCAAAACAGGATTAAATGAACATTTAAGATAAAATATATATATATATAAAGAATTTTTTATAAATAAAACAGTTCAATAATCACTTTGAAAGAAATCGTGAAATAAAACACATCATAGCATCATGTAATAAGCTATGTGGTATGTTAGTTTCTGGTAAAAGGAAACTCACACTACTCAATCAATGATCTCGGCTCATTGTGTGCATACATCCCTTATCTCAAGCTATTAGGACTCAACTCCCCATCGGGGAAAATCATGTCATGGTATGTTTATGTCAGTGTTTTCACCTTAAATATCTTAATATAGGGTCAGATCCAAGATTTCTTATCTTAATTACCTACTAACTACCAAGTCACACATGTTCTTAAATAAATATATCAATCAATCATTTTGAATTAGATTATAATAAAATTGCCTAAATTTTATTTTTTTAACATGCATTTCTTATTTTAAAACAAAATTGAAGTTTTTCATTAATTCATGTCTTTTCAAATCAACTTTCAATATAATTTATTTATCTCAAGATTTACCATAAAATAAATTTCAAAATCAAGCCATCAATTTTTATCAAAACCATAAAACAATTTCAATCCCATTTAAATTGGTGGTTTTTCATAATTTTGATGCCCTTTTCAAAATAAAACATCAATAATCTCAAATATAATTTTTTAAATATTTTAAAAGATAATTTTAAATCAATCAAGAAATTAAATGTTTCAATTTTAGGTAAAAATGATATGGAACCACCTGAATTTAATAATCAATCAAATAAAAACTCCCAATAAGAAACTCCAATGAAGAATAAAGGTGAAGGAGATAAAAAAGGAAATCTTAGATCACAAATCATCATAATCAAACTCTAATTCAATCAGTAAACACAAGACAACACCACTGAAAAATTATGGTAGTGGAGAGAAGGATAAAACCACAGTGAGGAAAATCACTAAAGATAGAATTACAAAATGAGACATCCTAAAGGGAACAAATTTTCCAAAAATATCCTGGTGTAGACCTAGGGATTTGATGGATGAGGCTTCATAAATAATGAAATTATTTCATGCTACATTGAAAAATAAGTCACTAGGCATATGTTTTTTATGATGTGAATCCTAAATTCATGATGTAAATATCCTGAGTGTCATATACACCAAAAAAGGCTTTGACTTAGGTTAAAAATACCAATATTGACCATTTCATGTTGTAAAAAAATTCATGGATTGTAAAAATTGTATTCTTTGAAACTACTTCATGGATTCTCTTGAGAAACTGCTCCACATCATGAATTACATTCCTGGTGAGAATCTATCCTATAGACAGTACACAAAAAAATCATATAGAAAATTCCCAAAAGTGTCTCATGACATTAGAACCCAAGGAAATGAACCCTTTAAATCCTTAAAAAATTTATACTTAGAATCCAATAAAATAAACATACATACATCCCTAAAATTTAGGTCATTTTCCATGAAAAAATACCTCCATCCTCGAAAATCCCAAAACACACTCCAAAAAAAATTAATCAAAAAAATAGTCAAGAAGTACCTAAAATAATGTAATGGGTTGTTACAGATATAATTAGAAATAATTTTAATATTAAATAATTCAATTAGCTAACATACAAGATAAATGAAAAGTTATAAAAAATTATTTTATTTCATAGGTATTTGAACTAAAAATACAAGACTAGTCATGGATTGACTATGTGAATCTGGACCCTATGAAATTTTTAGAAGTGTCAGTATAGGTTTGGGACTAAGCCATAGGTTTTGGTTTAGGATCATGGTTTTAATTTTTATTAAAAAAATTTTGCAGGTGTTTCTAGCATGAATATACTGTTATTAAAGGGCCTAGACATGATTGAAAAGGATAAAATAAATTTTTAAAGTTTTTATGGTTTTGGGGAGTTGTAATATATTTCTTAAAATTTATAAAAGGAAAACTTATTAAGATACATTTTTTACTTAGTAAGATTGATTTTTATCTTGAAATTTGGAAAAGGAAAACATAATAAGAGTCATTTTTTAATTAGTAATATTCATTTTATCTTGGAATTTAATTAAGTAAAACTTTGTACGAGTCATTTTCTACTTAGTAAGAATCATTTTTATCTTGAAATTTTTAAAATGAAAAATTAGTAAGAGTCGCTTTGTACTTAGTAAGAGTAATTTTTCTCTTGAAATTTGGAAAAGTGAAAGTTAGTAAGAGTCATTTTTTATTTAGTAAGAGTCATTTTTCACTTGAAATTTAGAAAATAAAAACTTATTCAGAGACATTTTTCACTTAGAAAGAGTCATTTTAATATTGAAATTTTGGAAAAGGAAAACATAGTATGGGTCATTTTTTACTTAGTAAAAATAATTTTTCTCTTTAAATTTGGCAAATACAAACTTAGTAAGAGTCATTTTGTAATTAGTATGAGCCATTCTAGATAATTAAGAGTCATCCTAGTGATTTTAAAAAAAAATTATATGGTGATATTTTTCTAAATTTTTTTAAAAATTCAATAAATGATTATTAAAGTTTGGAAAACACTATAAAAGGTAAATTAGGGCTTATTTTCAACTAGAACAAAAAAAATCCAAAACAATATCTCATTCTTCTCTTTTCCCATGAGTTATAATCTAGTTATCTCTTATTATAATCTCATTTACTTAATTTCAAAAATAAATATAGAGTCATTTATTATTATTTCATAGAAATTTGAGGTCATTTTTATGGTTTTGGTTTTTTGATGTACATTTTTAAAGACTTTAATATCTCTAAAAACGTCTTATTTAGTCATTATGAGGACATTTTTCATCATATTGACACACCATCTATTCAAAAATTCCAAAAATAATTCAAATTTTGTTTCCTTGTGATTTCATGTCAATATAGGGTTGATTGTTAGGTTTTGACTGTTACATGCATGTTTTAGAGTTTTAAAACACTGAAAATAATCTTTGATCATCTCTATAAAAACAAAACTCTGATTGGTGTGGGGTTTGTTCTTATATTTTACAAAATCAATAAGTGGTCATCATCTTGTGATTTCACAATAATATGAGGTCGTTTTCTTGGTTTTCCCCTAGACTCTCATTTTTAAATACTTTGATATCATTAAAAATAGATTATTTATTTATTTTGAGCACACAACATGATGGATTGATGTGTTTTATGTTCAAAAAATTCAATAATAATTCAAATAAAATTTTCCCATGATTTCACATCAATATAATGTTGTGTTCTATGATTTGAATAGTACAAAAGATTTTTTTATCTCAAGAAAACTAAAACTTTGATTGGAATGGATTTCTTTTCTATATTTAAAAAATAAATATATAGTCTTTTTTTTATGATATCAAGGCAATATAAGTTCATTTTTTTAGTTTTATCCCCACGATTAATGTTTTTAAAAACTTTAATATCTTTAAAATATATTTAAAAATGGCTTGTTTAGTCACTATGAGTGCACCACATGTCTGATTGATGTGTAGTCTATTTAGAAATGTCATAGATAATTGAAGTGCCATTTTACTGTTATTTAACATCAATTTGGGTTCATTTTCTAGGTTTTGACCATTACATGAATGTTTTAAAGTTTTAAAACACTAAAAAAATGTTTTCTATCATCCTAAGAAAAACACAACTTCAATTGACATATATTTGATTCCTATATTAAAAAAATCAATATAAAATCATTTTCTTATGATTTTATGGAAATTTGAGGTCATTTTCTTGGTTTTAGTGCCCTAATACATGTTTTAAAAGACTTTGATATCTTTAAAACTTTTGATTTAGTCATTCTAAGAACATTTTGCTTCAAATTGATGTTTTTTCAATTTAGAAATGTTAAAAGAACTCAAAGACTTTTTCCCTATGATTACACATCAATCTAAGGTCTTCTAGTAGATTTTAACCACTGCATGCATGTTTAAGAGTTTTAAAACACCAAAAAATAATTTTTGATCATTCAGAGAAAACTACAACTATAATTGTCATAGAGTTAGTTATTATATTTCAAAAATAAATCTAAAGACGTTTTAATTTTATTTTATGAATATATGAGGTTGTTTTATTATTTTTGGCCTCCTAACACATTTTTTTAAAGACTTTGATATCTTTAAAAACTGCTTGTTTAATCATTTTGAGCACATCACATGTCAAATTCATGCTCCATCTATTCAAAAATATCACAAATAATTTAAATATCATTTTCCTTTAGTAACTCTCAAAACTGAACTATCATGTTTTACATGTATATCCAAAATACCTCATTCATTCCTCCCCATATAAAATATGTGGCCAACTATCATTGAGAGTATGAGTAGCATTAGTGGGTAGACTATACCCTTGGTAATCATATCTATACACTATAAATATAAATAAATAAACAATCATAATATCAAGCGAAAGACTAAGAAATATAATTTAATACAAGATTGAACCCATGTCATATAAATAAATAAATCCTTCTCCCAAAGTAGAAATTCAAACCATAGTATAAAATATATAAGTAGATAAATAAGAAAACATTATAGAAATACTATGGAGTCTATCTTGATACTTCCACTAGACCAATTCTCCATGGCTTAGATATCACCCATAGGCCCCATACAAATACATGGATCCTAAATCATAATGTTTACATGTGCATCAAGATTCCCATACAAGGTGTGAGTAATAAAACCAGTAAAAAAAGACCAATGTGCCTTTAACACATGTTTACATGTATAACAAGTGTATGTCGTGATATAATAAAGGTTCAAGAAAGTATAAAAAATCATATATTGAGCACTCATGTTCTAATAAATTCACCAAAATCCCCAGAAATACATACCTTAACTCCATTCCATAAAGATAATCATAAATATAGCAGAGGTGACCAGGATCTAGCTATAAGGTTGTAGTAGATATCTCTCAGTACTCTTAAAGAATCTATTCAGATCGGGCCCCAACGTTGTTGGATCCCACTGACATCACAAGTCAGACCCCAAGGTCATCATACCATGTATATATCTTGGGTTAGGACATAAGGCCATCATACACCAAATGTCACTGCCACAGGTCTGGCCTCAAGGTTATTATACCCTTACCCTATTTTCATATCCATCATCGTCATCGTCGCATGTTGTGTTCACTCCCCCTCTAATGGATAACCATATCATGACATACCACCTATTCTAATTACCAAGAACAATACCTTCAGAGGCATGGTAATTACACAAAACTAGGTAGAGAAAAAAAATAAAACATAGCATGGAATAATGAGAGTTAGTAGCAGCATACAAGTACATATTATCAAAATCAAACATGGATAAAAATCTGCATAATCATACTCATGTAATAAAATATCGTACAAGGGTTTTGTGGGCTACAAACTCACACACATATGATCATTATTAAGCATGGTAAAAAAATCTATGTCAACACACGAATCACATAAAAGGAACTAGTTTGTAAAAGGTCCAAAGATGGAAAATAACTTCTTACCTCAATATTTTTGATGAATCACTCTCATATAAACCAAATAATCTAATCTCAAATCATGTGGTGTACCCACAAAAAAACTAGTTAGCTCGTTAATTTTTCCTATATTAATATTTGTTTCATCAAAGAAGTGGTTTATAAAAAATATCCAAGGATATTACATACTAATAAGGGTAGTTCTAGAATCGCATACCTCATAGAGTCCATTAACAGAACTAGTTCATAGATATGTTGAAGAAGAGGATTCCAATTCACCATATCCATTATCGATAAAAGAACATATCTTGATATCCTTATCAAATTTAGAATAAAACCTTATGTATAGTTAGTGAAAATTGATCCAATATTGATCCATCATCAGAATAGAGATTCATTATGAAATTCAAGAATAATAAGGTCTTAATATGATTGATATATTATAACTTACCTAAAAATTTCCACCACTCATGAGAGATCTAGCTTTAGAAAAGGGGATGCCTTTGACATGTATAATCCACCATCAATCTACTAAAGTATCATTGATATCACATTATATATAGAAGGATTACTTTGATATTTCCAATTTATTATAGTCTTATCATCAATAAACCATCAATAATAGGTCTAAGAAGAATATCCATAATCACATACCCATAATATACCCATAGTCGAAGCCAGATCTAGATCTTATCAAGTGAAATAATTAACTTGATAGATCCATTGATGAGTTATTAATGAGAGAATAAATCATCAATATATCCATATAAAAATCATAGATCCATCATAGATATATGTAAATCTCTCAAGGAATAAGAATAAATTGATGTAGATCTAGATAAAACTTATTGATCTGGCATCACCGGATTGATCCAATACTAAAAGATAGGGAGATATTAATGGGAGAGCTCAAGAATAAAGTGATAATGGGTTTTGGGGGACATATTTTATAACACAACAACATTTTAAAAAAACAATATGTTTGATAGTGTATTCAACATGCAACACCAAACTTAAATGAACCACAAAATATTATTATTTAAATATGATTGTAGAAACCTAGCTATTAAATTGGTCGGTATAAATATGATTAATCAAATTATGAAATATATATATATATATATATAAGTTACATACTCAACAAAAATGTATTTATTAATTCTTATGAAATAAGAACTCAATTTTTATAAAGGTCATTTTACTCTTCAAAAATATGTTTTCTTCAAAAATAATTTTTATTTATTTTTATGAGAAAATAATATAATTAATTTTTTAAAATTTCATAAAATGAATTTGAAAAAATTAAATTTACTTTTTGAGTTAAAAATATCAAAATTATCATCGGGTTAATTTTTGATATTTTTCTAAAATGCTTGATTTTCCATTCAATAGAGAAAAGTATTGTTTTTATTGAAAATTATAATTTTGTTTCAAGAATGTACAAAGCTACATTTTATATTAAAAAGGTTTAAAATTAAAATTAGGTATATTTGATTATAAATAATTCAATTAAGTTTATTTGAATAAATTTTATGGTTGAATTTGGCATAAAAACATCTTTATACTTAAAAATGCATTTTCTGAAAAACTAATTTATGTTTTGTTTTGCACTTTTATCTTAAATTAATTTCTTATAATTAGATTAATTTAATAATGAAAAATTAATATCATATTTTTAATCAATTTTACCAAATTTGATAAATATTCCCCTTTTATTTATGGTTATTATGAATAGTAACCTTAGTAAATTTATTTTACCGAGATAAAGGTAAATCTGCTGATTTAGGTTAAAAACAATATTATAAGGACAAAATAATAATCCTAAAATTTTAATTAATTTTATTTTATGATTATATATAGTCCATAAACATCACAATGTTGAATATATGTCCTTTTTGTTCCATTTTTCCATTATTTTGACCTTCATAATATTTAAGTGAGAGATAAAGAAAAAAATGCCACTTTTATTTTTTTAATATATATAATATTTTATGATAGGTATAAATAAAAATTATGTTCAATAATATATATTAATTTGAAATATAAATGACTTATTTTTGTCATGGTATTTTTTTTTTCTAATTTTTAATGACAACCTAATTACCCTAAATGCTTGCGCAATGCCGACACAACATTTATTTAATTAATAGAAACATAAAATAAATGATTTCAAAATTTATAAATGTAATATAATTTGAAATAATTATTATGTTCCCAAAAATTTTAAGATAAGTATAAAATTTTATTGATTCTTTAAATAATTATATTCTAATTCCATCTTTTTATCGATGTATTTAAAGTAAAATTAATCTAATAGTTTCAAAAATTAAATTGATGACATTTTATAATAAATAATAATTTATTAAATGATTTAAGATTCATAAAAATATTATATTAAGAACAATTAATGGGATACATTTGTAAAAATAAATCATGGTCTATTTATGGGTAATTTTTCATTATATAATAACATTATTAACCCTTAAAAGGAAGAAAACTTAAATATTATGGTAATTGTAAAAAGGGTTAATATGGGGTTAAAACTAAAAGATAATGTTGTAAACATACCCAAAACTTGTCTAAATTTTATTTTATGAGATAATTTCACCTAGAAATAATATTTTATTTTAATTATATCAATTTGGATCCATTTAGGAATGAAAAATATTTAAAATTAATTTTATACATTAAAAATTTCTAAGAATGCCCCTCCACTCACATATAAAAGGACATTCCTTATCTAAATACTTCACACTAAATTGATCCATATATAATGAGAAATACCTAAACATTTATCCTCAAAAAATCCTTATGAATGTTATATTAGTTCTTTTCATTCCAAAATACCAACCCTAGGTCCATTAGAAAGAGATCTAAAGGAAGTCTACCGAAGAAGATGTAATCATCTTTACCGAATCTTTCAAGTTTATTTCTTATTATACTTACTCTTAATGTGATTTTTCTATCCTATAATAATATATAAATTATCATAAATATACTTATATATTATTATGATTATTTTTAAACCATATTTCATCTCTTTTCCATCCTATAAAAATTGAAAACATTGCTCGTATGTTTGTACGACTTACCATCTCAACGTAGCGGTGTAATTATCTTTTCATCACCACTTTACTTGGGTGGTTATAAATATAAAAATACTAAGTATATATTTTATTTATGACATAAATATTATTTTATTAATATAATATTGTATATACATTTGTACCTTCTAATTCATTGAAAAATGATAATGTCGCTCATACATATGTGTGGACTACCACCTCTACGAAGCGATAAGATCGATTTTTTATTTTTTATTTAAGTAGATGGTAATAAGGATATATTTAATGACTATAAATGATATATATAATATAACAATTATTCAAAAAATATTAATTATTATTCATCTTTCTTTCTATCAATCCATAAAAATTTGAAAACAACATTCATGAGTATATATGACCTACCATCTCCATGAACGGTGTAATTTATTTTTCTTTATATACCTTTTATATATGACTATAAATATGTATATAATGAATATATATGATATTTATATCATTATTAACATTATATATATTATGAAACCATGATTAAAGAAGATGGACCAAAACAACTAAACCAAAACATACATGGAAAATGATACAGATATTACCTAGAACAATTATTTTAAAAAAGAATTATTAATAAATGGATGATAAAATATTTTAATTAAATCATATATAGTATGATATATATGAGTAATTTCCTAGAATATATTTATAATAAATCTATATTTATTATATAGGAGTTTCAAACATGCACGAAGGAAGTTGGAACTGAGGTAAGGGTTTTTAATATTGCTTTTACTTCTATGAGACATATTTCATACTCACCGCTTATTTATTTTTTGTGGTATATATACTTCCAATTGAAATTTTTTATCATGAATATTTTATATTAATGTTGCTTAATGTTTCTTTTTAATTTATTATTTCATGGATATTATGATTCAAAAGCTACCAAAGAGGTAAGGTATTTCATCTCAATTTCTACTCAATTGATACATATTTGGTATTACACACCTATTTACTTTATGTAGAGTATACAATTACCCTTTTAGGAATTTAAAATGAATATATATTTATTCATTATTATTATTAATTCAATTAAAGTTACAATTTCAATTGTAATGTTTAAAAGAAAAGTTGATCTTATTTCTCTTTTTTATCAGGTATATTTTTCTTCCATTTCCATATTTTTCAAAATTAATTTCATAAAATCCTTTTTTTATTTTTACAATTTATTTATGAAGGATGTTTTAAGTTATAATATAATTTTTACATGGATTTAAAGGAATATTTATAACTTTTTCCTAAGATTTTCATTTTTAACCTTCAATATAAAAAGTTAAAAGGAATGTTTTTTTTAATATATATGGCATTAACAGAATTTCCTATATTCATAATTATTTTATCCCCTTCAGATTCTCCTACAAGTTTTCAATGGTTTTTCAAAGAAAAATATTTAATAAAAACTTATTTTAAATTTTTTATTTCCATTTTCATCTATTTCATTAAAATAATTTATTTTATTAGAAAATATACTTTTCATATGGTCATCTCAAGTTGCTTGGTTAATCATGTGAATATTAAATTTATTTTGAAACATTTACTTTATTATGATCATTTGAAAATAAATTTCCCTTAAATGTCCATATTATTTGTATCATGGATATTCTTATTTACTAAATTGGATACCATTTATATATAAGGTTATTTACTTTGAATGTTATTTGATTGACTGGGGAATGATTGATAATATGTATTCCTTACCTCTTGCAAAAAAAAATTAATAAGGCATATTTTTCAAGAATTAAAATGATTATTTGGTATATAGGGAATGAATTAGATGTGTAGAGATGGGTAGAGTCTAGAATTATATATCCCCTCGATACATCAACAGGTCTCATGAGACAAATTAGTAATCTAGAATTAAATGGGTTTCTAGTTTATGCCTACCCAAAGTATTAAATTATATTGTCACAAGGCCTTCATAAAATAGATGTTATGATTTATAAGATCTTGATGTCAATTATTAAGAATTTCTTCATTGATAATTCATTAATTACTATACATGAGATTAATGCATTGATATTATCCATGGATGCATTTAATTCTCAAGTTATTGATTAAATGGAATGTTTTTCTAGTTATTTACCTTTGCATATTGATTATTACTTATGTATTCATGATAGATTATATTATATGTAACTGTTACTGAGCCTCTAATCTCACCATTTATTTTTTTCTTTTTCCCATGATATGAACAAGGATAATTTGAATAATATCAAGGATGCAAGAATATTTTTTAGGCTATATATTTTTATATTTCCAATGTAATATGGGAATCATGTATGTATCTAGTTTTCAAGAATATTAAACTGGTCGATCCTTAGAGATGAGATAATTTGTATATTACACCAATGTAATAATGTAAACATTATCTCTGGGTTACTAGATTCAAGGATGTTATGGTTGGTATCAGATGAATTTTAGTATAAACCATAGGAACTAGATTTAAAAAAGAATATATTAGGGAATATAAACTTATGAATTAATTTGAGGAAAAGTATAGATATAGGATAACATCTTAAAGTTATGGAAATAAGCATGGTTGGCCTAGGTTAAACCTAAGGTGTCATAGATTTAAAATAAGGTGTCATGATTTAGACATACTATTAGTGATTTTTCATAGTTATATGGTATCCCACTATGATTATTGTTGTTTAAGCCATGCATTTGGATTTCATTAAATAGATGGAACTAGAAGGAACCATTCTAACATTGAATATATTATAAAATGTGGTTATTATGAGAAACCAAATGGGATGATGACTAGAGTGAAAGATATTTTGATTATTCCTAATTAGTTAACATGATTTATGATTAAAAATTTTCACTTTAATTAACTATTATACTCACCAAAGAAGAGAAGGATAGATTTTATAGAGAGCACGGGTAGTGTAGACCATAGAGGAAGGAAGGCTCAATTTTATTCATGATATAAATGTGGAAAGATACCCCTGAGGAATGTCTGAAAGTAATGGTAAAATGTATTATTTATAGATAATGTATACATTATCCTAATCCAAGAGTTAACTCCTAGACCAAGGAAGGACCAATACCATTCTAATATTTGAAATAGAAGGATTTGAGTGTTTATGTATTGTGATTTGAGAATTATAGAAGTTTTATATTAATGATATTATTGTGATAATAATCATAAAACATCTAAAGATTTCTCTATAATATTTTTTCTTCAAGTATTTTTAATCATGTGTTGAATGGTACTGATAACCAAGAAAATTGATTTATGATAATTTAAAGAACATGTGAATAACAGAAGTATAACCCTCAATATGTGACTAATGTTGAAATAATAATGTTTAGTTAGGATAAATAGATGACTAAAAATGATGATGTAAATTATATAGTATTTATGACCTTGAAAAATATTAAAGATTTGGTTATGAAGTAATTTATGATGAAGTTTACTAGATTTTAGATTCATGTAATATATTTGATAATCTATGATTTTCTTTAAGTAATAATGAGATAATTAATTTTTGGAAGTATGGATGTTTTTATTAAGGTTTTATGGTGATCAATATATTCACATATTAGGTATGTGACATTAATATATGCTTTATATTGTTTGGTAAACTAATGATTTTAAAAATTTAGTGACCATCCTTATAAATTTTGGACTTTGAATTTAGTCCGAAATATTTTGGAAGGGTATTAAGTTTAACTACTTTTCGAATGGATTAAGTTGAAATTTGGATATTATTATTTGAGGTTAAAGTATGATTTATAATGTTGGATAACCTGTAATAACCATTTTTCTTTTGGTAAATATTTATATTCTAAAGGAATGACTTATGAATATTATGATTCATTAAAAGTTCTTCGATCATGAAAAAATCATCTTGAATATTCATTTTTTGGCATGAGAGATGAAGTGAAAATTGATCAATACACAACCAAAGGATGAGTTGTAATTATGAAATAGAAATAAATCAAGTAAGTTTATTTTCCGGAGTTCTTTATTATGATAGTAAAATAGTACCTCAACATTAGGAAAAGGACCTTGAAATAAAAACATTATCCATTTACTTTTCTTTTCGATGAATAAATGGTCTTTTAACTCATCGCATATTTATGGTTTTGTGGTGTTTATATTTCTTATGATCATGTTCTATATCACTCTATATTAATCTTTGTGAGTTGTTTTTATCTTCTATGTCTAAATTTTTACTTCCCTATGATGTTCACCTACTTGGAAACCTATTTTTGTGGTGACCTTCATACTTCTCTTTCCCTCTTTTTAATATGAAGTTTTATTATACCATTTTATGATGTGGGTTTCCATAAATGAATTTTTAAATGTCAAAACATTTACAACCAATAATAAGTTCAAATTTCAAGGATTTAATTTATTGAAGTTTTGGAGCATTTAACACCTCTATATTTTAAAATAACACTATGTTTTATGGCATGTACAACATGCAACAGCAAGCTTAAACGAACCATGAAATATTATCATTTAAATATGACCATTAAAACCCATCCATTAAATTGGTAGAAATATATAAGATTAACCACATTATTAAATATATATATATATATATATAATAATAATTATCCACTAAATAAAAATGTACTAATTGATACTTAGGAAATAATCACTCAATTTTTAGCAAGGTCGTTTTATTCTTCAAAAAATCGATTTTCTTCAAAAATGATTTTTATTTATTTTTTTGAGAAAATAGTATAATTAATTTTTGATATTTCTATAAAATATATTTGATAAAATAAAATCTATTTTTTAAATAATCATACCAAAATTATCTTAGGGTTAATTTCTGGGATCTTTTTCAAAATATTTATTTTCTAGTGAATACTGAAAAAACTAATTTTTATTGAAAATTGTATTTTTGTTTCAAGCATGTAAAAATTTAAATTTTGTTTTAAAATGTTTAAAAAGTAAAATTTGATATATTATATTATAAATAACCCAAATAATTTCATTTTAATAAATTTATATTTTAATTTGGAATAAATAAATATTTATACTTAAAAAGTCATTTTTCTGAAAAACTATTTTTCATTGCATTTTCCTCTTTTATATTAATTTAATTTCTACTAATTATAGGAATTGAATATTTAAAAATGAATATAATATTTTTAATCATGATTTTTAAATTTTTTAAATATTTCCCTTTTATTTCTGTTCATTATAAAAAGTAACCATAAAAAATTTATGGCATCTTAGTAAGTGTAAAACAGGTAATTTAGTTTACAAATAATATGATAAGGACTAAATAATGATCCTAACACATTCTATAATTTTATTGGAAGATTATATCTCATTAATAAACATAAAAAATCCTAATATATTGACTTTTTTTCATTTGGAAATGATTTTGACCTTTATAATATTTAAGTGAGAGATAAAGACAAAAATGTCACTTTTATTTTTTTAATATCTATAATATTTTATGATAGGTATAAATAAAAATTATTGTAACAACCCGAGATTTTATGAGAATTATTATTTTTTAATTTCATTGATGACTTTTGTTGTACGCGAAACCAAAATTAGCTTGTTCTATACGCAACATCGTATTAACTTGCAGTATACACAACACTAATCTTGGATCGTGTTACACACAATTTCAAGTTTGTTTGATAGAAGTTATTTTACGCAACATTGAGTGCATATGTATATATATTCAATGTATAAATGAAATATGGTTGGATTCTATTATAAGAAACAACAAATGAATCTTGCACTACATGCAACCCTGACTTGGCTTTCATTACACACAACTGCGACCTTCCACGATAGCGTGTGTTATACGCAATACCAAGTTTCACTAAACGAGATATTATTATAATATTATTATGAACTAACTGTTATGAATAGTAATAACCAATTTTTGAAATTTTATAAATTTTATCTTTCAAAATGGACTTCATTTTTGAATTCTGAATATCGAAATTATCCTAGGGTGAATTTTTAGTATTTTTCTGAAAACTTTCAATTTTTGATAAATAGTGCAAACACTCGGTTACTATTTAAAAACTGAATTTTAATTTAAATAATTATTTATTTTATTTAAATTTATTTTAGGTAAAAATTGATACATAATACCTATATAAGTTAAATTTAATTCATTTGAGCCATTTTATAATAATTTTAGATATATTAAAATTTTATTGAACTTTTCACCGTCTTTTACCCACCTCCGAGGAGAATTTGAAAATTTACATAAAACATAATTTTACCGCTTCTGTGAGTGGAATTTCAAAAATCCGAGAGACACGATTAATATCAATGAGTAAAATGTGGTTCAATAAGATAAAAATAATTTTTTGGTGAATAGTAACTTTTTACTTTTATTTACCACGGTTAAAAGTAAATAGGGTAATTAAGGGTAAAAATGATATTTTTATTACCCTAACACATGTCCTAATTCTATTGGATAAGTTTAATTCAACCCAAAACAACATTAGGAATAAAATATGACCATTTAGGTCCACTTGGATTAGATTAGGACATTTAATATTATTTTATTTAAAGAAGAGTTAAAATAGTTAAAATCAAAGTTTAATAACTAAAACATTTTTAATATAGGGTTATGAAAAAGATAATTAGACTATAAAGTTTAATTAGAAAGATAAAAATATTTCATACTTAATGGTATTTTATTTATAATTTTTAGACATTAAATAATTTAAGTTATTTATGACACAATGGTGATGTAGTAATTACCTAAATAATGAAATATTAAAATAATTAATATTATAAATACCCAAATAAATGTAATTTGAAACTTTTTATGAATTAAATTAATTTTATAGGTTAATAATACATGTTATTATTTATTTAATTTACTTTTTTTGAACTAATAATGCTGTTATGATTTTCACAAAAATCAATTACCAAATAGTGTCAAAATTGACATAAAATAGTTTTTAAAACAAATATTATATGATTAATTGTTATTATATTCCTAAAAATCTAAGGTTCAGAAAAATGACTTAGATAATGTTATATATATTAATAATTAACCACTTGGGGTTCTTTTGGCTGGTTATAATAAGTTTATTAACCATATAGTGTAA
Organism: Viscum album; assembly: GCA_963277665.1. Lineage (NCBI taxonomy): Eukaryota > Viridiplantae > Streptophyta > Magnoliopsida > Santalales > Viscaceae > Viscum > Viscum album. The sequence goes on along the minus strand of OY728147.1, from coordinate 1,476,371,861 downwards.
GAAAATCTGAAGACATGGTAAAAGTTAAATTATTTAACTTAGAGTAAAATCTATAAGATAAGGTTAAAATAGTAACCTAAACTTGTCTAAAACCTATTGGTTGAGAGGATTTCGATCGATCCTCACTTTAGCTTCAAAATAAATCAATTTGGAGCTATTATAAACTGAATATGACTTTATTATAAAATAATATTTTAAGTTTTTTCAAAGGTGCCCCTCTTCTACCTTATAAAAAAGGAACCACTTCCCTCTTCTCTTCACACATTTTTGAGCCTTGAAGCTCAGCCAAACCCTGCCCATTTCTCTTCTCCACTTTCCTAGAGACATTCTGGAGGTTCTGGTCTTCTCAAAAGACCATCTCTACTTCCTTAAGAGGAAGCTTGAAGGAGGTGCGTCGAAGAAGAGGTAATCTCTTCTTTCGATTCTCTCAAGTTTCTTTCTTCTTCTACTTATTCTTCTTTATTTGACTCATTATAAAGTAATAACATCAGCATTACATATATACTGATATGTTATTATAAATATTAAACAACCTAATTTCACCTTCTATCCATCCTACAGAAAACAAAATCATCGCGCGTGCGTATGTACGGAATAACGTCTCCACGTCGTGGTGTAATCTGTTTTCGACCACCACCTTACTTGGATGGGTATAATGGTGAAAATAAATAACTATATATGATTATTGTAAAGTGATATTGATTCTGAAAAATTATACATAAACTTCAATACAATTCCACGATCATGAGAATGATATCATCGCTCATGCGTACGTACGGACTACTGTCTCCATGACGCGATGAGATTCATTCTCCATGATAACCATTCATGAATAATTATAAAGTATATATAATGAATAATAATGAAATATATGACATAACAATGATACTGGATTTATGTATATATATCTGTATGTCATCTACTTAATTCCATTCAATTCATTAAGGAAACGAAAACAGCGGTCATGCGTACGTACGGCCTACCGTCTCCATGAACAGTGTATTTTATTCCATTTATCGATCTAAAATATATATATGATGAATATATAGTATATATAAATCATTTTTTACATTCTGGAATTAATTAAATCAGGATATAATTAATAATATCAAGAACAAAAAGTCGAAACACGTACAATAAATGAAACGATTTTACCCAAATCGTTGCTTTTACATCGAATTTACAAAAGAATGGGTAATATAAAGTCATAAGTAAACTATATATGATATCATAACAATAAATATGATTCTGTAATAAGTCAATGACATTATTTAAATCATTATACAGGATTTTTGAATACATATGAAGCATATCGGACATAAGTTAAGGGATAATTATTCCAATCTCGTTCTTATCTGAGATTGTTTATTCGTAAGTATTTACCGGGGTTATTGTTATCATCCATTTCCATGTTTTCTAAAAGTGTTTTTATGTATTATTAAATTCCTTTTTACCCATTTTTGACTTTTACCACATGTTATGGAAGGAATATTTCTTTTGTTTACCATACGAGGAACTTTTTGACTTTTCCAACAAAAGTATGAGGAGAATGTTTTTTAACTTATACGGCATGAACGAATTTTTACGGTTTCATAACACATTTTCTTAATGAAGCTTACTCTACAAGATTTCATGACTATTTTCAAAAAAATCCTTTTCTTTTAAAATTACATGGCATTTTGTGAAAAAAATTATTTTGAAAAGAAAGGATATATTCATAAAGAATTCATTTCAAGTGTTTTATCAAAACTATTTTCCATCTAAGATGACATTATTTCATATGTGTATGTTTCAAGTATAATTTCTCTATGATTTACATGGTTTCACTTCTCGTATTATGAAATGATATCCATTTTCTTTATATGGATTATGTTATGATGGGATGATGTTTATGAAACCCATTTTATTCTTTGGGTTCTGATGAATGATTTATGATTGTTTGTGGCACACGTAAGAATGATTTCAATATGAGATGGGTGGGAACTATATATCCCTTCAATGCATTGGGTAAAGATTTATATCTCATGAGATAGACATGGCTGGAATGACAAGTAAATCCGGTTCAATAATACAGGGCTGGAATGACAAGTAAACCCGGTTCAGTAAAGGACTCTGTCCACTAAGATGGTCTTGGCAGCAATGCCTTGGCTACTATGGAAATAATAACATGTGCTTAATGGTTTCCACAATTACATGATTTATTCCCATGCTATTTTATCATGATTAATGATCCATTATGATCTATGCCTTACGTACTGCCATGTTTTATGTCTTTTCCCAATATTTTGATTTTAGATTTTATGTTCAAGTTTTTTCATTCAAATGTTTATGTATTGTTTTATGTTCTCTATGTTTACCCTTAATGAGCATTTGAGTTCGCCCTTTTTATGTTTTATTTTCCCCAGGATATAAAGAAAGGTTTTAGGTAAGAAAACCAAAAGGGGAAGATCTTTATGGGAGATGTTGAAGATATTTCACCATGATTAGAATATTACGTTCCAATTTTCCAAAGACACTAAACTAATACGATCTTTGGGCGTCTATTTTTGTCATGTATTAAATATTCCACAAAAGTAATGAAATTTCCATGTACGTCAAGATTTGGGTCTCTACAGTTGGTATCAGAGTGAAGGTTTAGTTAACCTTTGGAAACTAGGATGTGAGAACTTTAGTTATATCCCTAGATATATTTCTAAGGTATGTCTAGGGATGTCTCTAAGGTTAATTATACGTATAGGTTATAGTCCTAGAATTACGATAATGATATTGGAGTTAAACCTAAGGTGTTATATATTGAAGGTACTCCCCCTTTGTTATGTTGTTTTCCTATCATGATCTTTGCCACTCACACTATTCTTTTTGGGTTTTAGAAAATGGCTAGAAACAGGAAGATTCACGATAATGGAGGATATGATGGACAATGGAATGATATTCTTCATGAGAAACCAAATGAAATTGGATTTGGAAGTCCAAACATTGTTATTATGCCTAATCAGCAATCTCATAATATGATCAATAATCTCAACTTTGGTAAGTATCCCGACTCAGATAATAAGATAAAGATGGAGTTTCATGATGATCATAGAGGAAAAAAAGTTCAATTCCCCTCATGTAAATCATGTGGTAAGAGGCATCAAAGATAATGTTTCAAAGGAACTGAAAGATGCTTTGGGTTTAGAAAAGAAGGACACAAATCCAGTAATTGTAAAGGAAAAGGTTCAGTTAACACCATGGACAAGGATAATGGTATTGCTAAGATATCAACAATGGTTAAATGTTTTAAATGTGGAATGTATGGGCATTATGAAAATCAATTCCCTAAGGGAAAATCTCATAAAGAGAATCAGCATGGTAGTATGGGTAGTATTTATGTTGATGATGAAGAAGAGACTACAAATGATATATGAGATGAAATAAATGATGAAGCTCAGTCAGTGGTTTAAGAAGGTAGTGTAATGATTGTATGTTTATCAAGAGTTATGTTGTTTAGGTAATTTAATGGTACTATGGAATAAAGACACGTCTAAGGATTGTTACACTATTATTTTTCCTAAAGTATTTGAAAGTATATGTTTAATGGTACCGGTAACCATGAAAGGTTAATAAAGACATGTCTAAGGATTTTTACATTATTGTTTTATAGTATTGATGGGCTCATGGATGATATAAGGACAATGTGATATCATGGTTTGAGTATATAAAAATTTTGGGATTTTGGTATGTGGAAAGAGTTAACTTTTGACAGCATTCATGTTTTCACTAAGGTTCAATGGGTATTAATTTTTCAAGAGAATACATGATTATGGTATTCACATGTTTGGAATGTGACCAACAAGATATATCTTATATGGGGGATAAATGATGGTATTCACATGCTTGGTTGATGACATTTCTAGTAATTGTTTTCTTTATACTATAAGATTGGACAGAAGTATTTTCAATAAGCTTAAAGGTTGTAATGGATTAAGTTGGACATCAGATAGATTGTTTAAGGCAAGAAATTTTTTCGATATTATTTATGGAATGTTACAATAATGTAGTTTTAGAAAAAGGACAACCTGCAGGACGGGCGACAACCCATCGTGTCGTACAAGGCTGTGGGAATCGAACCCACAACTGAAGTGCGACAGGCCATTATCGCATACCAATGGCCTACAGGAAGTCCCTCGTTAGTAGAAAATAGTTTTATTTTATTAAGTGGTATGATAGATAAAGTATAAGTCTATTGTTGGAATCACATATGATTAATCTCACCATAGATGGACTTATGTATATTTAATAACTTATGTTAACCTTTTTGTGATAGAAACAGATGGGATGACTTATCATTCTATCGCATGATCTGCTAACATTTCATGAATGAAAAATCCAACTTCATTTCTTTAAATATAGATGAAGTGGAAATTGTTTATGGAACGACCAACAATGATATTACACTAAAATCAAGTAAGTATTTATCCTTATGTAAAAGTTCATCAACATTAGGGAAATGATCTTGGAAATCAAAAATGTTGTTCTAGTACTCTCGTATCTAATGAATCAGATGGTACCTTAGATCATCACAAATTTATGGCTTTGTGATTGTTGGCTTTTTCATAGCCATGTTCTCTACCACTCTCCATCAGAACTTGACGGTAAGATTTCTCTTCCATATCCATATTTTCACCTATGTTATCCTATGTGGAAACCCAGGGATAAGTTAATTTGGGTAAACGTTACGTTTCATATATTAGTTTTTAAAATGAATCTTTAGTATTATGTTTTACGATGTGGGTTTCTATTAAAGAAAATTTTAAGTAGTAAACGATTTATAACCCCGATGAATTTCGAGGGCGAAATTAATTTTAAGGGGGGTAGAATGTAACAACCCGAGATTTTATGAGAATTATTATTTTTTAATTTCATTGATGTCTTGTGTTGTACACGACACCAAAATTAGCTTGTTCTATACGCAACACCGTATTAGCTTACTGTATACACAACACTAATGTTGGATCGTGTTACACACAATTTCAAGTTTGTTTGATAGAAGTTATTTTACGCAACATTGAGTCTATATATATATATATATATATTCAATGTATAAATGAAATATGGTTGGATTCTATTATACGCAACAACAAATGAATCTTGTACTACACGCAACCATGACTTGGATTTCATTACACGCAACTACGACCTTCCACGATAGCGTGTGTTATACGCAATACCAAGTTTCACTAAATGATATATTATTATAATATTATTATGAACTAGATGTTATGAATAGTAATACCCACTTTTTGAAATTTTATAAATTTTATCTTTCAAAATGGACTTCATTTTTGGATTCAGAATATAGAAATTAGCCTAGGGTGAATTTTTGGTATTTTTCTGAAAACATTTAATTTTTGATGAATAGTGAAAACACTGGGTTACTATTTAAAAACCGACTTTTTATTTAAATAATTATTTATTTTATTTAAATTTATTTTAGGTAAAAATTGATACATAATACCTATATAAGTTAAATGTAATTTATTTTAGCCATTTTATAATAATTTTAGATATATTAAAATTTTATTGAACTTTTCACCGTCTTTTACCCACCTCCTAGGAGAATTTGAAAATTTACATAAAACTTAATTTTACCGCTTCTGTGAGTGGAATTTTGAAAATCCGAGAGACACGGTTAATATTAAGGAGTAAAATGTGGTTCAATAAGATAAAAATAATTTTGGTGAATAGTAACTTTTTACTTTTATTTACCACGGTTAAAAGTGAATAGGGTAATTAAAGGTAAAAATGGTATTATTATTACCCTAAAACATGTCCTAATTCTATTGGATAAGTTTAATTCGACCAAAAACAACATTAGAAATAAAATATGACCATTTAGGTCCACTTAGATTAGATTAGGACATTTAATATTATTTTAATTAAAGAAGAGTTAAAATAGTTAAAATCAAAGTTTAATAACTAAAACATTTTTAATATAGGGTTATAAATAAGATAAATTCGACTATAAATATTAATTAGAAAGCTAAAAATGTTTAATAACTAATTTTATTTTATTTATAATTTTTAGACATTAAATAATTTAAGTTATTTATGACACAATGGTGATGCAGTAATTACCTAAATAATGAAATATTAAAATAATTGATATTATAAATACCCAAATAAATGTAATTTGAAACTTTTTAGGAATTCCACTAACTTTATAGGTTAAAATTACATGTTATTATTTATTTAATTAACTTTTTTCGAACTAATAATGCTGTTATGATTTTCACAAAAATCAATTACCAAAGAGTGTCAAAATTGACATAAAATAGTTTTTAAAACAAATATAATATTATTCATTGTAATTATATACCTAAAAATATAAGGTTGGTCCAAATTACTTAGATAAGGTTATATATATTAACAATGAACCACTTGGGGTTCATTTGGTTGGTTATAGTAAGTTTATTAACCATATAGTGTAAGAAAACAAGAAGACACAGTAAAAGTTAAATTATTTAACTTAGAGTTAAATATAAAAGATAAGGTTAAAATAGTAACCTAAACTTGTCTAAAACCTATTGGTTGAGAGGATTTTGACCCATACTCACTTTAGATTTGAAATAAATCAATTTGGAGCTATTATAAAACGAATATGACTTTATTATAAAATAATATTTTATGTTTTTCCAAAGGTTCCCCTCTCCTCCCTTATAAAAAGGGCACCCCTTCCCTCTTATCTTCACACACTTTTGAGCCTTGAAGCTCAAAAAAAACCCTGTCCATTTCTCTTCTCCACTTACCTAGAGACATTCTGGAGGTTCTGGTCTTCTCAAAAGACCAACTCTACTTCCTTAAGAGGAAGCTTAAAGGAGGTGCGTCGAAGAAGAGGTAATCTCTTCTTCCGATTCTCTCAAGTTTCTTTCTTCTTCTACTTCTTCTTCTTTAGTTGTATCATTATAAAGTAATAAAATAAGTATTACTTATATACTGATATGTTATTATAAATATGAAACAACCCTATTTCCCCTTCTATCCATCCTACGGAAAATGAAATCACCGCGCGTGCGTACGTACGGAATACCGTCTCCACGCCGTAGTGTAATCTGTTTTCAACCACCACCTTACTTGGATGGGTATAATGGTGTAAATAAATAACTATATATGATTATTTTAAAGTGATATTGATTCTTAAATATTATACATACACTTCAATACAATTCCACGATCATGAGAATGATATCATCACTTGTGCGTACGCATGGACTACCGTCTCCACAACGCGATGAGATTCATTCTCCATGATAACCATTCATGAATGAGTATAAAGTATATATAATGAATAATAATGAAATATATGACATAATAATGATACTGTATTTATGTATATATATGTTTATTTCATCTACTTAATTCCATTCAATTCATTAAGGAAACGAAAACAGCATTCATGCGTACGTACGGCCTACCGTCTCCATGAACGGTGTATTTCATTCAATTTATCGATCTATAATATATATATTCTGAATATATATTATATATAAATCATGTTTTACATTCTGTAATTAATTAAATCAGGATATAATTAATAATATCAAGAACAACAAGTCAAAATAGGTACAATAAATGAAATGATTTTACCCAAATCGCTGCTTTTACATCGAATTTACAAAATAACGTGTAATATAAAGTAATAAGTAAACTATATATGATATCATAACAATGAATATGATTCTTTAATAAGTTAATGAAATTATTTAAATCATTATACAGGCGTTTCAGATACATGCAAATCATATCAGACATAAGGTAAGGGATAATTATTCCAATCTCGTTATTATCTGAGATTGTTTATTCGTAAGTATTTACTGGGGTTATTGTTATCATCCATGTACATGTTTTCTAAAAGTGTTTTTATATATTATTAAATTCCTTTTTACCTATTTTTTACTTTTATGACATGTTATGGAAGGAATCTTTCTTTTGTTTACCATACAAGGAACTTTTTGACTTTTTCGACAAAAGTACGAGGAGAATGTTTTTTTAACTTATACGGCATGAAAGAATTTTTATGGTTTCATAACTCCTTTTATTAATGAAACTTACTCTACAAGATTTCATGTCTATTTTCAAAAAAATCATTTTCTTTTAAAATTACATGGCATTTTTTGAAAAGAAAATGATTTTGAAAAGAAAGGATATATTCCTCAAGAATTCTTTTCAAGTGTTTTTTCAAAACTATTTTCCATCTAAGATGACATTATTTCATATGTGTATGTTTCAAGTATAATGTCTCTATGATTTACATGGTTTCACTTTTCTTACAATGAAATGATATCCATTTTCTTTATATGGATTATGTTATGATGGGATGATGTTTACGAAACCCATTTTATTCTTTGGGTTATAATGAATGATTTATGATTGTTTGTGGCACATGTAAGAATGATTTCAATATGAGATGGGTGGGACCTATATCTCCCTCCAATGCATTGGATAAAGATTTATATCTCATGAGATAGACATGGCTAGAATGGCAAGTAAATTTGGTTTAGTAATACAGGGATGGAACGGCAAGTAAACCCAGTTCAGTAAGGGACTCTGTCCACTAAGATGGTCTTGGCAGCAATGCCTTGGCTACTATGGAAATCATAACATTTGCTTAATGGTTTCCACAATTACATGATTTATTCTCATGCTATTTTATCATAATTAACGATCCATTATGATCTATTCCTTACGTACTACCATGTTTTATGTGTTGCTCAAGATTTTGATGTTTATATTTTATGTTCAAGTTTTTGCTTTCAAATGTTTATGTATTGTTTTATGTTCTATATGTTTACCTTTACTGAGCATTTGAGCTCACCCTTTTTATATTTTTTTCCCTGGAATATAAAGAAAGGTTTTAGGTAAGAAAACTAAAATGGTAAGATATTTATGGGAGATGTTGAAGATATTTCACCATGATTAGAAGATTACGTTCCGAGTTTCCAAAGACACTAAACTAATATGATCTTTGGGCGTCTCTTTTTGTCATGTATTAAATATTCTGAAAAAGTAATGAAATTTTCATGTACGTCAAGCTTTGTGTATCTAAAATTATGTTTGATAATAAATATTAATATAAAATATAAATTATTTATATTAAACACGTTAATTTATTTATAATTTTTAGTGATGACATAATTTCCATAAATGCTTATGTAATACCGACACAGTATTTATTTAATTAATAGAAAAATAAAATAAATGATTTTAAAAATGATAAAAGTAATATAATTTGAAATAATTATTTTTTTACAAAAATATTTTAGATAAATATATCATTTTAGTGATGTTGTAAAGGATTATATTTGATTTAACTCATTGTATTGATGTATTTAAAGTCAAATTAAATGAATAGTATCAAAAATGACATTAATGACCTTTTGTAATAAATAATATTTTATTAAATGATTTAAAATTCATAAAAATGTTAGGTTCATAAAAATTAATTTTATATGGTTTTAAAAATAAAACATTGTATATTATGGGTATTTTTATTTTCGAATTAATATTATTAACCCTTAAAGGGTAGAAAACTTTAATATTACAATAATTGTCAAAAGGGTTAATGGGGGTTAAAACTAAAAGATAAGGGTAAAAAAATACCCAAAAACTCATAAAAAATTATTCAATGATATTATTTCATATTATACTCATCTTATATTCTAATAATATCAATTTGGATCCATTTTTTCATGAAAAATAATCTATATTAATTTAATACATTATAAAATTCTAAGAATGACCCTCCCCTCACTTATAAAAAGACACATATTCTCTCAATTATTCACACCACTTGGATCCATATATCTGGACAAAAACCTAAAAATTTATATTATAAAATTTATTATACAATTTATATAGTTTCTTTTTATTCCAAAATATCAATATTAAGTCCCTTAATAATATATTTAATGGAAGTCTGCCAAAGAAGAGGTAATCATGTTTGCTGACTCTTTCAAGAATATTTATTCTTATAATTCCTCTTAATTTGTTGTAAAAATAATCAAATAAAAAATATATTATCATAAATATACTTATATGTTATTATGATTATGGTAAAACCATATTTCATGTCTTTTCCATCCAAAAAAAAGTTAAAATATTGCTTATGTGTACGTACGGTTTACCATCTCCATGTAGTGGTGTAATTAATTTTTCATAAACACTTTACATGAATGGTTATAAAGATGAATTAATGAGAATATATTTTTTTATTAAATAAATATTATTCTGGAGGTATAATATCATATAAAACTTTTACCTTCCAATCTATTGGAAAACAATAATGTCGCTTGTGTACGCGTTTGGACTACCACCTCCATGGAGCGTTGTGATCCTTTTTTTACTTAAACTTTACATAAATAGTAAAAATGATGGATTAAATGAATATAAATGATATATATTATATAATAATTACCCTTTAAATAATAATTATTATTCATATTTCTTTTGTTTTATCCATTAAAAAGTGAAAACAGCATTCATGCGTACAAACGTCATATCGTCTCCATAAATTGTGTAATTCATTTTTTTATCTATGAAATTTATATATGAATATAAATATGAATATAATTAACATATATGATATTAAGTTCATGATAAAAAAATTTCATATGATGTAACCATGATAAAAGTACATGGACTAAATTTATCAAATTAAAACATACATTAAAACTGAAGTAGATATCACCCAAAACAGTGATTTTAAAAAATAATGATTAACAAATGGGTGGTAAAAGGTTATAAGAAAATAATATATGGTATGATATATATTATTATGGTTATGTGATATATTTATAATAAATATATATTTATTATATTATAGGTTCGAACATGAACTATGGAAGTCGGAACTAAGGTAAGGGTTTTTCATCTCACTTTTACTTTTGTGAGACATATTCCATACTCAAAACTTGTTTATTTTTTTGGTGTATATAATTACCTTTGATATATTATATAATGAATATTTTATATTCATTTTATTTAATATTTCATGGATATTATTATTCAAAAGTTACCAAAGCAGTAAGGGATTTCGCCTCAATTTCCACTCCATTGAGTCATATTTGGTATTATGAAAATATTTACTTAATGTGGTGTATATAATGAACATTTGAGGTATTTAACAAGAATATATATTTATTCATGATAATTAATTATTCAATTCATGTTACTATTTCAATAGTAATTTTTAAAAGAAAAGACGAGCTTATTTCTCTTCTTTATTGGGTATATTTTTCTTCCATTTCCATATTTTTAAAAATTGTTTTACAAAAATCCTTTTTATTTACACAGATGATTTATAAAGGATATTTTAAGTTAACCTTGACTTTTTTCATCATTTTAAATGAATATTTATATTTTTTTTCAAAATGGTTCTTTTTTAACCTTCTTTATAAAAATTCAAAAGAAATGTTTTCTTTTAACGTATATGGAATTAAGGGAATTTCCCACCTCCATAAAAATTTTATGAAATTTAGTTTCTCATAAAAGTTTTAAATAGTTTTTTAGAGAAACACCTATAATGAAAAAATATTTTAAATATTTCATTTCCATTTTAATCTATTTATTTAAAATAATCTATTTTACTACAAAAATCTACTGTTTTATGTTTATCTCACATCTCTAAGTTAATCTCGTGGACATTAAAATTATTTTGAAACATTCACTTTATTATGATCATTAGACATTACATTTCCATAAAATACCCATATTATTTGTATCATGGATATTATTATTTTCTAAATATTATACCATTTATATATATAGTGTTTTATTTGAAATTTATTTCATTTAGTAGGAAATTAATGATAATTCATATTCTTTACTTCATATGGAAATTTTTTTAGTAAGTCATATTGTTCATGAATTAAAATTATAATTCAATCTATGAGGAATTAATTGGGCATTCAGTGATGGTTGGGGTCAATAATTATATATCCTCTTGATTGTGGTTTATTCTTAACCATAGTTTAGAACTATCTTGGAACAGGGCCTTGATGGTATAAATATCATGATGTATAAGATCATGAATCCCAATATTTAGAATTTAATTCATTGATAATTTAGTTATTATTATCCATGAGATTACTGTATTGATATTATTTATGGATTCATTTCATGATAAAGTTATTGATTAAATTGAATGTGTTTTCAATTATTAACTTTTTCATATTGATTATGCCTTATTGATTCATGATAGCTTTGGTTTTTTGAAACTCTTACTGAGCATCTGTGCTCACCCTTTATTTATTTATTTTTACCTAGGATATAAAGAAGGATACTATGGATAATATCAAGGATGAAATAATGTTTATTACGCTATGTATTTGTATATTTCCAATATAATATGAGAATCATGTATGTATCTAGTTGTTCAAGAATACTAAATTTATTGGTCCTTTGTGATGAGATACTTTGTATCTTATACCAATTTTATAAAGTAGAAGTCATCTCTGGGTTGCTGGAGTCGGGGTTATTACATATTTGGGTATTAATTAAGGAGGAAAATGAGTGGAATTAAAAATATTTGGGGTTTATTTAATTCACACTTAGTCAGGCTCCATCAGCTGGTCAGTGGTTAACCCCCAGTTGGCTGGTGTGTAGGGAATAACCACCTAGGTTCTTCCAGCACCACCAGTTGAGGTACCCACATCAAAAAAACCACTGTGATGTCCACCTAATTCCATAGGGGCATAGAAAGTGGCTGAGTAAAACACCAGGACGTTGGTGTTATACCTTTATCCTCTAGTAGGTAACACATCAAGAAAAAAATCCAAAAATTTCCCTCTTTAACCCTAGATAAAAAAACTACTGCCTGAGGTCATGGTACATCTTTATCAATCAAATATTCCCTACCCCCTTTGAGGCATAGAAATATATCATCAAATTTTATCAGATAGAATCAAGGACTATGACTCTCTCATGTACTAGGATCACATCATCTTCATCCACCAACCACCTAGGTATTGGGTCACCACAATCTAGTTTTTTCCACATTACAGTATAGTCTAGGTTGTATTACTAATTATCCTTCACCCAGTCTACTAAAAAATATGTGATCAATAATGGGGAACATGTCATTGATTTATGGTCCTCGAAAGCATCCATCCTCCAATCATACAATAATCTCATCAATCATCAATGTTCCTCTAATATCCATTCACCAAGATCATAATCTACTTTTGTTCTATAACTAATAGAACCTACAATGATATTGCCTTTATCTATTTTATAGGCCATCTCAAATTTGAATGTCTATAGGTAATCTACCCAGTGCCTCTACCTCAAATTCATATTCTATTATGAGAAGATATGATGGAGGCTCTTATACTCTGTGTAGACAGTAAATTTTTCTCCAAAGAGATTGTGGCACCAAAACATTAAATCATGGGATATAGATTTTAGATCCAAGACATGGGTAATATAGTTCCACTCATGGGGTCATATATAACATGACTCATAAGCAACAACTCAATCCCCCTATATCAAAATTTCCCCCAAACCAAATCCTGGTACATCATAATAAATGGAATATCCAATCCCAAGCTCAGTAATAATCAACATTGGAGCTATAGTTAACCTCCTATTCAGCTTAAGAAAATTCTCCTCACACTGGTCTGACGATTGAAACTTCACTCATTTCTTCATCAACATGGCCATGGGTGTTGCTAAATGAGAGAATTCCTGGATAAAATTTTGATAGTACCTCACTAAAACTATAAATATACTAATATCAGACACATTTAGGGGACATATCTAAGACATCACTACCTCTACTTTATTTAGTTCCACTGATATATCAGTATTATAAATAAAAATCCCTAAGAATTTCACCTTCTATATCCAAAAGTGACACTTTTATAGTTTTCATAAAGTCAATGTTCTCAAAGTGTACTCATAACTATCTTAATATTTCCTTCATGCTACTCTGAGGTTGGTGAGTAAATGAGGATATCATTAACAAATTCCATGAAGAAAAATTCAAGGTATAGGTGTAAGATATTTTACATGAGATCCGCAAACACTGCTGCATTATTCCTCAATCTAAACAACATCACAAAGTACTTGTATATACTATACATTATCCTAAATGTCATCTTTGGAATGTTTTCTTCTTTAAACCAATATTTTTTATTTCTAAATATTATATCAATTTTAGAAAATCATAAATCTACTTTCAACTAATCAAAGTGATGGTTGATCCTCAAAAAAGTGTACCTACTCTTCATGATCACTCAATTCATCTTCTGATAATATATGAAGATTCAAATACTACCATCTATCCTCTTGGAAAAGAAAACATTTTCACCCCATAGAGATGTACTTGAATTGATAAAACCATTATGTTCCAAGTCCTCAAGCTAAAATTTATGATTCTTAAACTTGATCGTAACCATATGATAAGGGGTATTGAAATGGTATGCACACCTGGCATGAGTTATATCTCTATCTCAAATCATCTATCTGGGTTGATACCTATGAAGTAATCTTAGAATATGTCCTGATAGAGATCAAAAACTAGAGTGAAATATGAGGTGGATAACATTAATCCTTCTAAAATAGACAAGCAATCAATTTTCACTATAATCATCCCATGTTAGCTCATGTCTGGACCCACTCTACCTACTCTCAACTTCCACTCATTGATCTTCAAAATATTCTCACTCTTGGGTGATTTAAATTATAGCCATATTCAATAATAGTTGATGTGAGATTTAAAAGTTTTCAAACAATCCATTCCATGAATCATGTCTAATTTAATCATCTCTAGAATAAAAAAAGTCCCATAGATTACCATAACCATTAATGACTATAAGACACTCTAAGAATCCTTGAATATAGTAAATCAAAATATAACTTTATTGGTAAGTCAAGTACAACAATAACTTGTTCATATATAAAGTAATGGGAAGCATTAGTATCAAAAAAAGAATTGTAGAATATAGAAGTGATAACAAATGTACCTCAAACCTTATAAAGTCCTTCACCGCTATATACTGGAGCTCGGTTCACAACATACACTCATCATGCCTCAACTCCATAGACTTAACCCTAAGTTTCATGACTCTCCTAATTCATTATCATCTAAGTCTTTTTCTAATGACCCCATCTAGATCTTGGGGTCATAACTCACATCTTTCTCGCACCCCTATAGAAACCTAACCTCAAAAATATATAAAATAACTATCATAGATTCCCCATCTTACCACACTATTGTCACTTTATTTAAGGTACACTGTAGCACCTATGATAATTTCCTACCTTCCCACAGTTGAATCATTATGGAACTCCTCCTGAGGCAGATAAAGAATCCATACTTTTCTCAACCCAATAACCACTACCTCATTACAAGTCATTGGACTTCCTCTTCTTACTACAAAAAGAGACTCTCACCACTACTGTAAGAGTTCCACCCGCATAAGTATTGAATGTTGTAAGAATACCAACTACTTCTACAAACCCTTATCAATAGTCAAGGCCTTGTGCATAATGTGTGAATATTTTTTTACATCAAAAATCCTAAACTTTCACTTGATATCAGGATGAAGACCAATCTCAAACTTTTTATCCTTTTATGCCTCATTTCTGATAATAGAGGATAAAAATGGATTAGTTTAGTGAAACAAGAAGAGTGTGTTGAAATATTGATGGATCCACAATGAAGAACCCTGAATTTCTTGGCACAATTCATCTTTAGTGTATCAGGAAATAATTCCCCAAAAAATAGGTTCTTGAATGCCTCTTAAGAAAGACCCTAAAATCTATCTTCTTGACCCATGACACTGCACCATCACCTAGAAGATCTCTAAATCATAAATGTTACTAGATTAATCCATCAGTCTTATGGTGTCTTGACCAAGTCAAATATACCCTCAATGATTTCTAACCATTATCAGCATCCTATGGTACTCCAGTGTGCTGAAAGGCTGGTGGATGCTGGAGATGGAAGTCATAGGAATATTCAACCATGGTCCTTTTTACTCCTATGTCATGGGTAGGTACAATCTAAAATACTCTGGGTTGGAGTGGATATAATTCCTGAACCTCTTAATTGGGTCTAGGAGCATACTGAGGTGCATGCTCTTCTATAGCCTGTGGAGGAACTAGTATATCATCCCTAGAAGGAGAATTCAATAATCTATTAGGTGTAATTTTTCTAAAATACCAAATGAAAATTTAAACAGATGAATCTATCAAGAAATATATTAATCAATATATGGGATCACACAAAGATTCTTCAAAGACAATACCCAAAACTCAAGGTATATCCCTCCTAGAACTACCCATGGTTCTTCATACTTACATGTTATTTATAATAATTTATATAAAAAACATAACAACATGTTCCATTTCAACTAATTAATGTCAGAATAGATAGATCTCACATCATTATAGAAAAAAGATATATCACAAAATAGGGAATACAGGTTTATACCAAATAGATAAAAAAAAATAAGAAATTAAATTAAATAACTTCTATGTAGAACATAACATGTATATATATGACATTTTATCCTATATGACTACTCATGATACATGAATGCACCCAAATCCCATAATATTTTAACAATAACCCCATCAATGGTAACATAGAGGATAGTTACACATGATTTGTCCAGGAACATGGAAACTCCCCTACCTATTTTCACATATCCTATATCCTTTAAACTATGTCTCATGTTAGCCAAAAATAAAAGAAATGAAACTCAAGATATTATACCATTTTGTAACACCCTGACCAAAAATACTGGATCAAAGATAGATATCCACAGGACCTCATGTGTTCCTCCACATATGCAAGAGGCTATGGACTAATAACAAGGGTCTGAACATCCTTATTGGGGAGACTATACCATATATATTCATATCCATATATCACAAAAAATAATAAAAAAATATAGTATCAATAAAAAGACTAAGTAACATAATATAATAACATATGGAACTCATGTCATACAAATAAATAAATTAGGCTCCCAAAGTTTCAATTAAAACAAGATTATGCAAGGTATAAGTATATAAATAATAAAACTCTACAGAAATCCTCTAGAGTATGTCCTGGCACCACCACCATCTCAACACTCCATGGCTCAACTATCTTCCATGGTCCCCTTTCTTTTACCTGGATCTGGAATCATGAACTCTTTATATGCATCAAGATACCCATGTAGGGTATGAGTAATAAACTCAGTAGGTTGCCACCAATTTTTATTTGATAAGCGTTAAAATGTATAAAAAGTGTAATCCATGATATAATAAATGTGAAAGAAATTATAAATAATCATATTTCAAGAACTATTGTGATAACCAAGACACCAAGAGCCTCGAATGTACCTTACTTTGTTCCATGTTGGAAGGATAATCATAAGGATTCCAAAATTAACCAAGAACTAGTGACAAGTCTAGAGTACATATCTCTTGGAAGTCTCAAGTCATTAATTTAGATCGGTCCATAAGGCTCTCACATCCCACCTCCATCACAAGTCAAGCCTCAAGGTCATCGTAACCTGTCAATGCCTGGGGTTAGGCCATAAATCCATCATACCCCAAAAGTCACTTCCAAAAGTATGGACTTAAGATCATCATACCCATACCCTATATTCAATTCCATCTCTATTATCATCACATGTCGTGTGCACTCCCCCTCTAAGGGATAACCATATCACGACGGTCCGTCTATTTTGAGTTCGAAGAAAAATACATCCAAAATCATGGTAATTACAAATAATAGGGTAAAGAATACAATGGAAAGCATAGAATGGAATCATGAGATTTATTATCAATATATAAGAGCATGTGATCAAAATCAAACATGGTTAAAAATATACATAGGCATACTCATGGAATCAAACATTATACAAGGGTCTCACGGGCTACACATGCACTCACATGTGATCATTATCAAGCATGGCCAAACAAGATTTGATAAACGTATAATAAAATCAAGGAAACTAGTGTATACAATGTCCAAAAATGGTAAAAAATTTACTAACTCAATCCCATTGAAAAATTAATCTAATATTCATCAAATGATTGATGATCAAATTACATTACACGCCCACATAAAACTAGTTCGCACATTAAGGATTCCTGCCTCAAATTTCAGTTCATCAAAGAAGATGTTTAGAAAAGAGAATCAAGGAGATTTCATACTAATAATTGTAGTTGTAGAATCACATATCTCATGGAGCCCATCAACAAAACTAGTTTCGAGATATATCAAATAATAGGATACAAATTCACCAGATTTGTTATCGATCAAAGAATGGATTGTGAATTCTTATTAAATTTAGAAGAGAACCTTAGTTCTAGTCAAAAAATATTGATCCATCATTTATATATCATTATAATAGAGATCCAAGAGCATATTTGAGAAGAATAAGGTATCAAGGTGATTGATCTATGATAACTTACACATAAATTTCCATCATTCATGATAGATCTATCTCTAGTCAAGGGGATGACTTTGACATGTAAAATACACTATCAATATACTAAAGGATTATCAATATCACATTAGATATATAATGATCAATTAGATATTTCTAGTGAATTATAGTTTTATCATAAATATTCCATCAAGAAGAGGTATAGGAATAAGATCTATAATGGTATACTCTTAAGATACAGGTAGTCGAAGATAGCTCAAGATCTGATAAAGAGACATCATTAACTCACTAGATCCATCACTGATCTATGAAAATAAGAAAAATTCATCATCATATCTATATATTAATCATATATATATCATATATCCATGAACATATCTCAAGGAAGAAAAGGAATTTGGTGTATATCTAGAAAAATATTACCAATCTAGTGTCAATAGCTTGCTCCAACATTAAAAACCCAAGGGGAGATAAATGGAAGATATTAAGAGTCAAGGGAGAATGTGTTGGGTTCTAAATAGGGTGAATGGGGTTAGATTTGGGTATTAATTAAGAATTAAAATGAGTGGAATTAAAAATAAATGGGTTATATTTAATGAAAACTCATCCAAACTCTATCGACTTATCAGTGGCACCACTAGTTTACCAATGAAACTACCAGTTGGTCATTTGTTGGACCCAAGATAGTCGGTGTGCAAGGTAAAACTACTTGGGTTCTTCTAGAACCCTAGGTAGGCCTGTTGTGTCTATAATTTTATATAAACCCATTATAACCCCCATCATATGGTTAGTGGACTCCACGAGATAGCTGATGGTCATTTAAATCCACCACAAGACCAAGACTCAACTCAACTCTCCATCTATAGATTCCTAAACCCTTTATAATAAAAACAAAACTTTAAAAACACCCATAATAAAGATGAACCAAAATATAATTCAATAAACTTAGAATATATCATAACTTGAATTAATAAAGGATGTTACACCTTTTATTTCACATCAATATTAGAAAGTTTCCTAGGTTTTAACCATTACATGCATATTTTAGAGCTTTAATATACCAAAAAATAATTTTTTGTCATCCAAAAAAAACTAAAACTTTGGTTGATGTGGTTTTGGTTCCTATATTTCACAAATCAATCTACAATCATCATTATATTATTTCATCCAAATTTTGAGGTCATTTACTTGGTTTTGGCCTCCTGATGCATGTTTTTAAATATTTTGATATCTCTATAAACTTTTTATTTAATTTTTATGAGAATGTTGTATATCGAATTGATTCATCATCTATTCAAAAATGTCACAAAAAAATTCAAAGACCATTTTCCTATTATTTCAAGTTAATCTAATATATTTTCTATGTTTTGACTATTACATACATGTTTAAGATTTTTAAATTAAAAAAATAATTTTTAGTCATTCTGATCAAACTTAAACTTATATAGATGTGGAATCAGATTTTAAATTTTAAAAATTAATCTGTAGAAGTTTTATTATGATTTCAGGACTTTCCTAGGTCATTTTCTTGGTTTTGGTCCCCTGGTTCACATTTTTAAAAACTTTTATATCTTTAAAAACTACGTATTAAGTCATTATGAGCACACTGCATATCGGATTGATGTATCATCTATTTAAAAATTTAAAAAATAATTCAAATACCATTTCCAAAAAAACTATAACTTTGATTGGTGTGACTTCATTTCCTACATTTCAAAAATCATTATATGATCATTGTTTTAAGATATAATCATAATATGAGGTCATTTTCTTGATTTTAGCCCCTGGATCACATTTTTAAAGGCTTTGATATCTTTAAAAATTACTTATTTATTCATTCTATGCACATCACCCATCAGATTGATGCATCATCTATCTAAAAATGTCAAAAATAATTCAAATCCCATTTTCTAATGATTTCACAACAATCTGGTGTCTTTTTATAGGTTATTATGGTTTTTCTTATTTTTCAGAAAGAAATTTTTTACAAATGAGTATAATTTTTTAATTTTTTTAATATGGGTTTGAAAGGTGTTGGGGGAATCAGCGCCTTTACCTCAAATCAATGGCATGGAAAAGGAAATGATTCCCTCAACACCTCCTTCATTTTATTAAATGAAATTTGTTTGGGGTAGAAATGCCTTTTGTGTAATAAAATGTGAAAGGTGTTTAGGATATCAATGTATTATGCCTCCACCCTATAAAAGCATCCCACCACCTTCTCAACCATTTTTTTCGCCATTTCCTTCTCACTCTAAATCTCTCCTAATTTTTTCTCTGTTCTTTGGTTTTGAATTCAGTGATTCTCTTGTGATAGTCATCAAGGAGTAAAAAATTATCAAGCTTTATTTAAAAGTGCTTTTCTAATTATTTTAATTTTTAATTTATTTAATTGTTTAATTTCTAGTTTTTTTAATTTTTTTAATTTTTTTAGTTGTTTGATTAATTATATGTAATTTGTTTATAATGATTAATATTATTGAGTAATTAGTTATTACATAATGAATACTAATTAGTAATTAATTATTAATTTATCTTAGTAATTTAATAATTATTATGAATTAATTACTCTTTAATATCACTTATCAGTTAATAGTAATGAATAAATAATAATTATTAACTAATAGTTGATTAATTAAGTGAAAGTTATTAACTATTAATTAATTAATTAACTAATAATTAATTACTAATTAATTAATAACTAATAATTCAGTAATAAATAATTATTAATTATTAACGTTTAAATAATTAATAATAAAGTAATAATTAATTAACTAGTAATTATTTAATAATGAATTACTAATTATTAATTATTAATTTTTAATTTTTGACTAATAATTAAATATTAATTAATGAATAATTAACTAATAATTAGTGATCATTTTTAATAATTAATTAACTAATAATTAATTAACCAATAATTAATTAATTAATACTTAACTAAAAAATAACAACTAATTTATTAATAACTAATAATTAACTAAAAAATAATCACTAATAATTAAATAATAATTACTTAAATAATAATTAACTAATAATTAAATAATATTTATTTATTTAATAACTAATTACCACTTAATTAATAAATAATAATTAACTAATAATTAATTACAAATTATTGACTAATAATTAACTAATAATTACTTAAATAATAATTAACCAATAAATAAATAATAATTATTTAACTAATAATTATTTGATAATTAATTAATAGCTAATAATGAATTACTAATTATTATCTAAAAATTATTTAGTAATTAATTAATAAATATGAATAATAATTATTAGACAAATACAAATTCATATTTAAAATTTTTATTTAATTTTTATCTAGCAATTGTTTAATAATAAGTAGTTGGGGTTTGGCTTAGTGGTAAGAACCCCTTAAACCTACATGAAAAATGGGGGTTCAAACCCCATTGGGCATAGGGTACTATAGCAGTACTGTAGTGTACTATATCAGTGGCGGCACTGTAGAGACAGCGGGCACTGTAGCGGTGGTAGGTCACTATAGCGGCGGTAGGGTACTATAGCAGTGGTGGTACTGTGCAGTACTGTAGCAGTGCGGGAACTGTTGTAGTACTACTCACAGAATGGGTCTTGGCCCAAAAAATTGGGCCTACGGTCCATGTAATGGGATAAATTCCCACTGGGATTTCGTGCTTTGTAATGGGTCTCCCTCTACCCGGTTAAAGAGGTCTTTGCTTTGATTTAATAATAAATGAGGCTTCGGCCCTAACCTTTTAAAAAAATAATAAGTAATTTTTAATTAATAGTAACTATTAATTTTTTTATCAAGTAAATGGAAGAGCCCCCATTATTTATAGAAAAACATATTTTGAAGAATGGTCAGAGGAACCCCATTACAAATGCAGTGGAAACAATACCATAAGAAACCCGACCCAAAGGGATGAGAGAAGACAAATGTGATCAATAGAGAGAAAATATCAATATATGCAAGGGAAAAAGTTACATCACCACGCTTTAAATATAATGAAACAGTGATATTGGTCATAGAGAAAGAGTCCCCCCCACCACCAAGAATTTTCATTGTGATGGTAGCACAATGTGGTAGAGCACACCTTCCACACACATAAGAATGAATAATGAGGTCTGAACAATATATTTCATCACATCTATCTCTCTTTCGATCCACCCACCCAACAATATAGAATCCCACCTTTTTATCACATAAACTTTCATTATATTTTACAAAACTGAGGATCTTTAAGGTTTAGTGTCTTGGAAACCAGGAACTTAAAACATGAAAACATAAAACATTCTTCTTAAACACTTGAAAGGCTTATCCTCATGTTCATCCTAGGTTCATTACTGTATCTCATAACCTGGGGACATACATCAAAAGAAAGGGTGAGCAGAAGGCCCAGTAAGGGAAATAAGAGAAACATTTAACATGTGAACTTGAGATAAATCAACTATGTCAGGAAAAAGAACTTTAAGGCATGAGAAAGAATTATGTGTAATATCATAATAAAAATAGCATTTTTCATAACTTGAAGATGTGGCTACAACATTTAATATTGACAATCATTTCGTTTCACCAAGGTCCATCCCCAAGGTTTCATTAAAAATTACCAAGGTTATTCACTAAGGTATCAGTCTAAAAGGTCATCTCTAGAGATTAAGTCTTTACCCAATGCATTGGAGCGCTATCTGGGTGCACCCTTGACATGTCTTTATTATCATGTGAGCCACATATATCATCATCAATCATTTCATAAACAACCCATATAGTATAAAAGAAATGGGTTTCATTTCATAATCATAATGTTTTAAAAACTGCTTTAAAGACATGATCTTTATGTCACTTTAAACCTACAAAAAAGGGAAAGAGGGTTTAATGTATGTAAATCCCAGAATTTAAAATAGAACATTTTGATATATATGTGAATACCCCTGTATAAATAAGATTTTTTAGTATTCACTTAATAACATAAAATAATTTTGAGATAAAGAGGGAGGCATTTTGAGACGAAAACTATGCAGCATAACGTCTACGATACATGGTTTTATAAAACATTGAAAAGAGAGGGGACATGGGTCACCCACTCAAAAATGATACATAAAACAGTAGGGGAACAGAATATATAGTATTTAAGAACATGGTAATTAAATTTTAATGATATACCATATGAAACGAAGAACTTGAAAGGAAGACAAAAATAAGATTTCTCTTATGAGAATTCGGCAGCCTAACGGCGTCACTTAAAACTTCCCAAAAAAATGGATTGACGAGATCAAATGGGGTCTCTCATAATATGAACATAAATTATCAGTATGATAGATATAGATATCATACCCCAAAATAATAAAAATGAACTTGAGAGACTTGACATGAAAGTAGATCTCGAAAATGAGAAGGGTGAAAGAACCCCTTAGAAATTCAGCAGCCTAATGGCGCCACTTAAACTTCAAAAAAAATGAATTGATGAGATCAAATAGGGTCTCTCATCATATGAACATAAAAGATCAGTATGATAGATATAGAGATCATACCCCAACATAATAAAAAGTAACTTTCAAGACTTGACATGGAATTAGAACTTTGAAAAGGGAGAAAGGTGCAAGGACCACTAAAAACTTCAGCAGCCTAACGACGCCACTTAAACTTCAAAATACTGAATTAAAGAGATCAAATGGGGTATCTCATAATATGATAATAAAATATTAGTATGATATATATAGAGATCATACCCCAACATAACAAAAAGGAACTTGAAAGAATTTACATGAAAGTAGAACTTCAAAACGAGAAGGGTGAAGAACCACTTAAAAATTCGGCAGCCTAACGGCGCCACTTAAAACTTCAAAACACTGAATTGAAGAGATCAAATGGGTTCTCTCATCATATGATCATAAAATATCAGTATGATAAATTTAGAGATCATACCCCAACATAATAAAAGGGAACTTGAAATACTTTACATGAAAATAGATCTTGAAAAATGAGAAGGGAGAAAGAATCCATTACAAAAATTTCGGCTGCCTAACGGCGCCACTTAAAACTTCATAAAACGAAATAATGAGAGTAATAGGGGATCTCTCATTATGTGAACATGAAAAGGGAAGTAATAGGAGTATAAAAGAACACCCTTTAACATAAGAACATGGAGCATAAAAGAAATTACATAAAAGAGATTTCTTGAAAAGAAATAGAGAGATCGGATCCCTTACCTTAAAACGTAACTCTTAAAACTCAAAGGTTGGGACCTTGAGGGCTTGGGGGCACCTTGGGAGGACTCCTTGGTAGGTAATGAGACCAGAAATTCGTTGGGGGATAGTGGGGAGTCGAATGGATGAGAGGATGGCTTGGTATTTATAGGGAAAGTGAGGGGACAAGGCATTAATGGCCAAGGGACACCTCATTAGTGGTTTTGGAAAAACCATGGGCTTGCCCATGGTATTTTCCCATGGTATTGGCCACTTGGGAAACCTCATACCTTATCTTACTATTCATAAGTCGACCATATTGATTACATACTTAATACATAATTTAATGATGTCATTAAACACCTGAAACTTAAAAACTGTATTTTCACTATTCATCGAAAATTCAACTTTCTCAGAATAATCCCAAAATTTCACCTTAAGTAAATATCAATGCTCTGATTACAAATATAAACTCCATTTTATAAAAATATTTTTAATTTAATTTTTAAATTAAAAAATTATTCACTGAAAATTCATTTTTTCAGAAAAACCCCAAAAATTACCATAGCATAATATCGGTGCTCTGAGTTCAAAAATAAAATCCGTTTTATAAAGATAATTTTCTAATTATTTTTAATTAAATTTTTAATTAAAAAACACTATTCACTCGAAAAAACAAATACTTGAATAATAATTTTTGAAACTGTTATTTAACCATTTTATTGAATCACATTACTTAATCAAAGTGCCTAGCTTATTTTAATACTTTCTTTAAGTGAGATTACTAATCCATTTGGTCACATTACTAATCCTAAGAATAAAATCACTATTCATAATTTACTATTCATCAAAAATTAAGTTGATCTCATTAGACTCTAAATTTCGTACTGAACATAAATGTAGAAGACCATTTTTCGAAAATCATTACACATTTTTAATTATTTAAGGTTTACATAACCATTTTTAAAATATCCTTTTTTCTAAAATTCATCAAAAATATGCATACTATATTTATCCGGTCATTTGAAAATTCATAAACTTCATCATAAGAAGAAATCAAAAAAAATATTTAAAAAAAAGGATTACACAAGGTAGTTACGGTCTCCTTACATAGCCCCTTATCACACCAGCATAGGACCTAAGTGTGAGGTGTGCTAAGGTGAGAGAATCTAAGGGAGGCTCGGCCAACATCGCACGAGTAGTAATTTCTATCAGTTTGAACTCCTCACGAAGGCGATCCCGTTCTAGCTTCACATGATGAAGTTCATCTTGGGTTTAGTCCAGAGCAAAGCCCAGTGGTGCTACCTCCTTCCCAAGTTCTGTTAGATGGGCTTCGATCGGTCCAAGACAACTGGGTGAGGCCATTAAATCTTCTTTCTATATTAATTAACCAAGATTACTTGTATTTAGAGAAAATAATCGAAACGTTTAGTTTACAGCGGTCATATTGACCAATGATCATATAACAGTCAAAACACAATGGTCTCATTTTAATTATACTCATGTTATCAAATGAAACATTTTTTTTGAGTATAAAAATAAAATAAAACAACACACAAAATTAGGAAACAAGATTTATTCAAAATTTCGGGTCGTTGCAAACAATGCATGTGAAAGAATCATAGAAATTCAAAATAATGAAACACTACTCAAGACAAAAATTACTATAAAAAATCAAATCAAGGCACCCATACATTCAACAATAAGGAAAGACAGTTGGATGATGGGTGTTTACACACCAATCCCTCTTTCGAGGTCACCCACCCAACAGTGCATGCAAGAAGCTGCACTAAATCCAAATGCGATGAAACAAATCAAAAAACCATATAGAAATCTAAAACCCATCAACCAACAAAATCCATAAATAATTAGTAATCATTAATAGTTAATAATAATTAGTAATCATTGATAACTCTATCTTTGTACCATGAAAGAAGTTTGTACAATTATTCCACTATAAACCCTACATAGTTATTTTCTATAGGGAATATTATGTATCAATAAATTAATAAATTAAAGATTTTGTGGTTATCTGAGAAATGAAATCCATTCCTGGATACTGTAGGTGGATATAGACTCTAACACAGATTCTCCTAGGTGTAATAATCCTAAAAAATATGGTTGGGTATTAACACGATCTTCACCCGGATCATGACAAAGAGGCTTAACTACACACCTAGTTTGACACTCCCAGGAGATTTTATTTAGTTAATTCATGTGATCTTTATAAACTATTTAACTCCATTACTATTTCATAATTATATCCTTATACCATCAAATAATTTTACTCAAGTTTTCTACTATCAAAATTTGTAAAGATTGTGTGTTTATCTGAGTAATGAAATCCCTATCTAGATAATACAAGTGGATGTTGGATCTATAATAGATGTACCTAGGGGTAATAACCCTAAAAGGGATATTTGGGTTTTAAATTGATTTTTACCAGGTGCATGAAAAAATATGTTTAACTGCACACCTAGTTTGACACTCTAGGAGGATCAGATTTTGTTAACTCATATTCTATTTATAAACTATTGAACTTGATGAATATTTACTAATTTTATCCATGTACCATAAAATAACTTCACACAATTATTCCACTTTCAACCTTAGAAAATATGGTGTGGTTATCCAAGCAATGAAATCCTTTACTGGATACTACAAGTGGATAAAGGCTCCAACACAGATGCACCTCAGGGTAATAACCCAAAAAAGGTTACTTGGGTGTTAACTCAATCTTAACCTAATATACAACAAAGATGCCTAATTGTGCACCTAGTTTGAAACTACCAAGGTATATACTTGGGTTAATTCATATCCTCTTTATAAACTATTGAAAAAGATGGTTATTTATTAATTTTTTTCATATACCATGAAAGAAATTTACACAATTATTCCATTGTCTTCCTTATTAAATATTATGTGGTTATCCAATAAATGACATCCCTTCCCGGATACTACAAGTGGATGTAGGATTTGAAACAAATACACCTAAGGCTAATAACATCAAAAAGGCTTGTTAGGTATTAATTTGATCTTAACCTAGAACACCACAAAGAAGCCTAACTGCATACCTAGTTTGACACTCATAGGGGATCTTCTTTGGTTAATTCACATTCTCTATATAAAATATTGAACTCAATGACTATTTCATAATTATATCCTTTCATCATGAAATAAATTTACACAACTATTCTACTATAAACCTTAGTTTAGATTGTGTAGTTATCCGAGAAATGATATCTCTATCTAGATAATTCATGTGGATACAGGCTCTGGCATAAATACACCTAGGTGTAACAACTCTAAAAATTTTGGTTGGGTATTATCTCAATATTCACTTGGTACATGAAAAAGAGGCATAACTTCACACCTTGTTCAACACTCCCATGGGATATAATTTTTTTATTTAAATAGTATTTATAAACTATTGAACTCAATGACTATTTCTTAATTATATCCTTATACCTTGAAATAAATTTACATAATTATTTCATTGTCATATTCACTAAATATTGTATGTTTATATGAGTAATCACATCCCTGTTTGGTTACTATAAGTGGATTTATTTTCTCACAAAAAATCACCTGATGGTGATAATCCCAAAAATTTCAGTTGGATATTAAATTGATCTTCACCTAGTGAATAACAAAGAGACCTAACTACGCAGCTAATTTAATACTCCTGGGGGTGTGTGTTTTGGCTAATTCACATGCCCCTTATCAATTATTAAACTTAATGACTATTTCCTAATTATATCCTTATACCATGAAATAACTTTACACAATTATTTCATTATCAACCCTAGATTATTATTCATAGTAATGAATATTTTTTACATGTTTGGAATCATAATCACAAGAAATTTTTCACATAGACAATCATTTTTTCCAATGTCTACTTCTATGGTGAAGTAATTCAAATCGATCAAGGATATTAATTTAGTAGACAACAAACATGAGTGGTTATTATAAGTGATTGTGTTACCCTATAAGAACTTCATGTAATAATTTGTTATCAGTTAAAATTGAGACCTGATCAAGAGGTATGGTTTATTATTTATACACATTTGTAATTCCAGGATAGGGTATATAATCTAGATTATCTATAGAATAATGATAAGAACTAGTTATATGAAAACAATTATTTAACCAGCAGTATGATAATGGTTTGATGGATTTATATGTGGAGGTTTCTATTATCCAGCAGTAGTGTGTTATTATATGATTATAGATCCATGAAAGAGTTATTGAATAAGTTCCATGCAAATATTATGTGATTTTTCCATATCATACAGAATTAGAAAACCAAAATAATAGTACATATGTGATACAAGTGTAATTTCATGAATAAAAACTATCTCATAATGGAATGGAATTAAAAAAATAGTGATAATGAGGAGGAAGATGAAGAAGTTAGGAGATAAGTTGCTAAAAATGCAAGGGTTGTACATCAACCTCAATGAAAGATAAATCATCCACCACTATTCAGATCTTGGTTGAAATTTATGACACATTTTTCTAAATTTGACTAGAATATTATCACACCAGCAACTAAGTTTCCTAGAGTTGTAGAGGATATATTTGGTACAATAGAAATAACTTTATTTATTGGATGATATTTTCTAAGTAAATATTCCCTAAAAGTGTGCTGAAGAAATTTTATATAGAGTTACATTGTATATATTTAGTTTAGGATTCAAAAAGAAAAAAAATATGTCATGAGATATGATAAATATGGTGATGATTATATATTTCACTTAATGTTTCTTCCTAATATTTCTCTTGGAAGGTGGAGGATTTTTAATATTAAGTATATTATACATGCTTGTAGCCTAACCTAACACATGATCATACATCATTGGATGCTGAATTTGTTTCATCTTTTATTTTCAAGATGATTAGGGTCTTCCAAGATGTTCATGTATCCATTGTGTAGGATAGTATATAACCATATATTGGCTACAATATTTCATATTGAAAGGCATTTATGGTGAAATATAAGAAAATTTTTAAAGTATACGGTGATCGGGATGACTCTTATCGAATGTTACTACAATTACTATTAATACTGATGAAAAAAATCAACTTTTATTTCACCTTAATGTGAATGAACATGTGTATTAAGATGAACAGGTTGATCTTTCTCATGTAAAATTTTATCGGTTGATATAGGAATTCATTCCATGTATTGCCACATTTTTTCTTCAAATAGTTTATAAATATTGATAAAAGATTTTTTTATATAAAGTAAACTAGTGTTATTTTGATAATAGAAACCCAAGAGGTAACTTTATACCTCTTCCAATTGCATTATACATAGTGGAGAAGGAAAATAATGATTCATGGAGTTGGTTTTTTTCATGTATTATAACCTATTTCACCCACATTTGAGGTGTATGTTTAATATATGATCATCATCGAGTGATCAATGATGCAATAAATGAAGATCATGTTACGTGGATATCTCTAAATTTATATCATTAATACTATATTAAACACATTTCCAGAAATGTGTGAAATACTTTTCATGATAAATCTTTGAATAAGTCCATCATGAAGCTCGGCATGTAATTTGTTTCTTATTTTTTATTGTGTCAATGTAATGATAATATTAATATATATATATATATAATATGAAATATTTTTTATAGCATATGAGTTAGATCAGGTATGATCCATGAGTGAAAGGAATTCATAGGGCTAATTAGGGATTCTATGACTACATTATGTGCACTTCAAAATAGAAATGGAAATTGTCATATATTAGGGAGAATAGGTAAGGACACATAACCAAAATCATTATAGAGTGCATCAATAACTTATTTAATGGGATTAATAAGTTATGTGCAATTGGCCTAGTTCATGAAACATTTTTTCATTATGTAAAGAACTTCATAGAAAAAGGAATATAGGATATTGATGGGATTCATCAAGGGTTGTGGTAAGTATGATACTTTAAATGAGGGATTGACAGGTACATTGAAAAATCATTCAATTTTTGAGTGTAATTATTCAACCAAGAAGTAAGTCAATTAAAAGTTATAGAGTTTAAAGACCCTATCATGGGTAGTATTGGTCGAGTGTTATTGGTATTACTAGGCCATAAACATTATGATTGTGGAAACTTCCATCCATATTAGTTTCCATGAGCACATGGAATTGTACTAAATGCCTCTATGAGCATATCATGGGAACCATATATTGATCTAGTTTATTAAATTGAAACCATTGAAACTTTTTATTCTATTGTGGACACTAATTAGGGAGTTTTTAAATTTTCAAATGCTTAAATAACATCCCAAATCAATACTAAACACTAGTATATTGTGACCATGAGGTAGACCGAATTATAATAGGATTTTAAATGAGGTGGATTGTCTTTAAGAACAATGCCAAAAACTAAGATATATAATATGTCATAAGGAATATCATAACAAGAAGTGATTCCCTAAAATTGTTGGAATGAGTTGTCATTCATATAAATGATAATTTATTATAGGGAAAAATTGTAATGTAATGAGTATTGAAAAATTTTATTAGGGTAAGACATCAGGTTGGCCTTTTGGATGTATTTTTAAAAGTTTTAGGTTTTAAAAAAAATGGATAAGTCTTCAAATATATATATATATAGTGTGTGTGTGTGTGTTACATATTACAATGGAGTAAAAATAATATATTATATATGAATTTCAAAATCAACCTTCTAAAAATACTCAATCAACTCCAACCTTATTCAATATGATTTGAAGTGACCCTTGGAATTTTTAGTGGTTGTTGAGAATATTGTAAGTTTGATTCTACAGTTTGTGAAAAAATTGTGAAATATAAATATAGAATATTTCCAAAAATAAACATTATGAAGATAAGTTAAGCCATAAAATTCAAGATTAATTCCTAAAGGAATATTAAATTCAAAAATACCTAAAATTATTTTTGATTGAAGCCTGAGAAATTGATATAATATGATCCTATTATATGATAAGAATATCAATGTAAAATGATGAAACTGATTTTTCAAGAATAATGCATCTATAATTATATATAATAATATCTAAGATGAATAGAGATCAATCCATGTTATCAACTTAATAAATAGAAAAGGTTATTAACATAACTGTTATATCCAACATTCTACTAACCATAAAATTATATTTAAATTTTACACTTACTTAATAGTTAATTAATTTTTATGTGTAGAGAAAGGATAAAACTCTACTCGTTGAGCAGAATCGACATGTTTCATATAATGTGCTTGTGGGCTGTGAGTTTTTATGGGTCAAGGTATGTAGAGAACACCATTATTAGCACATTACACCTATAGTTGTTATTATACCATACCTATGGTGTGATGGGGATTATGGTTTTTCTATATCAGATTTTACATTTTTTAACATCACCTCCTTTCTTCTCTCACTAAGATATGGATACCTGAGACTCACACTTTCCACTTTCTCGATGGATATATTACTATCACCCTAGAGGATGTTGAATTTATGATCATTATTCCTATATAGGGTATTGTAGTTATAATAACCACCCATAAATACTAGTATGAGATTGTACGATGCTTTCTAGCCCTAGACATTATGGGAGACAATACTACTATAGATGGAAGTTCTCTATCTATGAACTGTCTTGACATGTACTTCACACATTTATCTTCTAAAACTGATGATTATAATATCATGAATCATGTATGTTCATGCATATTTCATCTCATTGGAGGGATGGTGTACCCTTATCACTTTAGTATGCATGTCCACATGATGTATTTCGGGCTAATTAAGGACTTTGATCATCCTAAGAGATATAGTTGAATTTGTGTTCTTTTAATGCATATATAAATAATTATATGTTGTATTCCAATCAAATAACAATTATATTGGGGGATATTTTATCCTTATTCATATGTGGGTATGGTATCACATCCCTATCTTGGCCCTTATTTTTATTGGTTCAGATTTTCACATGAATGTTTTGTAGGACATTCTGCGTAGACACTTGCATGATCACTCATCTTTCTTTTTTTCTAATGTCAATATTAGTTATTATTATAAACCTATTATAATTTATCACTTTATATATTGTACATTTCAAGTGGAGTTAGGAACACCATTTAATTTGGATATCAAGACATAATTTAGTTGTATGTCATCTCATGTTGGATAGTCTTCTACCTAATAATATTATTATATACATTATTCAGATTAATAATCAATTTCAAAGTTTTATAGATTTTTGGAAATTAGTAAAAAAATATTTTAACAAATTCCACCTATCATTTTAGATTTTATAGAAACTATATTAGGGTAGCTTTTACTATATTCTTGTATACTACACTGCTAGGTTTGATGATGTTAGGGAAGTAGTGACTCTCATACATTTTTATATTTTTGAGTGGAACTAGTCTGATTGATTTATTCATTAGTTTGGATGTGTTCATAATATTATATCAGCACCCAAATACCTAGTATTTCTTCATTCAATGAAGTTGAATGTGAGGTATAATTTCAACTGGAGATGGAAACATGCACATTATATCGACATCTTGGACAAAAATTCACTATTTTTTATTAAAGGAATGATTATGATGTGATTTCACCTTCCACAACAACTCAATTATTTTTCATAGTATATACTAAATTTTATACCATATCTTACACCACATGGTAGATGGATCCAGGATCTGGTGGGTTAATAACATTACATTAGTTTTTTTAAGGTACATTTCCTAAGTTCAATTTGAATTTCTTTACAACACACTCAACTTG
Organism: Viscum album; assembly: GCA_963277665.1. Classification (NCBI taxonomy): domain Eukaryota; kingdom Viridiplantae; phylum Streptophyta; class Magnoliopsida; order Santalales; family Viscaceae; genus Viscum; species Viscum album. The sequence goes on along the minus strand of OY728147.1, from coordinate 1,476,338,488 downwards.
ATCATATTATTTGCATGCCTACTCTTGAGGAGGTTTTTGTATTTATTTATGAATCATACTATGATACAACACAAGAAATTATGTCAACAATTCATGATGTAAAAAATAGTATATTTGGTCATCAACCTTAGGTAGAGGAGGTTCCCACTTAAGAACCTCCTACAATAGTTGCTGATGTTGACGAGTTGCAATGACAATGACGTAGACCATGTTGGGTTATATGTGAGGAATCACCTATTCCATAGTAAAAGTAATCACATCAAATATATGATCTTCAACTGGTTTTCGATGTGTACTAGAAGCCGTGGAATCCATTTATGTTATCAACATATTCAATATTTTCACTCATTATAGAGGATATGATCTCGTATCAGGCATCATTTCTCATATATTTATTTTTTATGGATGAACCTTCACTGATCATATGGATTCCTCATGAGATGTCTGGCCCTTCCACTTACATAGTGGGATAAGGATCAAATCCTTCAATTCACTGGTCTTTCGGGTCATGTAAGGGTTACCTCTAAACCCTATTGAAAAACAAGGATATCTTTACTTAATTAAAAATGGGGTGTTTCCCCCTACCTATTAGTATATATATATAAGTAATTATTAATTAATTTATTATAATAAATGGTAATAAGTTACAAATATTTAGTAATTAATAATTATTACTATTTAAAATTATTATTTTATAATATTTATTTACAACTACTATCTGTTTCTACTAATATATATTATTATTTTAAAATAAATATTTATTAGTATAAATATATAAACTATTATTAACATTACATATTTATAAATTATTATTTTTTCAATAATTTTCTTTCATGGTGTCTATATATATATATATATAAATTAAAAAATAAATAAAAATCAATAATTAATAATATTTATTTTTGAATAATAATTATTAATTAATAATAATTATTTTCAAATGATTATTTTTTAAAAAATAAATTAATTTCAAAAAAAATAAACCTAAGGAGTGAGGGGATTTCACACCTTCTTTAAACTTTTATTTGAAAAGGTGTGAAATCCCTTGGTGCCTTTATTTGATCCCAAAGGTATGAGGGGATTCAATGCCTTTAAGACCCGAATTTTAAAAACATTAAAACCTATACCCATTTGTATAAAAAAAATCCTGAAAAATCCCCTCAAAACTTGATTTTGACCCTTGAATGCATGTTTTAGAGTTTTAAAACACTAAAAAGTGTTTTTAATCATCTTAAGAAAATCAAAACTCTAATTAGTGTGGTGTCAATTCCTATATTTCAAAAATCAATCTAAGGATATTTTATTATGATTCTATAGCCACCCAAGGTCATTTTCTTGGTTTTGTCCCCCTAATGTACATTTTTAATAACTCTAATATCTTTAAAAACTAATTAATATTGGATAATGTTTATTTTATTTCAAAATAATTACATTTAGGGTATTTTTTACATAACTAATTGAAAATTTATTATCACATTAATCACTAATGATAAGAAATTTGAAAAAAATAGAGGTTTTATGTTTTTTATGAAACACTTGCAATGAAATTCCAGATGGAAAACACTTAAATAAGTGATATGAAAACTCTTTTAAAAAAAATATGTGTTTTATTTTTCAAAAAAAGTTTTATTGAAATAACAAAAGGAAACTGCTTTAATAAGTGACATGAAAAAACTTTTTCAATAACAAATGTTAAAACACTTATAAATAAAAACTTATTTTAATTGATATGTGGTATAAGAAGTCTTCAATAGGTTTTATATAACTGAATATTATATTTCATAATAAAACCACATAAAAACAAGTAGAAAAAGAACTTTTCAATTAGTAATATACAAACACTCATGCATAATCACTTTTCATAAATGTTGATAATTTTTTTTGAATAAGTGATTTAAAATGGAACCTATATTCCATAATAAAACCCTTAAATGATTTAGAAAAATATTTTTTAATAAAAAGATAATAAATATACCATTTGAAAACATTTATTTAAAACTAGTTTTAGCACTTATTACCTTTTAAAAAATTAGACTGGAAGACTTATTATATTAGAGGGTGGGATATTTTATGGGAGCCACATAAACACTTCTATAAGTGAAAATTTCTATATATAGGAAGTTTCTAACAAGTGTTACGAAATAGGAGATTTGAAAGAAAATAGAGGGTTGAAACCACATACCATTACATATATATATTAATCACCAGTATTTTAGGTTCATAGTAAACTATAAAAATTGAAGTATTCTAGCTGTCATATAAAATATATTTTTCAAGGCAAATGGGGGCAGTGATGGTGTCAATTTCATCCCCATCATCATCAAATTATTTCTTTGAAAAAATTCATTAATGAAACTGAATTTTGGTTTAGGGGTTTTTTCACATAAAACGATTGTTTTCTATTAATTGAAGAATATATGGCTCATAGGTATCCAGGAATCAACTCATGTAAATAAATCTAAATTTTCAGTTATCAATAAATTTTCTTGTTGGCTTCATTGAATCAAACCACTTATATTTCATCATAATGACTCAACAATGGGAGTAATAATCTTATATAAGTATTCTCTTAATAACTCCATAATAAAAAACATTTTTTATATTGAGGCTGACTATCCAATCCAAATTAATAGTATAATTTCATTATAGTTAACAGAACTTCATCATGTTTTGTTCTCATGTTCACTGCTCAAATGGTTATAATGAATTTTTAGCCATTAATCACTAGTTATTTTAATTCACATACCAAATTATTAGGACCAAAATACAATGATATTATTTTTCAAGAGCTGGTTTCAATAGGTAATCTCAATACCTAAAATAAATATGAAAATTATAATTAAATAATTATTTATTTTGTAAAATTAATGTGCATACCTTTGATTTAAACTAAGAAGGAAATTATTTTCTATAAAAAGTTTACATCATTCTAAAAAGTAATGAATGATGAATTTTACTTATAATTTGTTTATGTTCCTGCATAAAAATATAGTAAAATTTATAAATATATGTAAAACCATATAGGATGAGATAAAATATACATATTTAAATTATTTACTTGATATAGTCATCAAACAAATCATAGTTAAACAAGATCATGTGATGTGTCATCTCCAGCTCTTCAAGGATTAATATATCTGATGTATATGATCCAGTAATTACCTATATTTAAATAATTATAGAAAATTGGGTTCAATTTTCTTATACTACTCATATTTATTTCTCATTGGATTGTTACATATTATGCTCATGTCATCTAAATATATTTATTAGAAATAAATACATTCTTGATCCAAAAAAAAACTTTTTTAATGGGAACTTTAGGATGATTCTGCTTCTTGACTTAAGAATTCATTGTGTGTGTATTTATTTTGGTTGGATAAATCAAATGAAAAGAAATAGGTCTCTCATTAAATGTTTCATGGATAGTTAGATGTAGTTTTCAAGTGAAAAAAATAGTGTAATTTTCCCTATAACTCACACATAATTAATGTTTCCTCTTTTAAAATTTTTTTAAGAAACATTTTGACAAACCCTTATCCCAAATACCTCTATAAAAATGGAACAATTTAATCACCATCACACATACATTAAAAAATAGTAAATGATATATTGTTATTGGAATCAATTCATGAAGAAGGATATAATAGTCATAAGTTTTCAAAGATTTCATTTTCATAACTTTTTTGTTGACCCGTTTTAATATGTTTCTTGAAGAACCATCAAGAAACCTAATAGTCTCTAGAACTTCCAAAAATTGTTTTTTTCTTGGAATTTTCTATCACATAATAATCACATAGAACTTTCTAGTTATTTTTACCAATACACTCAGGATGCATCTTCAGTCTGATACCCCAATCCACCAAGTCACTCTGAGATTGTAAATCATATTTTGTTTTATACATGAAATTTAGAAGGGTTAAAAGTAACATTTCACATATATTTTTATTAATGTGAACTACATATAAACAATGAAATAACTAATTAGTTGGACAATAAGGCAAATAAAAGAGGAAACTTTTATTTCTATAATTTTAATTGGATTAAATGGAAAAATTATTCATCTTTCTAAAATTCATATAACCTATACTTAATGAAAAATTAATATATTTCAATTCATTAAGAACATCAGTTCCAAATATACAATTAGGTATATTCTTGGTCTCAACAAAATTTTCAAACCTTCATTTATTTTTTTGTATTGATGATCCATTAGACATAATATTTAATATCCCATAAAACTAGAACTATGATGATATTTAACCCTTATGGATCATGTATCCTTTATAAAAACATGATAGGATTATTTAACCTTAATTATTCATCTAGAAATCATTTCATAAGCATAAAAATCATTTATCATCCACATAATCATAGCACAAATCTAAAATATTTCTTTTTAATAAGCATTTTATGTGTACATAAACACATTGTAATGCTTCTTGAACTCTTTTATTAAAGGTTTAAAGTAAAAAATATATATCATTTCAAATATTAGAAAGCTCAAATGTGAGTATAGTTAAGAAATTAAATGGTTTTTTCATTCATATCCATGGAGGAAGGTTATAAATGTGAATGAAAACTAGTTACATGTTATATGAAGTAATCATTTTTTTCAAATAGATTAAAACCATCACATGATAAACCAAACATGATATTATGCACTTTGGTTAAAAAATGAGGATATCGAGCATAAAGTTTATACCATTGTAATCCATCTTCAATATGGACTAACTCATCATTATCCTTAATTCTCTCAACATCATTCTATTACATATTTTTTGAGATTTCATTAGACAATAATAGATTTTGGATCCTAGGAATTAATGGAAAGCATTACATTGATTTTTTTGGAACATGAGATAGTGTTCCGTCTATATTTTTATTCCACAAAGATGCATAAAATTATTTATAATCATTTAGTCCCACATTTTCATCTAAAAATAAGTTACAATATTTTAAGAAATCATAAATTTTATTAGTTGAAAATTCAAGCTGATCAATTAACTTCCATGTAATATAATGATTTGAGGGAATATTCAATTCATCAAGAAGTAAAACCTTAAAAAGGTAATAAGATAATTTAGGTCTATATTAGAAATTTCATACATGGTTTTCCCATTATATATTTGCATTAAAAATTCAAACATTATCATTTTACCACATGCCTGATATGAAAAATTCATTGCATCATCCATTAATTTTTTCACTTTATCAACACCATCATTTTCATTAGTTGTGTAATGTGTTCTCATGCCATTGTATTCTTGAATTCTCATACTTTATTTCTCATAATGATGAATAAACAGAAACCCATCAAATATCAAATTCTTCATTCCACTATTTTTATTTCAATTATAAACATTATGATATTTTTTTTATCTCCATTGTGATACTATAAATGATAGTTTGTTTAAAAACTAACATTTTTTATATAGTATAAAACTTCCTCTTAACTTAACCAAGTTCTTCCAACAAAATTATAAACAAGGGAATTGTAAACCTCTATTTAAAGCATTATTAAATTCAAAATATAAAAAAAATACAACTTATTTCGAAGCTTAGTTGAGATTCGATTAGAATCATACATCCAACTTATATATATTATGTTACAAAAAAAGTTTTTACTAAAATAAAATATTATAATATAATTATAAAATTCAAGATATCCATGAATTTTTTTAATACATATTTGGAAAAATAATAATTACACAACTAAATGCATTTATTTCTATCATGGAAAAAATTATTAAAGAACATTGTTTTACACAACATGAAAAGTATTTTATTTTATACATATGTTATTATTAGGTAAAACATTAATAATATCAGTAATATATTAATTCAATATCACATGTGTAATGACTCATCTTTTCAAACTGAGGGAGAATTCCAATGGAATTTAAATTTTGACATTTAGTGGATAGACCATTATTTGAACTGAGATTAGAAACATAATTTTGAGAGTTGTAACACTTCAAAGTGGTGTTTTTATACTCATTTAAAAGACCAAGGGGTCCATCGGGTGTCTTTTTGATTTTTGGGAGCATCAGGCCTCAAAAATCACAAGTTTGGGTAGTCTGTATAGGGCACTCTGTTTATTTAAAACTGTGCAGCCCCCATCAAAAAATTGTGCGGCCTATTTCAAAGGAGCATAAGATGTCACAGGGAATTTGAATGGTTTACCAAAACCCTACATATTTCCCATGCGGTTAGTTCCACTTAGGTAGTAACCTCGCACTATTCATTGTACAGTTGGTGAATGGTTAGGGTAGCCATATGGGATAAACTGTTTGAGGTGGGTTTTCTAAGAATTTGGAGCCACACGTTTGGTGTATGGTTTGGCCAAACCATACATCCAAACCATGTGACCTAGTTTTGAGGGTGAAATTACCCTTTTTCCCTTAATGAGTTTTACAACCCTTTCATTTATTTCTTACATCTTATTCTATCCATATGAGGCTCCTCTCCTTCACAATGGGTTCCTCCTCCTCTCAACCTATTCATGGATATAACTCCTTTGTCCATCATTTGAATCGAACCCCATTGGTATCTATGGATCTACATCAGTAATCTCTAAATTCATTTTTAATATTTATTTGTTTAATATTCTCCCAACCAGATTATCGTGGTGCGATCTCATTTTCCCCATTTTTAGGGCAAATGTCTATTTCTTAGATTTTTTCCAAACCATACCGAATCATGCTTTGATATTTTATGAGTAAATCTTTATAAGAATAATTTAAGTGGTCTATATCTTTTTCTTCAAGTTTCCATCATTTTATAGATAGATTCATTGTGATGTACACTGGCCTTTACTGCATGTTTCCTTAAAAAAATATTCAATCAAAGTTGATATACGTACCTTGTATTACTCTTGTTGAGCCTTTTTTAGAGTTTGAGGTTTTAAACCTTGATCATGGACACCCCTTGGGTGTGATGGAATGTTTTCCCTTTTTAATTAATTGTTTAAATTCCATGATTTCCTTCTAAGAATCCGTCTAAGGCTACAGATGGAATTTCCCCTTATATGTGATTTCCAAATTGATTGTATCACCTACCAACTGCCAAGTTGAACCTTTATAAACTAAATTTCTATGTTGGTTTTTTATTTTTAAAATTAATATTTGGTAAATTAAGTTCATATTCTTAAATGTGATTATAGTTATGTTAAATGAATTGTTGATAAAAAATTCATTCTTTATAATAAAACCCCTCGGGTGAGGTGTGTTATCTTCTAAGATAAAAAAGTATTGATTATTTATTTAAATCATAACTGAACATATGGATTGGGTGTTTATTTATGCTTGAATGACATTGTTTGATATGATTCAGGATAGTACATGGCCTCTAATTTTATATTTAAATGTAGTTTCCTTCTTTTTATAAATGTTTAATTGAACCAAATCACCTCTTAAGTGCTTAGCCCAATTTAGAATGGGACTGTCGATGTAGAAATTTCCATATTTGACAAAGAGACCTTCTAAGTTCCTCAACGAACCCTGTAAAAGGTATTTTTATTTTTTAATGGATTAAATGATATTTTCTAAATGTAATTGAAATGGTTGGTATGACCATACCACTCGCTTAATCTAAATAAGCATGGCTTAATTAAATTGTATTAAATGTAATGGAATGTTCATTATTGTTTTCCTTCCTTGGATGAACTGAATGTTTTAAATTAAATTAATTGTAAAGGGTAGAAAGGACACATTATTCGTTGCTTTCTCAGTAATTCTATAATTATAAAAAAATTCCCTTATTTATGAATGGGGTTATTAAAATTAAATCATGAGAGGCACTGCCTCATGGATTTTGTTTGTTATAAATATGATCACGCCTTGATATAGGTTTTGGAATGATGGTAAGGGTTCTGTTGAGCATAGTGGTATCATGCTCTCTTACATTGGGTGTTGAGCATGACTTCTCACACTAGTGATATAAGGCCCCAGCCTTAAACCTTACTTAATCTTGAGTTATTACAAGATTACACATTGAGGATCCTTTCAGGTTTAGAGTTTTAGAGAATTAGATCATGAAACATGCATTACATTCCACATTTAAACAAAGTGGTTACATAAAATACAGTATTCATTCTTCCCATCAACAGAAACATATTTAAAATATAACACGGATTCTTTCTTAACACATCCTTGACACTATCATCACATCATGTACCTTTCCCTTGACCTGTGAAAAACATTTCAAAAACTTGGGATGAGCATTAAAAGCTCAGTAAGAGTTATAAAAATATGGAAAGGAAACATGAGTTGATATATACATTAGAATGAAATCACACTTTACCCATAAAACATAGGCATATCAAATCATGAATAAATCATAGAAAACATAAGACATAAAGGTAACTTGAGGCATTCATAACATTCTTACGTAGGGAGTAACCCTCTTGGTTACGTTTGGAATACCCATCACAGTATATTCCCTAAATATCTTTGGAGAAACCTTAAAGTTTCACTCCTTTGTGTTACCCAATGCATTGGAGAGCTATATCGGGCTCACCCGCCCTTAGTTTATCACGGAACCACCCATTTTCATAACAATGCCCAAGAACCATAACATAAATGTGTCACATAAAACATGCATAAAGGAAACATAACATTTCCACATTTCAATCACAATATAACATTTTAGTATATTGAAATAATGAATCCATTCAAAAAGAAACCATTTCCAAAACCATTTAAAACATTTAATAAAGAGATTTTTGAATCAAAGTGTCCCACACCACCTTGAAGCTTAAAATTTTAAACCATTAATATCCATATAAATAAATCCTTAAAACCATTTTGAAAACATGGATATTAATAAGAACAAATAATTAAAACATTTAAAATGATATTTTGGTTAAAGGGGTTTTACCAAAATTAGAGACACTTGAATACAATAATTGAGGAATAAAATTTAGTCAGAACTTTATAATATCATGAGAATAAATGGATTCATGATATAATACTCCAATGGATAGTATATACACCATATATGAGTGAATTGGTGCATAACAACGATGAACCCTCAATAGAAATGTCAAATGTGATGAAATCCCTTATAAAGAAGGTATCCTTAAATTAAGGACAAATAAATCTCAAAAATATGTGTGAAAAATATAAATACACCCAATATAAGTGGTTATTAAGTGTAAAACAATAAAAGGTCATTCACACATATTCAATGGATGACATATTCAATGACTACATGTTGAACCCAAAGAAATCGAAATTGGGTTAAAAAGTTCCCTTGACAGCCTAACGGCATCACATCAAAATGAGTTGATGAGAGATAAAAAGGGAATCTCATCACTTGGACATAAAATCTACATCAATCAGGATATAGAAGAACATATCCCAACATAATAGTATGTGAATTAAAATACATAACAAACGAAGTCTTTTAAAATGAGGAGGGTGAAAGGTTCCATTACCGACTTGGGTAACTTTCGAAAAGTACACCCCATTGAAGAAGTGTCATAAAATGAATATGTAAATACCCATAAATGTAATTATATTAAAAAATGAGTGTAATAATGGGCAGTACATAAACCACTCAAATGAAATTGTGGCAAATGTAGCATAAATCTCACAGGAATAAAAGTGAGATGAAAAATCCCTTATGAAAACTCGGCAGCCTAACAGCGTCACTTAAAACTACCAAAATGGATTGATGAGAGGAAATAGGGTCTATAATCATATGAAAATAATAAGTACAGTGGGAGTAATATAAAATAACATCCCAATCATAATAAATATGAGCTTAAAAGGAATGACATAAAAGAGTGTACTTAAAAAGAAAGAGAGGTGTAGGATCCCTTACCTCGTATCCGACTTGACCCGACCGTTCTTTAATCTCCTGAATAATAAACTTGAGTTAATTTCTACTTTATTATGAACCTTCTTAAAGTTCATTATTCCTTTTATATCACTTATTTAAATGTTATAAACATTATGTAATCATTTAAGTTAATAATGTTTGTTCTTTCAATATTTGGTTCTTTAGTCGAAAATGGACTTCTTACAATTACATGTTGTTTGTGTGGTCAAAGGTTCATTATATCCAGAATGATATTCATGATTTGGATATCATATATATCATATATATCCAGCATATACATGTATTTATAATATTACATAATCATTTAGAGGTAAGAAATGAAATGCACCGTTCATGGAGACGGTAAGTCGTACGTACGCATGAACGCTACTTTCATTTCTATCTCATACTTTAATGGAAAGAAACAATAATTATATAGAGTTATATTATAATTCAAGTATAACATCATATATAATAACTTTAAATCCGTCCTTTATACATCCCACATATGGCATTAACGAATCAAATCACTTTGAGGGGGCGGTAGTCCGCACTTCCTAAAATAAAATTATCGTGTTTACCCATAATGGAAACAATAATGGTATGCCATAAATGAAAAATACAGAAGCTTAAGGAAAGAATAAACATATTATACATCATATATAAAAATAGTGACATCATAATGGCCACCTTTGAAGGTGTTAAATGAGTATTGAACAATCATCGTTTCGGGAGGTAGAATTTCGCCATCCACGGAAACCGTATGTTCCTTAACCATTTGATGTAGTTGTGTGAGAGTGTAGCTAGAATAAATCTTATAACAACTTCCTAGTATATTGAAGATACAGTTGTTGTTACAAAAGAAGTAAATAAAAAGAGTTTAGGGGGTTGGAAAAGCAAAATAAAACAAATGAACATGAGAGAATGAATTACATTTAAAAGTGTAACTCCTTTTGATTTGAGCCTAAAGGCTTCCTTTGAAAGGATTCTTCCCAAAGGGAATCCTCTAGGATGAGGAGAGGGATGTGGATAGAGTAAATGGGCAGGTTATGTCCGAGCCAAAGGCTTGAGGAGTGTGTGAAATGAGGTAGAGGTGGGGGCCTTTTATAAGAGGAGAGGAGGGGCACTTTTGGAAATCATGAAACTATTATTTTATTTTCAAAAGTGTTTCGAATTTATAAGGTCCCACATTGATATATTTCGAATATAAGATGATAATTCTTCGAAATATTCCCATACAATAGTTTTTGGACAAGTGTAGGTTTTAGATATTACATTATCTTTCCATTTTATTTAAATCGTTAAATAATGAGGTCATCGTTGCATCATCATGATGTTGTAATTAAATTAATTAATTTAATATCTAAAAATTATAAAAAAACTACTATGATGTAGGAAATATTTTTAGCTTTCTAATTAATATTTATAGTCAAAATATGGACTTGTGTAACCCCACTTAAAAACTGTTTTAGTAAAACAACTCATGTTTGTGTCAATTTAATTTTAACATTAAATAAATATATATTAATGTCATTTTCCAACCAAAGTGTCTCCATGGGGTCCCCAAGTTGACCCATGGGTTGTCTTGGTCGGCCATGACTCATCCAATAGGATTAGGACAAGTTTCATGGTGTTTTCATTTTTTTATAATATCATTTTTACCTTAAATTACACTAATTACCTCTAATCGCGATTAATGAAAAAAAGTTACTATTCACCAAAAAATTATTTTCATCCCATTGAACCAAATTTTACATACTAATGACATCCATGTATGTCGGATTTTCAAAATTCAATACACATTAGTGGTAAACTTTCATTTAACTGAAAAATCAGTTTGCTTGATTACCACTTAGTGGTTTCACTATTCATCAAAAATTGGAGTTTTTCAGAAAATTACCAAAAAATCATCCTAAGCTATATTTTATATTCCAAATTCAAAAATGATTTTTATATTACCTAATTCAAATAATATAATTAGAATTAATTAATTAAATAATTAACTCCCACTGTCAAAACAAATAGCGTGTTTTTAAGAAACAATAAGTATCAAAAGATTGATACTAGTTTAAGTCTGATTTAAAAGTGAAATTAATTCCAACGACCACTATTGGATTTAATGGTAAAAATATTTTCTAATTTCACTTTAAAAACAATTAAAAAGATTATCTAATCATATAAATAAATTAGATTAAAAAGAGGTTTTGAATTAAAACACAACATTTTACACTATTCATTAAAAAAGGAACTTTATCGGAAAAATACCAAAAAAATACACAAAGTAAAATTTGATGTCCCGATTCTAAAGAAGAGTTTTATCTGGTCCAAAAGAATGTATAAGAGTGATCAAAACTATATTTAATGACAGTTCTCCATCAAAAGGCGATAAGTGAACCTTTAGTGAAAATTAGGGTATAAAAGCCTAAAATGAATTCTTTTCGTATTTTAAGCCTTTATCTTTTATTGGATAAATGTAAAAACATTTAAAAAACATATATAATCATATTTTAGTTATTTCTATCCATTCCCGCCAATACAATGGCTACATGTTAACTACCATTTAAAATAATATTATTTTATTATTAGACTGCAATGTAAGATTCCCAAGAAACTCATTGTTGCGTGTTGGGTACGCCATCGAGCATAGCATCCCCTTTAAAGTCATATTAATATTTTATTCACAAATATGGATAAATATGAAAATGTCATATTCTTTATTTACTTGGGGTGTTACATCCTTCCCCCCTTTTGGGAATTGCGTCCTCGCAATTTTAAAATTGGGCTTGGAAACATCCTTGAAAGTCCCACATCGGAACAAGAGTCGGTAAAACAATCACTTTAAAATAAAGAAAGATAAGTACAAAGGTCACCCGAGTTAACCCATAATAGGATTCCGTGTAGGAAAACATGGACATGGAAGAAAAATCAAAGGGTCATGTTCTGATGGAGAGTGATAGAAAACATGTTTAGGATAAAGTTAACCATGATAAAATCACAAACTTGTGATGGGTTAAACGGTATTTGATTCCCCAGTAGGAAAAGTTAATAGACAACATTTTTGTTTTAAGCTACTTTTTATTGAGGAATTTATTCATATGGAAACATAATCACTTATCATGTTGACTTTCAACTTTTACTAGATTCCTTAATCAAACTCGTATTTTTTTTCCAAAAGACGAGTATTTAGGAAGACTTGTTCGCATTAAGAGTACTATAAACAACTTCTTAGAGGAGAACCTAATCCACAAAAAAAGAACTATACAATTCCCATGTATTCAAACCTTAACCAAAACTAAAACCAAAAAGGTTACTACAAGATTAGATAATCCAGAAAAGGATAACCCTTTAAAAAGAAAATCTATGCTTAATCTCTAAAATTTGTCCAACAAAACCCAAAGTTCAACGAAGACCATTAGATAAACAATTTGTCCATAAAATCCTTCAAAGTAAACCAAACTAAGTTTGAAACCCAAATATTTGAAGGATTTAGTCACATAGTCTTCCAAGTTAAATCGTAACATTTATCTCCAAACAACATTAGTTGCTCCTAAAGTCTCGTATTGAAAAGTAATTAACATAATCACATATCCTCCATGATAGGTTAATAATTTTCATAAATAACCCAAAATCAACTTACTCTTAATTCATAAAATCATATAACTAAAAAGAATCAGTCAAAACAACCAGGTACTTCACGTAGTCCAGTGGTAGGTGATAAATACCAGTCGCACTTTGGTTGTGGGTTCGATTCTCGCGGCTTTGTCCGACGCGACGGGTTGTCACACGGTCTGCGTGTTGTCCTTTTTCCAAAACTATATAATTCTTAAAACATTCCCTAAAATGAGGTAAAATATTCATATTTTAACCTCAAGTTTATCTCATGCCTTTCATTTTCCAACATATCCTATAATAACCCATAATTAACTCAAAAGTAAGGATCATATAAACTCTAATGGTTAACTTTATAATTATTACCTGAACTTCCACATGGATTGGTCATATCGTACATGATGCATTAAAGATCATACCAAGGTTCAAGTGGTTGATCATGACTCCTTGATAGTTGTTTTAGAATAACCACGAGTTTCCTCATTGAATCCCCCATTTTATCTAGTATCTTAATCATAGAACCACCACAGTTTCCTTCAAACCTGTTGTCTCTTTGGTGCCTGCTAGATCCATCCATTCACTTAAAACAGAAATGCCAGTGTGAGTATATCAACAAAACCATCATGTACTAATGAGGAAGGTAAACACTAAGATACAATTACTCATTCACTTTATCTAAAACTAGGACTCTTTCTGAAATCCTAACCATTATGGTAATGTCACTTGTGCGTAGAGAATACCCTAACCTCTAAAGTTATCTAAACTGACCTTTGATACCAACTATAAGGCCCCATCCTTAAACCTTACTTAATCTTGAGTTATTACAAGATTACACATTTAGGATCTTTTCAGGTTTAGAGTTTTAGAGAATTAGATCATGAAACTTTCATTACATTCCACATTTAAACAAAGTGGTTACATAAAAGACAGTATCCATTCTTCCCATCAACAGAAACATATTTAAAATATAACACAGATTCTTTCTTAACACATCCTTGACACTATAATCACATCATGTACCTTTCCCTTGACCTGTGAAAAACATTTCAAAAACTTGGGATGAGCATAAAAAGCTCAGTAAGAGTTATAAAAATATGGAAAGGAAACATGAGTTCTTATATACATTAGAATGAAATCACACTTTACCCATAAAACATAGGCATATCAAATCATGAATAAATCATAGAAAACATAAGACCTAAAGGTAACTTGAGGCATTCATAACATTCTTACGTAGGGAGTAACCCTCTTGGTTATGTTTGGAATACTCATCAGAGTATATTCCCTAAATCTCTTTGTAGAAACCTTAACGTTTCACTCCTTCGCATTACCCAACGCATTGGAGAGCTATATCGGCCTCACCCGCCCTTAGTTTATCAAGGAACCACCCGTTTTCATAACAATGCCCAAGAACCATAACATAAATGTGTCACATAAAACATGCATAAAGGAAACATAACATTTCCACATTTCAATCACAATATAACATTTTAGTATATTGAAATAATTAATCCATTCAAAAAGAAACCATTTCCAAAACCATTTAAAACATTTAATAAAGAGATTTTTGAATCAAAGTGTCCCACACCACCTTGAAGCTTAAAATTTTAAACCATTAATATCCATATAAATAAATCCTTAAAACCATTTTGAAAACATGCATATTAATAAGAACAAATAATTAAAACATTTAAAATGATATTTTGGTTAAAGGGGTTTTACCAAAATTAGAGACACTTGAATACAATAATTGAGGAATAACATTTAGTCAGAACTTTATAATATCATGATAATAAATGGATTCATGATATAATACTCCAAAGGACAGTATATACACCATATAAGATTGAATTGGTGCATAACAACAATGAACCCTCAATAGAAATGTCAAATGTGATGAAATCCCTTATAAAGAAGGTATCCTTAAATTAAGGACAAATAAATCTCAAAAATATGTGTGAAAAATATAAATACACCCAATATAAGTGGATATTAAGTGTAAAAAAATAAAAGTTCATTCACACATATTCAATGGATGACATATTCAATGACTACATGTTGAACCCAAAGAAATCGAAATTGGGTTAAAAAGTTCCCTTGACAGCCTAACGGCATCACATCAAAATGAGTTGATGAGAGATAAAAAGGGAATCTCATCACTTGGACATAAAATTTACGTCAATAAGGATATAGAAGAACATATCCCAACATAATATTATGTGAATAAAAAGACATAACAAATTAAGTCTTTTAAAATGAGGAGGGTGAAAGGTTCCATTACCGACTTGGGTAACTTTCAAAAAGTACACCCCATTGAAGAAGTGTCATAAAATAAATATGTAAATACCCATAAATGGAATTCTATTACAAAAGGAGTGTAATAATGGGAAGTACATAAACCACTCAAATGAAATTGTGGCAAATGTAGCATAAATCTCACAGGAATAAAAGTGAGATGAAAAATCCCTTATGAAAACTCGGCAGCCTAACGGCGCCACTTAAAACTTCCAAAATGGATTGATGAGAGGAAATAGGGTCTCTTATTATATGAACATAATAAGTACAGTGGGAGTAATATAAAATAACATCCCAATCATAATAAATATGAGCTTAAAAGGAATGACATAAAAGAGTGTACCTAAAAAGAAAGAGAGGTGTAGGATCCCTTACCTCGTATCCGACTTGACCCGACCATTATTTAATCTCCTGAATAATAAACTTGAGTTAATTTCTACTTTCTTATGAACCTTCTTAAAGTTAATTATTCCTTTTATATCACTTATTTCAATGTTATAAACATTATGTAATCATTTAAGTTAATAATGTTTGTTCTTTCAATATTTGGTTCTTTAGTCGAAAATGGACTTCTTACAATTACATGTTGTTTGTGTGGTCAAAGGTTCATTATATCCAGAATGATATTCATGATTTGGATATCATATATATCATATATATCCAGCATATACATGTATTTATAATATTACATAATCATTTAGAGGTAAGAAATGAAATGCACCGTTCATGGAGATGGTAAGCCGTACGTACGCATGAACGCTACTTTCATTTCTATCTCATACTTTAATGGAAAGAAACAATAATTATATAGAGGTATATTATAATTCCAGTATAACATCGTATATAATAACTTTAAATCCATCCTTTATACGTCCCACGTATGGCATTAACGAATCAAATCACTTTAAGGGGGCGGTAGTCCGCACTTCCTAAAATGAAATTATCGTGTTTACCCATAATGGAAACAATAATGGTATGCCATAAATGAAAAATACAGAAGATTAAGGAAAGAATAAACATATTATATATCATATATAAAAATAGTGACATCATAATGGCCACCTTTGAAGGTGTTAAATGAGTATTGAACAATCATCGTTTCGGGAGGTAGAATTTCACCATGCACGGAAACCGTATGTTCTTTAACCATTTGATGTAGTTGTGTGAGAGTGTATCTCGAATAAATCTTATAACAACATCCTAGTATATTTAAGATACAGTTTTTGTTACAAAAGAAGTAAATAAAAAGAGTTTAGGGGGTTGGAGAAGCAAAATAATACAAATGAACATGAGAGAATGAATTACCTTTAAAAGTGTAACTTCTTTTGATTTGAGCCTAAAGGCTTCCTTTGAAAGGCTTATTCCCAAATGGAATCCTCTAGGATGAGGAGAGGGATGTGGAGAGAGTAAATGGGTAGGGTATGGCCGAGCCAAAGGCTTGAGAAGTGTGTGAAATGAGGAAGAGGTGGGGGCCTTTTATAAGAGGAGAGGAGGGGTACTTTTGGAAATCATGAAACTATTATTTTATTTTCAAAAGTGTTTCGAATTTATAAGGTCCCACATTGATATATTTCTAAGATAAGATGATAAGTCTTCTAAATATTCTCATCCAATAGTTTTTGTACAATTGTAGGTTTTAGATATTACATTATCTTTCCATTTTATTTAAATCGTTAAATAATGAGGTCATCGTTGCATCATCATGATTTCGTAATTAAATTAATTAATTTAATATCTAAAAATTATAAAAAAAACTACTATGATGTATGAAATATTTTTATCTTTCTAATGAATATTTATAGTCAAAATTTGGACTTGTGTAACCCCACTTAAAAACTGTTTTAGTAAAACAACTCATGTTTGTGTCAATTTAATTTTAACATTAAATAAATATATATTAATGTCATTTTCCAACCAAAGTGTCTCCATGGGGTCCCCAAGTTTACCCATGGGTTGTCTTGGTCGTCCATGACTCATCCAATATGAGTAGGACAAGTGTCATGGTGTTTTCATTTTTTTATAATATCATTTTTACCTTAAATTACACTAATTACCTCTAATCGCGATTAATGAAAAAAAGTTATTATTCACCAAAAAATTATTTTCATCCCATTGAACCACATTTTACATACTAATGACAACCATGTATGTCGGATTTTCAAAATTCAATACACATTAGTGGTAAACTTTCATTTAATTAAAAATTCAGTTTGCTTGATTACCACTTAGTGGTTTCACTATTCATCAAAAATTGGAGTTTTTCAGAAAATTACCAAAAATTCACCCTAAGCTATTTTTGATATTCTGAATTCAAAAATGATGTTTATATTACCTAATTAAAAGAATATAAGTATAATTAATTAATTTAATAATTAACTCCCACTGTCAAAACAAATAGCGTGTTTTTAAGAAACAATAAGTATCAAAAGATTGATACTAGTTTAAGTCTGATTTAAAAGTGAAATTAATTCCAACGACCACTATTGGATTTAATGGTAAAAATATTTTCTAATTTCACTTTAAAACCAATTCAAAAGATTATCTAATCATATAAATAAATTATATTAAAAAGTGGTTTTGAATTAAAACACAACATTTTACACTATTCATTAAAAAATGAACTTTATCGGAAAAATACCAAAAAATTACACAAAGTAAAATTTGATGTCCCGATTCTAAAGAAGAGTTTTATTTGGTCCAAAATAATGTATAAGAGTGATCAAAACTATATTTAATGACATTTCTCCATCAAAAGGCGATAAATGAACCTTTAGTGAAAATTAGGGTATAAAAGCCTAAAATGAATTCTTTCTGTATTTTAAGCCTTTATCTTTTATTGGATAAATGTAAAAACATTTAAAAAATATATATAATCATATTTTAGTTATTTCTATCCATTCCGGCCAATACAACGGCTACATGTTAACTACCATTTAAAATAATATTATTTTATTATTAGAGTGCAACGTAAGATTCCCAAAAAACTTGTTGTTGCGTGTTGGGTACGCCATCGATCATAGCATCCCCTTTAAAGTAATATTAATATTTTATTCACAAATATGGATAAATATGAAAATTTCATATTATTTATTTACCTGGGGTGTTACATCCTTCCCCCTTTTGGGAATTGCGTCCTCGCAATTTTAAAATTGGGCTTGGAAACATCCGTGAAAGTCCCACATCGGAATAAGAGTCGGTAAAACAATCACTTTAAAATAAAGAAAGATAAGTACAAAGGTCACCCGAGTTAACCCATAATAGGATTCTGTGTAGGAAAACATGGACATGGAAGAAAAAGAAAAGGGTCATGTTCTGATGGAGAGTGATAGAAAACATGTTTAGAAGAAAGTTAACCATGAGAAAATCACAAACTTGTGATGGGTTAAACGGTATTCGATTCCCCAGTAGGAAAACTTAATAGACAACATTTTTGTTTTAAGCTACTTTTTATTGAGGAATTTATTCATAAGGAAACATAATCACTTATCATGTTGACTTTCAACTTTTACTAGATTCCTTAATCAAACTCATATTTTTTTTCCAAAAGACGAGTATTTAGGAAGACTTGTTCGCATTAAACAACTTCTTAGAGGAGAACCTAATCCAAAAAAAAAAGAACTATACAATTCCCATGCCTTCAAACCTTAACCAAAACTAAAACCAAAAAGGTTACTACAATATCAGATAATCCAGAAAAGGATAACCCTTTAAAAACAAAATCTATTCTTAATCTCCAAAATTTGTCCAACAAAACCCAAAGTTCAACGAAGGCCATTAGATAAACAATTTGTCCATAAAATCCTTCAAAGTAAACCAAACTAAGATTGAAACCCAAATATTTGAAGGATTTAGTCACATAGTCTTCCAAGTTAAATCGTAACATTTATCTCCAAACAACATTAGTTGCTCCTAAAGTCTCGTATTGAAAAGTATTAACCTAATCACATATCCTCCATGATAGGTTAATAATTTTCATAAATAACCCAAAATCAACTTACTCTTAATTCATAAAATCATATAACTAAAAAGAATCAGTCAAACTAACCAGGGACTTCACGTAGTCCAGTGGTAGGAAATAAATACCAGTCGCACTTTGGTTGTGGGTTCGATTCTCGCGGCTTTGTCCGATGCGACGGGTTGTCACACGGTCTGCGTGTTGTCCTTTTTCCAAAACTATATAATTCTTAAAACATTCCCCAAAATGAGGTAAAATCTTCATATTTTAACCTCAATTATATCTCATGCCTTTCATTTTCCAACATATCATATAATAACCCATAATTAACTCAAAAGTAAGGATCATATAAACTCTAATGGTTACCTTTATAATTATTACCTGAACTTCCACATGGATTGGTCATATCGTACATGATTCGTTAAAGATCATACCAAGGTTCAAGTGGTTGATCATGACTCCTTGATAGTTGGTTTATAACAACCACGAGTTTCCTCATTGAATCCCCCATTTTATCTAGTATCTTAATCATAGAACCACCACAGTTTCCTTCAAACCTGTTGTCTCTTTGGTGCCTGCTAGATCCATCCATTCACTTAAAACAGAAATGCCAGTGTGAGTATATCAACAAAACCATCATGTACTAATGAGGAAGGTAAACACTAAGATACACTTACTCATTCACTTTATCTAAAACTAGGACTCTTTCTGAAATCCTACCCATTATGGTAATGTCACTTGTGCGTAGAGAATACCCTAACCTCTAAAGTTATCTAAACCGACCTTTGATACCAACTATAAGGCCCCAGCCTTAAACCTTACTTAATCTTGAGTTATTACAAGATTACACATTGAGGATCTTTTTAGGTTTAGAGTTTTAGAGAATTAGATCATGAAACTTTCATTACATTCCACATTTAAACAAAGTGGTTACATAAAAGACAGTATTCATTCTTCCCATCAACAGAAACATATTTAAAATATAACACGGATTCTTTCTTAACACATCCTTGACACTATCATCACATCATGTACCTTTCCCTTGACCTGTGAAAAACATTTCAAAAACTTGGGATGAGCATAAAAATCTCAGTAAGAGTTATAAAAATATGGAAAGGAAACATGAGTTCATATATACATTAGAATGAAATCACACTTTACCCATAAAACATAGGCATATCAAATCATGAATAAATCATAGAAAACATAAAACATAAAGGTAACTTGAGGCATTCATAACATTCTTACATAGGGAGTAACCCTCTTGGTTACGTTTGGAATACCCATCACAGTATATTCCCTAAATCTATTCGGAGAAACCTTAACGTTTCACTCCTTCGTGTTACCCAATGCATTGGAGAGCTATATCGGGCTCACCCGCCCTTAGTTTATCACGGAACCACCCGTTTTTATAACAATGCCCAAGAACCATAACATAAATGTGTCACATAAAACATGCATAAAGGAAACATAACATTTCCACATTTTAATCACAATATAACATTTTAGTATATTGAAATAATGAATCCATTCAAAAAGAAACCATTTCCAAAACCATTTAAAACATTTAATAAAGAGATTTTTGAATCAAAGTGTCCCACACCACCTTGAAGCTTAAAATTTTAAACCATTAATATCCATATAAATAAATCCTTAAAACCATTTTGAAAACCTGGATATTAATAATAACAAATAATTAAAACATTTAAAATGATATTTTGGTTAAAGGGGTTTTACCAAAATTAGAGACACTTGAATACAATAATTGAAGAATAACATTTAGTCAAAACTTTATAATATCATGAGAATAAATGGATTCATGATATAATACTCCAAAGGACAGTATATACACTATATAAGAGTGAGTTGGTGCATAACAACAATGAACCCTCAATAGAAATGTCAAATGTGATGAAATCCCTTATAAAGAAGGTATCCTTAAATTAAGGACAAATAAATCTCAAAAATATGTGTGAAAAATATAAATACACCCAATATAAGTGGATATTAAGTGTAAAACAATAAAAGTTCATTCACACATATTCAATGGATGACATATTAAATGACTACATGTTGAACCCAAAGAAATCGAAATTGGGTTAAAAAGTTCCCTTGACAGCCTAACGGCATCACATCAAAATGAGTTGATGAGAGATAAAAATGGAATATCATCACTTGGACATAAAATTTACGTCAATCAGGATATAGAAGAACATATCCCAACATAATAGTATGTGAATTAAAAGACATAACAAACGAAGTCTTTTAAAATGAGGAGGGTGAAAGGTTCCATTACCGACTTGGGTAACTTTCGAAAAGTACACCCCATTGAAGAAGTGTCATAAAATGAATATGTAAATACCCATAAATGGAATTATATTACAAAAGGAGTGTAATAATGGGCAGTACATAAACCACTCAAATGAAATTGTGGCAAATGTAGCATAAATCTCACAGGAATAAAAGTGAGATGAAAAATCTCTTACGAAAACTCGGCAGCCTAACGGCGCCACTTAAAACTTCCAAAATGGATTGATGAGAGGAAATAGGGTCTCTCATCATATGAACATAATATGTACAGTGGGATTAATCTAAAATAACATCCCAATCATAAGAAATATTAGCTTAAAAGGAATGATGTAACATCCCAAGGTTTTCTAAAAATAAATTGAAAATGCTTGAAATTTTGTTTAAAGTATATATTTATAAGTATCCTTTAAACATAATTTTATTTCTTCTATGTTTTGAATTTCAAGAAACTGTCATCTACAATTGTGTTCAGTATGTTATTTCGAGTCTGATGGAACAAACTTGTTTTTTTGGTGAATAGTAACATGCCCTTATGAATAGTAATATGAATAGTAATATGACCTCATGAATAGTAAATAATATTATTATTTTATTTTCCCATGGCAATAGGATAATGGGATCTTAATTAATTTTCCAATGTCACATAAAACTAATTGCACTTCAATTTTGTTATTTTTCGAATTAACTGTGACCTTATTTTAAAATTAAATTAATAATATTTAGAAAATTATTTTTGAAAAATGGAGTTCATTTTTGAATTCTACACGTCGAAAAATGGTTGGGGTAAATTTTTGGTATTTTTCTGAAACTCTTGAATTTTCGGTGAATAGTGAAATACGGTAAAATACCGTATAATCAATTTATCAGTAAAAATGCACTATTTATGACATCATAAGTGATGCAAGGCCACTTGCTTCGAAATCACATGATATTTTCACTAATTAAGGCCACTTGATTTGAGATTATTCATAGTCTTGATAAAAATATTATAATAATAATTAAAATAATCTAAAATACCTCCCCTCCTCCACTATAAATACCACCCTCACTCCCCTCTTCCTCCCACACCTCTCAAGCCTTGAGCATTGTCTAATTTCTGCCAAATTCCCTCCTAAATCTTCTTCCCCACGTCCTAGAGCTGCTGGTATCACCAAAAGACCAAAATCAAAGCCCTTAAGAAGGATCTCAAGGAGAAGAGATCAAGAGGTAAACATCCTCTTTCTTTTTCATTCTTTCCATCCATTTTATGTTATTCTCTTCCTTTCCCTTTGTCTTTTGTTGGGATATTTCATTTATTATTTCCCTTACTGTCCAAATTTTGTATGATTGATGAGATATTCCATTCCTCTCATCAATCTTGTTTTTATGAAATTTTTAGAGGCGCCGTTAGGCTGCCGAATTTTTTGTAAGAAATTTCTCATGTTTTCTTTATTTCATGATTCCTTCCACTTCTTTCTTCACCCCCTCTTATCCAAGAGGCATGAAATCTCCAGAATCATGTATATTCTGGATGTTTTCATGTTTATGGAAAATTACAAATCATTATTCCTCTCCTCTTTCACTTATTTTAAAGAATCAAAAAAACATTGTCCATTTGTGTCGAATTACCGATATCGTGGACGATGTATTTTCAATTTCCATTAATTATTTCAAGTCTGGTCATGAAACCATTTATATGGTTGAACCAGGTTATAATATATGTTTTATGAATCATATAAGGTTCTGTAATTCTTTTGTACTCATGATTCAAACTTATAAGACTAAATGAAATTGTAATTATCAAAGAACCACTTAAATTATCTAAACGAACATAATTAATGTTTTAACTTATAAATCATCATCATATAAAGAACCAAAGTGATGAATGGTATAATTTATGGTACTGGAATTATGTAAATAATACTCCATTCCAATTCTGGAGTTTCACTTCCAATCAACAAGAACGATTCTTCATGAACCGATTGTGAAAATCACAAAAGAACTCACCCGAAATAATGCAAGGAACAAAATACTAACAAATAAGGGGTGAAATGAGGTTATGAAATGACCATATAAGATGTTATAAACATGAACACGTTTCTTTAAAATCCTATTAACACTCCTTTAACCATTATACATGAGGTTCAAACAATTTTGAAGTAGGACAAGCCCAAGGTAAGGGAATTCTTAACCCGATTTCCATTCTTTGGGTTAACCTTCTACTTTATAATTTATGTGCTATTTAAATTGTTTGTGTGATGGGTTCTGTTTATATTATGTTTAGTTATGTGTATTTACAGAGTATATACATATTCCATCCACTCAATTAAGTATCACTTCAAGTATATGATGTTTATAAGGGACTTTTCTTCTAAAATCCTCTTTTAAAATTCTGTTTTATAAGATTCAAAGGCAATGTTTTTATGCTATTATTTATGTTGAATGATTATGTTTTGGATATTGGGCATTGTTTATGATGAAGGGTGGGACCTATATTTCCCTCCAATGCATTGGGTATGAGTAAGTTGGAGGTCGGCCGTATGGTTACTCCAAGTGTAACTATGATGGTTACACAAAGTAAGGTAGCCGTGAGGGTTACAAATTTTAAGGTAGCCAAGATGGTTACAAGATTATGTAAGTAATGCCCCAATATACCTCTATGATTATAATTATGTTTGTGTGGATCTTGTGTAAATCTCATGTTACACAAAGTAAGATTTTATGGGTGTAAATCGTGAATTTTGAAAATGTTTTCATATGTCTTGTGTATTCATGGACTAATGAGATTTTTCCTTCTGTTTCATACCTTACTGAGCTTTTGTGCTCATCCCAAGTTTTTAAATGATTTTTCACAGGTTAATGGATGAATAATACAAGGAAGGAAGACATGTTAAATGTTGAAGAATTGTCAAGGAGTCTTGTTTTATGTTTTAATGTTTTATATTCTGAGGAAAATGGAAACTGATTTTATGGTATCCACTATGTAACAATGTGTAATGTTGTGAATATTTTTTCTTAATTCTCTAAAGCTCTAAACTTGAAAAGATCCTCAATGTAAAATGAAGTGTTTTCTTGAATAAATTCAAGATTATGTATGAAATAAGTGCGGGTCCTTATAGTTGGTATCAGAGGATGGTTTAGATGACTTTAGGGGTTAAGGTGATGCTAATAGAAAACCATAAATAATTCTCACCCTATGTTTAATTTGTTATAGCATTTAAAGATTACCATGTTGCTTCATCTAAGAGATGTTTGTTTAGAATGGTTGTCCGCAGAAGGAACATGGATGCTAAAGAGGATAGGCACCGACAGAATGACATCCTTCCTGATCAACAGCCCGGAATGGTAGGGATTGGAACCGAGCAGTTTGTGACAGTAATGGCTCAGCTAACACAGGCAATAAATGGTGGTGGCATCCATGCAAGAGGACAAATAGATGTACCCCAACGGAACATGACAGTGGTGGAACATTTTATGAGACAACATCCTCCTGCATTCAGTGGATCTTCTGACCCAGTGGCAGCAGAAGGATGGATTAAGGCCCTTGAAAAGATATTTGATGTTATGGGATGTTTAGACAATCAAAAGGTAAGTCTTGCCATTTATCGTTTTGAAGGGGAAGCTGATCAGTGGTGGTCAATGGTAAGGAATATCAGGGGTAGAGAGGATTTTGATGCCTTAGTATGGGATGAATTTAAAAGTCTTTTTCTTGAAAAATATTTTCCTAAGGTGGTGCGACTTAGAATGGAGAAACAATTCCTTGAACTGAAACAAAAGGAGGAAGATTCAGTGGCTATGTATGAGGCGAACTTCACCCGACTGGCGAGGTATGCTCCGAATCTTATTCTGGATCTCGATAGCAAAATCAACCGCTTTTACTCAGGATTGAAGCCAAGGTATCGAAGGGCGTTGGCCTCCCGTGAATTCAAAAGTTACGAGAAACTTGTCCGATGTGCTGAGAGGGTAGAGATGGAGTTTGCTGACGATCACATGCAATTTGGAAACAAAGAGAAGAAGAGGTCAAATTGGAAAGCAATGGGTAAGAATCAACCAATGAAATCTGATGGTAAGAAAATACAGTTTCCAGTATGTGAAAAGTGTGGCAAGAAGCACCCTGGGGAATGTCTTATCAAAACTGGGAAGTGTTTTAAATGTGGTAAGTTTGGACATATGGCCCGAGATTGCAATGAAAATGATCCAAATACTAATCCTGATAAGCAAACTGTAAAGTGTTTTAAATGTGGTGAGATGGGTCACTATGCAAATGCCTGTCCAAAGAGGGATCCAAATGATGCAAAGAAGCCAGACTACAAGCAGAAAGGTGTAGGGAGATCCTTTGCGACTACGTCAGCAGATGTTGGGCCATCCAATGAAGTTGTATCAGGTACTTTGTTTGTTCACTCAGATTTTGCTAAAGTTTTGTTTGATACGGGGTCTACACATTCCTTCATCTCTGAGAAATTTTCTAGTAAATTAGAAATATCACCTCAAAAAATGATACCCGAACTTGTTGTTAAAACACCAGGGGGAAATGTTATAGCAAAGAGGAATTATAAGAATATTTCTATTGTGGTATGTGGAAAGACTTTACCTGCAAACCTTGTTGTTTTACCCTTAGTCGAGTTTGAAGTTATTCTGGGGATGGACTGGCTTTCTGGTTATCATGCTAAGATTGACTGTAGAGCTAAAGAAGTTGTTTTTCAGAAAGAGTTTCAGTTTGTATACAAGAATGAACCCATACAATTGATAACATATCAAGAAGCTGAGAAACTACTGAAAGATGGAAATGAAAGTTATCTAGCTCATATTGTTGAAAACAAGGGAACTATTCAAATCAATGATGTGCCAGTGGTAAATGAATACCTTGATGTTTTTCCTGAGGAGTTACCCAGTGTCATACCTAAACGAGAAGTTGAATTCACAATTGACTTAGTTCCTGATGCTAAGCCAATTTCAAAACCCCCATATCGTATGGCTCCAATAGAACTTCTTGAATTGAAAAATCAGTTGCAGGATTTGCTTGTCAAAGGTTTCATTCGTCCCAGTACTTCACCATGGGGAGCCCCTGTTTTGTTTGTTAAAAAGAAAGATGGTTCCATGAGACTTTGCATTGATTATAGAGCTTTGAATAACATCACTGTTAAAAACAAGTATCCTTTGCCTCATATTGATGACTTGTTTGATCAGCTCCAGGGAGCTCAGTACTTTTCCAAGATTGACTTGAGATCCGGATACCATCAGCTGAAGGTGAAGGAGGATGACATCCCGAAAACAGCCTTTCGTACTAGATATGGGCATTATGAATTTGTTGTTATGCCATTTGGGTTAACTAATGCACCTACTGTATTCATGAATCTTATGAATAGAGTATTTCATGAGTTCTTGGATAAGTTTGTGGTGGTATTTATTGATGACATTCTGGTTTTTTCTAAAAATAAAGAGGAGCATGAAAAACATCTAAGGGTTGTTTTACAAACTTTAAAAGAAAAGAAACTATATGGAAAATTCAGCAAGTGTGATTTTTGGTTGCAACAGATTTCTTTTCTTGGGTACATTGTAAATAAGGATGGAATAACAGTTGATCCTACCAAAACAAAAGTAGTTGATGAATGGCCAAGACCCACAAATGTTACAGAGATTCGTAGTTTTCTGGGCTTAGCAAGTTATTACCGACGCTTTGTTAAGAACTTTGCACGGTTATCTAGCCCAATAACTAAGTTAACACGGAAAGGGGTTAAATTTGTTTGGACAGAGGAATGTGATGTTTGTTTTCAGGAACTAAAGAAGAGATTGGTGAATGCTCCAGTTTTGGCCTTACCTTCCCGGAATGGTGAGTTTGTCATCTACAGTGATGCTTCTTTGAAGGGACTTGGTTGTGTTTTGATGCAGAATGATCAGGTAATTGCCTATGCCTCGAGACAACTTAAACCTCATGAGCTGAATTATCCCACACATGATTTGGAATTGGCAGCTGTGGTTTTTGCTTTGAAAATATGGAGGCATCATCTATACGGAACCAAATGCCAAATATATACTGACCATAAAAGTCTTAAGTATATATTCACTCAGAAGGAATTAAACATGAGGCAGAGAAGATGGCTAGAACTGATAAAGGATTATGACTGCACGATTAATTACCATCCTGGAAAAGCAAACAAAGTAGCGGATGCCTTAAGTCGGAAAAATCATGCATCATTAACCATGCTACGTTTGGAACGTGATCCCTTGATTAATGATTTGATAAATTTTGGCTTGGAAGTTGTTGGTGCAGGGAATATATCTGTTTTGTTTCAGGTTTCAGTGCAGTCTTCGTTGTCAGACAGAATTATGAAAGCGCAGAGGGAAGACTGTGAGCTACAGAAAAAGGTAGAATTGGTTAAAATGGGTAAGTTTCCAGAATTTAATCTTGATAAAGATTGTGTTTTAAGGTTTGGAAAAAGGTTGTGTGTGCCTTGTGATTCCCAGCTGAAGAAAGAATTGTTGTGTGAAGCTCATAGTTCTCCATTTTCTGTTCATCCTGGAAGTACTAAGATGTACAGAGACCTTCGAGAGTATTACTGGTGGAATGGGATGAAAAGAGATATTGCTGATTTTACAATGAAATGTTTGACATGTCAGTAGGTTAAAGCAGAGCGACAGTTACCGAAGGGGATGCTTCAGCCTTTGCCGGTGCCAGAATGGAAATGGGAGAATATATCCATGGATTTTGTGGTGGGACTACCAAAGACTTCTCGAGGTAACAATGCGATATGGGTTATTGTTGATCGACTAACAAAGTCTGCTCATTTTCTTTCTATTCGAGATACAATGACATTAGATCAGCTTTCTCGATTGTACCTCAAAGAGATTGTCAGGTTACATGGAGTTCCTCTTTCCATTGTGTCTGACCGAGATCCCAGGTTCACTTCTAAATTTTGGAAGGGACTTCAGAAGTCTTTGGGCACAGAGTTGAATTTCAGTACAGCTTTTCATCCTCAATCAGATGGGCAGTCAGAGCGAACGATTCAAACTTTGGAGGATATGCTTCGAGCTTGTTCAATGGACTATCAGGGAAGTTGGGATCAGCATCTTTCATTAGTTGAGTTTTCTTATAATAACAGTTTCCATTCCAGTATTCAGATGGCACCTTTTGAGGCCTTGTATGGAAAGCGGTGTCGGACTCCTGCGTTTTGGGATGAAGTCGGTGAAAGAAAGTTGATGGGGCCAGAATTAGTAGAGGAAGTGGCTGAGAAAGTGAGGATGATCCAGCAACACATGAGGATAGCTCAAAGCAGGCAGAAAAGTTATGCAGATAATAGAAGGAAAGACTTCTCTTTCAAGGTAGGTGACCATGTTTTCCTTAAAATATCTCCTTGGAAAAGTGTGATGCGTTTCGGTAAGAAAGGGAAACTAAGTCCACGGTTCATCGGTCCTTTTGAAATCTTGGATAAAGTTGGAACAGTTGCGTACCGCGTAGCTTTGCCTCCGAGCTTGTTTCAGGTACACAATGTTTTTCATGTTTCGATGTTGAGAAAGTATGTTCCAGATTCATCACATGTCTTGAGGCCGGAAGAAGTTCAGCTAGCAGAGAACCTTTCTTATGAAGAAAAACCGGTTCAGATTCTTGATCGAAGAGAACAGGTATTGCGGAATAAGGTAATCCACCAGGTAAAGGTTTTGTGGAGAAACCACATGGTTGAAGAAGCAACATGGGAGTCTGAAAATGCTATGAGGGAAAAATACCCTCAGTTGTTTAATAAGTAAATAAAATTGCGAGGACGCAATTTCAAGAAGGTGGGGATAATGTAACATCCCAAGGTTTTCTAAAAATAAATTGAAAATGCTTGAAATTTTGTTTAAAGTATATATTTATAAGTATCCTTTAAACATAATTTTATTTCTTCTATGTTTTGAATTTCAAGAAACTGTCATCTACAATTGTGTTCAGTATGTTATTTCGAGTCTGATGGAACAAACTTGTTTTTTTGGTGAATAGTAACATGCCCTTATGAATAGTAATATGAATAGTAATATGACCTCATGAATAGTAAATAATATTATTATTTTATTTTCCCATGGAAATAGGATAATGGGATCTTAATTAATTTTCCAATGTCACATAAAACTAATTGCACTTCAATTTTGTTATTTTTCGAATTAACTGTGACCTTATTTTAAAATTAAATTAATAATATTTAGAAAATTATTTTTGAAAAATGGAGTTCATTTTTGAATTCTACACGTCGAAAAATGGTTGGGGTAAATTTTTGGTATTTTTCTGAAACTCTTGAATTTTCGGTGAATAGTGAAATACGGTAAAATACCGTATAATCAATTTATCAGTAAAAATGCACTATTTATGACATCATAAGTGATGCAAGGCCACTTGTTTCGAAATCACATGATATTTTCACTAATTAAGGCCACTTGATTTGAGATTATTCATAGTCTTGATAAAAATATTATAATAATAATTAAAATAATCTAAAATACCTCCCCTCCTCCACTATAAATACCACCCTCACTCCCCTCTTCCTCCCACACCTCTCAAGCCTTGAGCATTGTCTAATTTCTGCCAAATTCCCTCCTAAATCTTCTTCCCCACGTCCTAGAGCTGCTGGTCTCACCAAAAGACCAAAATCAAAGCCCTTAAGAAGGATCTCAAGGAGAAGAGATCAAGAGGTAAACATCCTCTTTCTTTTTCATTCTTTCCATCCATTTTATGTTATTCTCTTCCTTTCCCTTTGTCTTTTGTTGGGATATTTCATTTAATATTTCCCTTACTGTCCAAATTTTGTATGATTGATGAGATATTCCATTCCTCTCATCAATCTTGTTTTTATGAAATTTTTAGAGGCGCCGTTAGGCTGCCGAATTTTTTGTAAGAAATTTCTCATGTTTTCTTTATTTCATGATTCCTTCCACTTCTTTCTTCACCCCCTCTTATCCAAGAGGCATGAAATCTCCAGAATCATGTATATTCTGGATGTTTTCATGTTTATGGAAAATTACAAATCATTATTCCTCTCCTCTTTCACTTATTTTAAAGAATCAAAAAAACATTGTCCATTTGTGTCGAATTACCGATATCGTGGACGATGTATTTTCAATTTCCATTAATTATTTCAAGTCTGGTCATGAAACCATTTATATGGTTGAACCAGGTTATAATATATGTTTTATGAATCATATAAGGTTCTGTAATTCTTTTGTACTCATGATTCAAACTTATAAGACTAAATGAAATTGTAATTATCAAAGAACCACTTAAATTATCTAAACGAACATAATTAATGTTTTAACTTATAAATCATCATCATATAAAGAACCAAAGTGATGAATGGTATAATTTATGGTACTGGAATTATGTAAATAATACTCCATTCCAATTCTGGAGTTTCACTTCCAATCAACAAGAACGATTCTTCATGAACCGATTGTGAAAATCACAAAAGAACTCACCCGAAATAATGCAAGGAACAAAATACTAACAAATAAGGGGTGAAATGAGGTTATGAAATGACCATATAAGATGTTATAAACATGAACACGTTTCTTTAAAATCCTATTAACACTCCTTTAACCATTATACAGGAGGTTCAAACAATTTTGAAGTAGGAAAAGCCCAAGGTAAGGGAATTCTTAACCCGATTTCCATTCTTTGGGTTAACCTTCTACTTTATAATTTATGTGCTATTTAAATTGTTTGTGTGATGGGTTCTGTTTATATTATGTTTAGTTATGTGTATTTACAGAGTATATACATATTCCATCCACTCAATTAAGTATCACTTCAAGTATATGATGTTTATAAGGGACTTTTCTTCTAAAATCCTCTTTTAAAATTCTGTTTTATAAGATTCAAAGGCAATGTTTTTATGCTATTATTTATGTTGAATGATTATGTTTTGGATATTGGGCATTGTTTATGATGAAGGGTGGGACCTATATTTCCCTCCAATGCATTGGGTATGAGTAAGTTGGAGGTCGGCCGTATGGTTACTCCAAGTGTAACTGTGATGGTTACACAAAGTAAGGTAGCCGTGAGGGTTACAAATTTTAAGGTAGCCAAGATGGTTACAAGATTATGTAAGTAATGCCCCAATATACCTCTATGATTATAATTATGTTTGTGTGGATCTTGTGTAAATCTCATGTTACACAAAGTAAGATTTTATGGGTGTAAATCGTGAATTTTGAAAATGTTTTCATATGTCTTGTGTATTCATGGACTAATGAGATTTTTCCTTCTGTTTCATACCTTACTGAGCTTTTGTGCTCATCCCAAGTTTTTAAATGATTTTTCACAGGTTAATGGATGAATAATACAAGGAAGGAAGACATGTTAAATGTTGAAGAATTGTCAAGGAGTCTTGTTTTATGTTTTAATGTTTTATATTCTGAGGAAAATGGAAACTGATTTTATGGTATCCACTATGTAACAATGTGTAATGTTGTGAATATTTTGTCTTAATTCTCTAAAGCTCTAAACTTGAAAAGATCCTCAATGTAAAATGAAGTGTTTTCTTGAATAAATTCAAGATTATGTATGAAATAAGTGCGGGTCCTTATAAATGACATAAAAGAGTGTACTTAAAAAGAAAGAGAGGTGTAGGATCCCTTACCTCGTATCCGACTTGACCCGACCGTTCTTTAATCTCCTGAATAATAAACTTGAGTTAATTTCTACTTTCTTATGAACCTTATTAAAGTTAATTATTCCTTTTATATCACTTATTTCAATGTTATAAACATTATGTAATCATTTAAGTTAATAATGTTTGTTCTTTCAATATTTGGTTCTTTAGTCGAAAATGGACTTCTTACAATTACATGTTGTTTGTGTGGTCAAAGGTTCATTATATCCAGAATTATATTCATGATTTAGATATCATATATATCATATATATCCAGCATATACATGTATTTATAATATTACATAATCATTTAGAGGTAAAAATGAAATGCACCGTTCATGGAGACGGTAAGCCGTACGTACGCATGAACGCTACTTTCATTTCTATCTCATACTTTAATGGAAAGAAACAATAATTATATAGAGGTATATTATAATTCCAGTATAACGTCATATATAATAACTTTAAATCCATCCTTTATACGTCCCACATATGGCATTAACGAATCAAATCACTTTGAGGGGGTGGTAGTCCGCACTTCCTAAAATGAAATTATCGTGTTTACCCATAATGGAAACAATAATGGTATGCCATAAATGAAAAATACAGAAGATTAAGGAAATAATAAACATATTATATATCATATATAAAAATAGTGACATCATAATGGCCACCTTTGAAGGTGTTAAATGAGTATTGAACAATCATCGTTTCGGGAGGTAGAATTTCGTCATCCACGGAAACCGTATGTTCATTAACCATTTGATGTAGTTGTGTGAGAGTGTAGCTCGAATAAATATTATAAAAACATCCTAGTATATTTAATATACAGGTTTTGTTACAAAATAAGTAAATAAAAAGATTTAAGGGGGTTTGAGAAGCAAAATAAAACAAATGAACATGAGAGAATGAATTACCTTTAAAAGTGTAACTCCTTTTTATTTGAGCCTAAAGGCTTCCTTTGAAAGGATTCTTCCCAAAGGTAATCCTCTAGGATGAGGAGAGGGATGTGGAGAGATTAAATGGGTAGGGTATGGCCGAGCCAAAGGCTTTAGGAGTGTGTGAAATGAGGTAGAGGTGTGGGCCTTTTATAAGAGGAGAGGAGGGGCTCTTTTGGAAATCATGAAACTATTATTTTATTTTCAAAAGTGTTTCGAATTTCTATGGTCCCACATTGATATATTTCTAAGATAAGATGATAAGGCTTAGAAATATTCCCATACAATAGTTTTTGGACAAGTGTAGGTTTTAGATATTACATTATCTTTCCATTTTATTTAAATCGTTAAATAATGAGGTCATTGTTGCATCATCATGATGTCGTAATTAAATTAATTAATTTAATATCTACAAATTATAAAAAAAAACTACTATGATGTAGGAAATCTTTTTAGATTTCTAATGAATATTTATAGTCAAAATTTGGACTTGTGTAACCCCACTTAAAAACTATTTTAGTAAAACAACTCATGTTTGTGTCAATTTAATTTTAACATTAAATAAATATATATTAATGTCATTTTCCAACCAATGTGTCTCCATGGGGTCCCCAAGTTGACCCATGGGTTGTCTTGGTCGTCCATGACTCATCCAATAGGAGTAGGACAAGTGTCATGGTGTTTTCATTTTTTTATAATATCATTTTTACCTTAAATTACACTAATTACCTCTAATCGCGATTAATTAAAAAAAGTTACTATTCACCAAAAAAATATTTTCATCCCATTGAACCACATTTTACATACTAATGACAACCATGTATGTCGGATTTTCAAAATTCAATACACATTAGTGGTAAACTTTCATTTAACTAAAAAATCAGTTTGCTTGATTACCACTTAGTGGTTTCACTATTCATCAAAAATTGGAGTTTTTCAAAAAATTACCAAAAATTCACCCTAAGCTATATTTGATATTCCGAATTCAAAAATGATTTTTATATTACCTAATTCAAAGAATATAAGTAGAATTAATTAATTTAATAATTAACTCTCACTGTCAAAACAAATTGCATGTTTTTAAGAAACAATAAGTATCAAAAGATTGATACTAGTTTAAGTCTGATTTAAAAGTGAAATTATTTCCAACGACCACTATTGGATTTAATGGTAAAAATATTTTCTAATTTCAATTTAAAACCAATTCAAAAGATTATCTAATCATATAAATAAATTATATTAAAAAGAGGTTTTGAATTAAAACACAACATTTTACACTATTCATTAAAAAATGAACTTTATCGGAAAAATACCAAAAAATTACACAAAGTAAAATTTGATGTCCCGATTCTAAAGAAGAGTTTTATTTGGTCCAAAATAATGTATAAGAGTGATCAAAACTATATTTAATGACAGTTCTCCATCAAAAGGCGATAAGTGAACCTTTAGTGAAAATTAGGGTATAAAAGCCTAAAATGAATTCTTTTCGTATTTTAAGCCTTTATCTTTTATTGGATAAATGTAAAAACATTTAAAAAACATATATAATCATATTTTAGTTATTTATATCCATTCCCTCCAATACAACGGCTACATGTTAACTACCATTTAAAATAATATTATTTTATTATTAGAGTGCAACGTAAGATTCCCAAGAAACTCGTTGTTGCGTGTTGGGTACACCATCGAGCATAGCATCCCCTTTAAAGTCATATTAATATTTTATTCACAAATATGGATAAATATTAAAATGTCATATTCTTTATTTACCTGGGGTGTTACAAGTGATACTATGTCGATGGTGGGAATGATGCACCACGTCCCTTGTTGTGAGTATCGGCATAATGGAACACTCACTATACTAAGTGTTGACAAGATGGAACACTCATCATCTCAAGTGAAAAGCATGATGTCCCCCACTCATTATGAGATATAGGGCATATACCCTTTGTCTTGAGATTGCAGGCTCATTCAGAATGGTTATGGATGGCTGAGTTGCACCCTTATCCAGCCAGCACCTAGTATTTTAGGTATATAGACACTTACATATGCACGTACTTGGTCCATATAGGTGAATGTGATATATAACTATACTATGTATATATTATTACTTTATACATGAAGTTAATAATCATAAATATATTTCCAATCTTGATCTGAAGCAGGTAGGGCCTCCAGGTATCCTTTAGGAACCTGACTGGACTATTGTTTATTTATTTAGTCTTTTTATTATTATATATAGCTAAATACTATTTTACTTTATACTCACGAGAAGGATTCATTTCTATACACCATGGGTGGTAACCTACTAAGATTTATATCTCACACCCTGATCATCCTTCCATTGCACAAGGGTACCCGAGTAGATATCATGTTCGCAAAAACATGGATCATGGATTATGCTAACGTGATTGTACCTACGAGTTAAGAGAATAGGACTGAGATGGAGCTCAAGATGATCGTGGAGTTCCCCCTTAGGGCCTTTTATTTATGTTTTGTGTTCATTTATTTTCATGTATCATGTTGCCTATTGTATGTATACTATTTTAGTATTTTTTTTCTTCATCCAAACATTCATCCATAATTGTATATTGGCATTGGAAATCATTACATATTTAGTTTACTTTATTTTTCTCCCACTCCATCTTCTATTTATTATTTATTCTGATATTGTCTGTTGTTTATTTTTTGATGAACCATTATGCTACATTGATCATGAAGGTATAGTCTCCCTAATATCACCTCATTAGACCCTTGCTACTAGTTGTAAGCCTCTAGAATATGGTTCTTCAAACTTAAAGCCATGTGATCCACCAATTAGGCTATCGTTTTAGTGTTCAGTCAGGCAGGGATGTTAAAAAGTGGTATCATAGGTGGTTTTTCCTTTGTCTAACTGTTTTGGGCTGGTAGAAAGGAGACTAATAATGTTTTGGTGCTTGTTAAATAGTTATGTTTGGGACTAATCACCCTCCCATAGGTAAAAGTCCAAGTGTCTGATGCTAGGATCTATGTTCATTTTGTTTGATATTATAGTTCATATTATTTTTCCTTGATTGATTGGTTTACTTTCCACTGCTTATCGATTTATGAAATTAGGGTATTCTACCCTTGGCATGTTATGGAAAGGAAGTATCATTTCATGCATCATTATAGTAACATAGTGATTTTCATTCCATGCATATACCATGCCATGTAGTTAAATTTCTAGGATGATTTCATATTGTGATTTTGTTCCTTGAGTGAATGCCATGCTTTTTTTTCTTTAGCAAGCCTTCTTATATAACATTTTTGGATGAACTGTTTAGGATGTTAATTTTCTTTCATTATTTAGTGATTATATTCCATGAAGTCTATTTATTTATCTTTTCCTTCCTATGTATAATGCTTATATACTCCTTGGAACATTATGTTAAGTTCATTGCTTGTTATAGCATGCCTAGTTTTTTTGTTAACATGTAATTGGCTGCATGGAATAAATTTATTGGTTGTAATTAAATGGGAACCAGTTTTCAGTTGTAAGGTTTATAGGTTCCTTATAATTGAGAAAAGGTAACCCTTGTACTCGAACCATCTTTTGAGCTTTGTATATAACTAGGGACCATTTTTAAAATGTAAAATCTACTAAGTTAAAATTTTAAAAGTTAATTAGTTTTGATTAAATGGGATCTATTCTATAATATATAAATTGTATTGGAGATTTATAAATTGGATATGGAAACCCATATAATAGAACCATGATTTATTTGACCATGTTGTATTTTTAAATGGTTATAAATGTAAAAGTTGATTAATTTTGATATAAAATTAATTGGAAACATCTATAAAGGATTGTGACTCTATCATAAGAGCATGTTGGTACATATGATTACCTTCCTAAAAATGTACAATTAGGCCCAAGTAGGTCATTTGGGGAATTTTTTTATGATATAACCTACTATGGGTGTTATGAAACTTTAATATTTAAGAAACTGCTATTGGGTTGCATTCTAATGAACCCAGGTTGGCCTAACGGGGCCCTCATGGGTTGCCTTATCTGTTACCAAGTGATTTCATTTTATAATTGATACTTGAGGCTCATTTTTAAGTATTTTAAATGATTAAAGTATGAATTTAAATATATATGATGACCTAATATGGAGCCTTAGGTGGTGTCCTTAGTTTAAACCTTCCTGTAAGTGTAGTTTAAATATCTCCTTGAGTTTCCTTAGAATGGAAATTTGAGCATTTTCTATAGGACTTTTTTTATTTTTAGAATATGATTAAATGATCGGTGTAGGGCCTAGTTAAATCTGTTTAGAATGACCTAGTGATATGGTCGATGCTTGGGATTTTGTAAGGGCTTATCCCTAGGTAGGTAGCACCCTTAGAATTTAAATTCCTTGCTAAATGTCATGAGATTTCAAGAATTTAGTTCCATTTTGGTTTCGTTGTCCCTAGTAGGAATCTTAGCTTTTAAATGAAACTATTGTTCGAACGGGTGTTCATGGTACCTTTGACCCATGTTATGGGATTGGGCATCAATTAATGCTTGATTTCAGTATTTTAGACATACCTAGGGCATGGCCAACCATTTCATACGTCATGTAACACTTTCTTCTTCCTCAGTGATGGATGACTTGGTATGTCATCATCCAGGTTAATAGTCATATGGGGAAATATTAATTTGGGTTAATTATCTTGTATGGTCCACTTGATACTTAAATTCATAGAGAAGATAGCTTATGGATAGTATCAAGGATGTGTTATCTTTCTTCTAAAACCTTGGGGTAGTGTTCATTCTTATACACTGAGTCCATCGAGTTACTAATGGAATAATAAATCACTTGAGTTTGGTGAAATCATTGATCCTTTTTCCATTGAGTATGTTATCAAGTCATCTTTATAGTATAGTGACTTGGGTGTTAAAGGAATCAATTTCATTCCAATGATTAGAATGGTCTTCCAATAGGATCATGTGTTTTTACATTCCAATCAATTGGTGATGGATTTTATTCCAAATGCTATGATGTTCTGATTGTGACTTGGAGTGGTTTCACATATGCATTTAAGGTGAATCTGATCTAGTATACCTATGAGTGGAAATTCTATCTCTCTTTCAATGACTAGTACACTCCTAAGGTGGGGATCTTCATGTTGGTTCTAGTGTACATGTCAGTTCTTTCTCGGAAGCATGATGTTAATGTGTTCAGATGTTTATGCAACCTTTGAGAAACACCATTGGTTATGGATGGACTTCAGTGGGTAATCTTGAGTAATCACAGGATGTCTCAACTGTAAAATAATCATGGTTGGTTAATGATGACGCATCAGCAGGTGAAGTTTATCTTCTTCCAAGAAGTTGAAATGTTATAGTTTGACTACTCTTCTTTTGGTAGCTAGGTATGTTTCATTGGAAACTGTACCAATCACGTCATCTTGGTTATGATAGAGGTGTCACGAATCTCTTAATCCTCTTATTTTACTCTTTCTTATTGATGATCATGTCCCTTATCTTGATGTCATCCTTGATGCACTAATAGAGTGTTGGTTATATGTCATGCTAAGTTTTAAAATATGTTGGGATTTATAAGTGATCTCTATCTAAGTTGAGAGCTGGATGCATGGTTTTTTTATCAAGTCATGGTTAGTTCGGAGTGATACATGGGTTCCTATGTAGGAACTCCTTGTATGGACTGTTAAACACCAGTTGTTTTCCTCTGACTTGACCACCAGGAAGATGTCACTCCTAACTCATTAAAAGATCTGATGTGGAAATTGTGGACTTTTTCCAACATTTCTCTTATAAGAATGAAGTATGTACTAACTTGGGTTAGTTCCATGGACTCTGGTTAAATGAATATGAGGTTACCCCAATCTTATTGTTGGGCTCGTAGGTGATGTTTAAAAGGGGGATATTTCTAGTGGTCTGCATCTGGGTAACACCATTATTCATGCCCAGAAACAATGGTTTAAATTTTTAGGTTATGGTTTTTCTAAGGAACATCACTGGAAGTTAGGTATGGTTTTCGATGAATGTTCTCATTGTAAACACAAACTTCCTTGGAGGAAGGTATTCTGGTTTAGTTTGAGTTATGTCGGTTGTCTGATCCAAGTGTTTTGAGAATGATCAGTCGGGGTGGCTTGAATTGTTTCCTTTTTTCTAAGGATTATAGTAAATAGAGAGTTTCTTCTAGAACATATTTAGGTGGAGATGAGTACCACATGTGTCTGTTGAGGATTTTCATGAAAAGACGGATCAACTTGGATAAATTAGGTCAATGGGAAATCAGCTTCTTGATCATTTCAAAATCATGATAGGAGAATTACTAGAATGATTAGGGCATGCTTCATAAGAAATTATGATGGTGGAGGTTTCATGGTTCTGAATTGGACAATTTTGATGTTAAACCCATAGTGGAAATAAATATCAGCTAGACGTTTAAATATATTATGATGATATCATGTCTCTAGTTAAATAGCCTCGAGTAGGCACTGTTTCTATGTTTCAATCAGAAAAAAAGTGTTGTCTCGAGTTTTGATTGATTCAATGTCATATGATTAAGTAATATTTTTAGGTGCATTGGTCATTTTGAAATACAACACATCCATTAAAATGAGACTTCAATAACCTTATAAGTCAATTGATGTTTTCATTTTTCCCCTAAGGCTTCTCTAGGATGAGAATTTCTAAGGTGGGGAGGTAGTAATGACCCATATTTCCGAGTCAAGGTAGAATTCCAATGGAATTTAAATTTTGGCATTTAGTGGATGGGCCATTATTTAAAAAAATATTAATAATGTAATTCTAAGAGTCGGAACACTTCAAAGTGTTTTTTACTCAGGTAAAGGCTCGAGGGGTCCCTTGGGTGTCTTGTTGAGTTTTGAGAACATCGGGCTCTGAAAATCACAAGTTTGGGTGGTTTACACAAGGCACACGGTTTGTCTGAAACCATGCAACCCATATTAGAAAATAGTGTGGCCTATTTTAGAGGAGAAAAAGGTGTCACACTGGCTATGCACAGTTTACCCAAACTGTCTGCCTATCCCTCATGGTTAGTTCTACTTAGATATTAATTGTTCACTATTAACCACATAGTTGGTGCATGGTTAGTGTAATTATGCGGGACAAACCATGTGATGTGTTTTTCCTAAGAATTGGAAGTTGTATGATTGGTGTACGGTTTGGCCAAACCATGCGACCAAAATGTGCAACCCAGTTTTGAGGGTGATATTACCCTTTTCCCCTTAATGATTTTTAAAATCATTTTCTTTCTCTATTTCTTCTTCCACAAAATGCATGAGACTCCTCACTTTCACCATGGGTTTCTCATCCTCTCAACCTAGTCATAGATAGAACTCCTCATACCATCATCTAAATCAAATGTAGTTGGTCTCTATGGATCCCCATTAGTAATATTTCAATTCATTTTGAATCTTTCTTCGTTTAATATTCTCTTGAAC
Source organism: Viscum album (assembly GCA_963277665.1). Classification (NCBI taxonomy): domain Eukaryota; kingdom Viridiplantae; phylum Streptophyta; class Magnoliopsida; order Santalales; family Viscaceae; genus Viscum; species Viscum album. The sequence continues at coordinate 1,476,297,521 of OY728147.1, read as the reverse complement.
AAGTTATCATGGTACGATCTCATTTTCTCTATTTTTAGGGTGGATGTCTGCTTCTTATATTTCTTCCAAACTGGACTGAATCAGACCTTAATATTGGATGAGTAAATCATCCTAAGCATAAGGTAGGTGGTCTATGGATTTTTTCTCAAGTTTCCATCATTTTAAAAATAGTGTTGTTGCGTCGTACACTGGCCTTTGTTGTGAGTTGACTTAAAAATGTTTTTTTAATCTAAATTGACATGCACACCTTGTATTACTCTTATTGAGACTTTTTTAGTTGTTTGAGGTTGTCAAACTTGATCATGGACACCCCTTGGGTGTTCCAGCATGTTTTTCCCCTTTTTAATTAATTTTTTAAATTCCATGATTTCCTTATAAGAGTTCATATTAGACTATAAATGGAATTTTCCCTTTTAGGTGATTGGATAATTGATTGTAGCACCTAAAAAGTTCCATGTTGAACCTTTATAAACTAAATTTACATATTGGTTTTTTATTTTTAAAATGAATCTTTGTTGTATTAAGTTTAGATTTGTAAATTTGATTCTAGTTATGTAAAATTAATTTTTGATAACCAGTGTCATGTTTTATAACAAAACCCCTTAGATGAGGTGCACTATCTTCTAAGCTAAAAAGTATTGATTAGTTATTTAAATAATGCTTGGCCTTATGCCTTGGGTGTTTCTTTATGCTTTAATGACATTGTTTAATATGAGTAATTATAGTACATGGCCTCTCCTATTATATTTAAATGGAGTTTCCCTCTTTTTTCATAAATGTTTAATTGAACCAAAGAAATTCCTAAGTGTTTGGCCCAATTTAGAATGGGACTGCCCATGTAGGTAATTGCTCTATTAGATAAATTCACCTTCTAAGTTCCTCATTGAAACTTATAAGAGTTTTTTCTATGATTTTAATGGATTAAATGACATGTTTTAAATGTAATTGAAATCGGTGGTATGACCACACCAATTTTTAAATATAAATAAGCATGGCTTAGGTAAATTATATAAAATGGAATTTCATGTTCATGATGGTTTTCCTTGGATGAACTAAATTTTTAAAATGAAATTAATTTTAAAGGGTGGAAAGTCCAAATCATTCAATAAATTATTAGAACATGCTATAATTATAATGAAATTCCCGTAGTTTTGAATGGTCTTATTAAAAGTGAATCATGAGAGGTACTGCCTCATGGAATTTTTTTATAAATATGATTATACCTTGATATAGGATGTGGAATGATAGTAATGGTTCTATTCATAATGGAGGTATCATGCTCCCTTACATTGGGCGTTGAGCATGACGTCTCACATTAGTGATACTATGTGGATGGTGGGCATGATGCACCATGTCCCTTGTTGTGAATGTCGACATGACAGCACACTCATTGTACCCAGTGTTGGAACCAATGTTTTTCTTTTTTATAAATGTAGTATGGTTTGTATTTTTTGTCAATACTCACATGGAAGATCAGGGAGTTCTAATGAAAATGGATCTTATAGTTCAAACTGACAACAGTTCTGAAGGAGGTGTCATTTCCCAATGTTTTCCAAATTTTTGGGTCTAAAATTTTGAGATGGTTTACTTTAAAAAAATTATAATTCCTTATATTCCTAATTAAAATAAGAAAAATACATGAGTTTCATGAACAGGGGATTCATGAATTGTGTTTCATGAAGGATAAAATAAATTTTATAGTGATCTACGTGATAGTGATGAGCATCATAAACGTCGAAGAATTAGAGAATCACGAACGGTGAAACTGATCTCTATGATTATGATAATTGGAGAATCATGGTGTTATGGTTTGAAAGAAATATTTATGATTATGACAATCATCGCGAATGGAAAATTCCCATAGAGCATCACGAATGGAGATCTATATGAAGGTAGTTTTTAAAGATTCGAAAAATCTGCTAAGAGGCAGTAGAGAATCGTGAACTATCGAGCTTATAAATATGAGGCTACCCCCTCTTCATTCCAATGAGTTTTTCAAGGAAAATCTAGAAATGTTCTGATTTTATGAAGCTAAAAGAGATTCGTAAATCTGGATTTCTATGCGAGCTTGAGCATCGTGAAAAGAATACTTTAGTCTTGATTGATTTCAATTCATTTAAGAAAAGGGTTCTTCATGATGATGTGGTATTATGAATTGAATTAGTGAGATTTGAAAAGACAGTTTGTTCCGTGAAGGTCAGGTGATTCTCAAAGGTAGTGATCTTTGGGAAGGATCTTCACGAAAGGAAATTTTGAACATCATTTTTTAATTGAACAGTGATTATAAAGTGCATCAATTTGGGACTGTGGTGCAAGTAGAGTCATGTGATAGATGATAACATAGACTTTAATATTAATTCATTGAAGAAACCTTCAAGTTGATAAACTGGGTTAGACATCTCTAAAATATGTGGGCTAGGAGGAGTTGATGAAATTGTTCTGAGGGACGTAGTGAGCTATACCTAAAATATTTTAAAGGAATTGTGCATGTAATATAGTGATTATGTATAAACTTTTGTAATCAAAAACTAGTAAAGATTAGTTTATTTTGGTATGACTAACACACTATCGGTGTATGCTTCTAGGAGTAGCCCTTAGTGGTGAACTAAGTAAAATTTTTATGTTGTCTCATTGTGTGTGAGTTTTTAATAGGTTCCTACCAATTTGGGAACAAGATCCATATCTTTTGAAGAAAAAGTTGTCACCCTAATTCACCCCTACCCTCTTAGGTTGTTCTGGGGTCCTTCAAGTGGTATCAGAGGCTAAATATTTTTAGTGTTAAATTTTTCCTTCTTTACTATCATGGAGAATTTAGTTAATGTTAGGGGAGTCCCCATCTTTTATGGAAGTAACTTTTAGATATAGAATAACAAGATGAGATTTCATCTAATATATCTTGGAATGGAAGTACTCTTTTCCACTTCATAAGGAATATAGGTCACTGATCCAACAAGGTTGTATATGACTGATACAGATAGAAAAATGCTTGATGCAGATTCTGAAGCATAGAATTCCTTCACTACATCTCTTTCTGATCAAATTTATCTAAAGGTGATGATTTTTACATCTGAAAATTCTATGTGGTAAAAATTAGATAATATATATAAAGGAAACAACAAATTGAAGGAGGCAAAACTACAAGTTATACACAATAGGTTTGACAATATGAAGATTCATCCAGATGAAAATATAGATACCTTTTTCAATTGAATTACTAAATTTGTGGGAGAAATTCGAGGTCTTTGTAATGAAATCAAAGACATTGAAATTGTGAAGAAAATTTTGAGAAGGATTCTACATATCTACAGTCCAAAAGTGTCATCCCTTGAGGAAAGGGATATTTCTAAACTTTGTTTGGATGATTTAATGAGTAGTATGGAGGAATATAAAATGAGATTCAATCTTGAAGATGCAAAAAATTGAGTAAGGAAATGGCTTTCAAATCCATGAAAAAACTTTAGGTGTCTGGATATACAGTTGATGAATATAATGAGGAAGATAAAATTATTTCTCTCCTTGAAAATAAATTCAAGAGAGGAAATGGATATTTGAATAAAATATTCCCTTTTTCTTTATTCATTATGGTAGAGTTGGTCACATTGCCTATTGGTGCTCAAGGAAGCTCAATGATGGAAAAAGTGAAGTGGGAAATTCACAAAAACCTCAGAAAAGGTTTTATAAAAAGAGAGATTTCAAATCTAGAAAGAAATTGTAGAGGAAGAGTTTTGTATGTAAAGAAGAAGATGATGATAATGAATTCTTTGAGGAAGAAGAACTGAGTTTATATATGGAACCCATGAGTCTATGATGGCTACAGTTGAAAATTCAGAATCATCAAAAGATAAAGCTAGAGATAATTAGTTGGTTACTCATAATGATATCAAGTTGAAACTTAAGGATGATATTGGTAAGCCTGAGAATCAAAGTAACATATGAAAAAAGTGTAGAGTAGTTGTGGAAGAATCATAAAAATATGTTTATCAGCTTAAAGTTGAAATTAAATGACTAAAAGAAGTGGTGAAAGAATAGTCAACAACATTTAAAATTTAGGAAGATGTAGTGGAACTGAAGCTTATAATTGAAGAACATGCAAAGGTCATCAATGAACTTACATCCATACTGAAGGAGAAGTCCAAGAATTTTGAGGGTCTTGAAGAAGAATTTGTTACTCTTAGGATTAAATTTGAAAGCGAATCAAATTCAAAGTAAATAAAAAAATAAAATACAATTTTGAATATTATCATATGTTGAGATGAGAGAGAGATCTAAGTGTGGTTCTGAAAGAGTAGATAAGGCTTTGGATGATCAAAGATCCACATGCATGGGAAAAAGTTGAATTGGTTGTGGTATTGAATCATCAAAGGCTGGAAACAAGATGAACCAAAATAAAGGTCAGCTGAAAGTGGGAAATATCACAAAGTCACCTAAAGTCTTAACAAAGAAATCCACAAATAAAACTGAAAGGAGAACTAAAAAATGTCTAAAAGTTTCTAGAAATGATCTTCAGTCAAAATTTTCTCCTAAGGAAGGTAAAATGGGGAGAAATAGAAGTGAGAATACATTTCCACTTAGGAAATGTCAATCATGTGGATATCTGGTCCATACAATGTTATACTATGAAGAGTAAAAGAGCTATTTTAATGGATAAGAGATAGAAATTCAACAAAGGAAAACAAATTCATATCCTATTTCTTATAGAAGAAATAATTTATATGGATATTTTCTTCATTGTTCTAACTTCGGCCAAAAAGTTGTTTATTACAGGTAAAGGAAAGGTATGAAAAATTCCATACAAAACTCAGAGACAAGTCAATACTCATCAACCAAATAGTGTTGCTCTTACAAATAGATTTTATCCTCTAGAATTAGAGTATGAGTATGATGAACCCATGCACATGGGAAATAGATTTGAAATTGCATCTTCATTCTTCACTCAATATAATATTTCATGAAAGAAAATAATAATATTGAGAAATCCAGTCTTGATAAATTCTCTCTCAAAGCTACAAAGAATATTAGCACCTAGATTCTTGATAGATTATTCTCATCCCATAAGATGGGAAATACATATTAATTGAATAATATAGAGAAAATGTATGATATAATAGTCAGGTTGGTAATTATGGTTTTTTGAATATCAAAGGTAGTAGGAGTACTGAACTATCAAGTGATGAGATTAATAAAACTAAAGTTATTTATGTGTACAGTTTGCATCAAAATCTACTGATTGTGAGATAACTATGTAACTCAGGACTTATAGTAACATTTAATCAAATGGGGTGCACTATAAAAGGAAGTACAAGGAATTATATCATGAAAGGATGTAGAATAGATGGAAACTTATATCAGGTTGATAGTAAAGATAACATTTTTTACATGAAAGTTGAAGAATATAACATCTTTTGGCACCAAATTTTGGGTCATGTTAATAAAAAGTACAAGGAAAAGATATCCAAAATGAATATTGTCATGGATATACCTAATATGAAGCATGAACAGGAGAATACTTGTGATTCTTTCATATGAGAAAAGTTTTTCTATAGTTCAAATTATCCAAAGAAGAAAAGGGCATTGAATCTCCTTGATCTCATCCACACAGATGTATGTGGACTGAAAAATGTGTCTCGAACATATGGATAGAGGTACTTCATCTTTTTATTGATGATTTTAGTATAATTTATTGTGTGACGGTTATAAAAAATAAACGATAAGTGGTTTATTACATGAAAACATATCTATTGATATCCAAGAATGATATTGTATAGATAATCAAAGTTTTGCGGTCTAAAAATTTATGGGAATACACATCCATTGAATTTAAAAATTACCTGGAGAAACATGGAATACAACATGAGGTGTATGTTGTGAGAAATCCATATAAAGATAGAGTTTTTGAGCACAAGAATTTATAGGTGAACAATATTTCTAGAACTATGTTGATTGAGAGTCGCATCCCTCTCCATTACTAGAAATAGGTTGTTCAAGATATGGTGTATACTCAAAATTGAACAGGGATTTATATGGGAGAAATGAAGACACCATATAAGTTGTGGCATAGAAATAATCCCTATTTGAAGCATTTTCATGTTTTTGGAAGTAAATTTTTTATTCAAAACAAAGAATGAAATTAAGATAAGTATGGTGATAATGCATATGAAGTAATATTCCTCAAATATTCAATAAATAGTAAAGACTACAAATGTTTCAATAATCATATTAGAAAAAATGTTGAAAGTAGTGATATTCAACAAGCCATTGTCAGCACATGTGTTCTAGTATCATCGGTTAAATCTTGGTGTTTAACCACCTCCCAATGTATGAGGATTTTATGATGATTCCCCTCTCCCTAGTTGAATTAGCTATTTTAATTTGTTTGTTAATGTAATGCAAGTTTATGGGGGAGATATGATCTAGGGAGAGTATGTTTTAAGCTGTAAAAGTCAAAATCAGGCTCCTTGGGTTTATTTACAAAGGTGGGGAATTTGAAATGGAGAAATTCAATGAGTTCCAAATGGGAAGAAGATGAGTTACAAAGGGGTATAATGAGAGGATGGGAATAGATAATTCAATTCAGAGTTATGAGGAAATAGTCAGAGCTTAGCTTAAATATATTTAAGTATTCCAAAATATAAGAACCCAATTCATACTCCCCTTCTTGTTTTACACATCGAGAATTTATCATGTAGACTTAGAGTGTTGTCTAAGTTTTTTCTTTCATATCTGGTTTTGATAGTGGTTGGTGCTTTATTGAATTTATCTTAAAATTGCCAATAAACCCAAAGGGGGGATTATTGGAACCAAGGTTTTTATTTTCTGTAAATAAAGTATGTTTTGTGTTTTTTGTCGATCCTCACATGGAATATCAGGGATTTTTAAATAAAAGGGATCTTAACAGTTCAAACTGACAACAATTTTGAAGGTGGTGTCATTTCCCAGTATTTGCCAAATTTTTGGGTCCAAAATTTAAAGTATGGTTTACTTTATGAAAAGTATATTTCCTTGTAAGAATTATTAAAATATGGAAAAGTAATGATTATCATGAAAAAGGGATTCTCGAATTTTGTTTCACGAAGGATAAAAGAAAGTTGATGATGATTTATGTGAAAGCAATGATCATTGAGAATGTTGAATAATTGGATCATCACAAATGGTGATGGTGATCTCTATGATTAGGATAATTTGATCATCAAGGCATTATGGTTTTATAAAAATCTTCATGATTACAAAATGCATCATGAATGGAAAATTTCTATGGAGAATCATGAATAGATAAGCTACATGAAGGTAGTTTTGAAAGACCTTGAAAATCCATTAAGAGGAAATGGAGCATCATGAACGTCCAAGCCTATAAATATGAGGCCACCCCCTCTTCATTCCAAATATTTTTTCAAGTAAAATACATAAACTATATAATTTCACAAAGCTAATAGAGATTTGAAAATCTGGATTTCTATGAGAGATTGAGAATCATAAAAAGATTAATTTAGTCTTGACTGAAGCCAATGCTTTTAAGAAAAGGGTGATTCATGATGACATGGTATTATGCATTGAATTAGTGAGCTTTATGAAGACATTTTTTTGAGAAGGATAGGTGCTTCACAAAGGTAGTGATCGTTTCATAGGAACTTTGTAAATGGGTAGTTTTGAACATTAGTTTTCAAGTGAACAATGATTTCAGAGCACATCAATTCAGGTATGCGGTGAAAGATGAGTATCATGATAGACAGGGACAAAGACTTTAATTCCAGACCATTGAATAGACCTTCAAGTCGATAAAATAAGTTAGAATTCTATCAAAGTAGTGATCTAGGGGGATTCAACAGAAGTATTCCAAGGGACATAGTGAGATATCTTGAAAATATTGTAAGGTTAGTGTACCTAGCATAGAGTGACTGTGTCTAAACTTTGGTACAGAAAAACTAGTGAAGATTAGTGGATTTTGGTATGAACAACACAATTTCAGTGTATGCTCCTTGAAATAGCCCTTAGTGGTGAACCAATTAAAATTGTTGTTTTGTACCCTTTAATGTGATTTTTTGATAGGTTTAAAAGGTTCTAACCAACATGGGAGTAAGATCTGTCTCTTTTGAAGAAAAATTTGTCACCCTGATTCACCTATCCCCTCTAGAGTGTTCTGGGGTCCTTCATTGAGTATTTACATGATGTCACACTCACCATATCAAGTAATGATCATGTAATATCCCACTCCTTATGAGATATAGGTAGCATACCCTTTGTCTTGATCTTATAGGCTCATTCAAACTGGTTATAGATGATTGAGTTATGCCCTGGTCCATCCAGTATCTAGAATTTCAGGTATATTTCCACTTACGTCTGCATGTACTTGGTCCATATAGGTAGATGTTATATATAAATATACTGTGTATATATTATTACTATATTTATATGGTTATTTTTTAGACATATATTTTCGACTATGAGCCTAGGAGGTTAGAGTCTTCAGGTGTCCTTCAGGAACCTGAGTGGGTTGTTGTTTATTTATTCAGTATTTTTATTATTTCATATACATATACACAGCTTCAATTTATGTTCATGGTATGGATTCCTCTATAGACATCATGGGTGGTAACCTACTAATATTTATATCTCATAACCTTCTTGGTCTTACATTTCACTAGGTTACTTGAGTATATCACATGCTCATAGGAACATGGATCATTACTTGTGCTGAATTGCTTATACCTGGGAGTTAGGAGCACAGGACTGAGTTGGAGCTCAGGATTCTTGTGGAGTTCTCCCTCATGGACTTTTATTTATTTTTTGTGTTCTTATACTACCTTGTATCATGTTTTATATTTTATGTCTATTGTTTTAGTTTTTTATATTCATTTGTACATTCATGCATGATTTTATATTGCCATTGGCCATCATTATATATTTAGTTTACTTTATTCTTTCACTACTCTATCTTTTATTTATTACTCATACTATTTTCTATATTTTATTTCTTAATACATGGATGTGATAATTTGATCATGAGGGTATAACCTCCCCACTATCACCTCCTTATACCCTCATTATTAGTCAGTAGCCTCTAGCATACAGGGAGGTAAACTTAAGGCTATATGACCCATCAGGCCGGATACCATTTTAGTGGTCAATCGGGTTGGGATGTTACAACAAGTTTTCAAAACATATCCAGTAATATAATCCAAATACCAATTTTAATATGAATTTCATCAAAGAATACTAGTATCTATCCAATTACCAATATCAAATATGAATTATCCATTTCTCACATCATTCAAAACTCGTAAAATTAATTATTCTAGTATAATTCATTTCAAAATCCATATACTAATATCATAGATGAAACAACCATTTCCTGTGGAAACATCATTGATTTAATTTATAATTTTCTCTCTTATATATTTAATAGAATAACCCATTTTCCTTGAAAATTTATCTATTTATCACATTATTAATCTTTCAATTAATCATATTTGGTAACAAATAAACTATTTGTTGTATTATGGTATCAAAAACAAAATAATCATTCATTTCACAATAAAGATATCAATATGTTGATTTATATAATTGATATTATTTTTTAATATTATATATTTCAATACATTATCATTTAATCATATATTACTTTTAATTATATCAAAATAGTCAAAAAAAAATAAGGCTTACTAATAATTTTATTTATAAAATCAGAAATCAATATTTCATCATCGAACCATTGCCCACTTTTATTAGTAAAATAAAATTAAAACCACCACTAATACCTATTAATTTTATTCTTCTAAAATATAATAAATTTTTTTTCATTCTACATTGTATGAGATAAAATAGATCAACAATAATAATAAATAATTTATTCAATAATATTTAAAATTATATTGATAAAATTAAAAATACAAATCAAATTGGTGGTGATCATCAGAATTATAAAAATTAAATTGTATAATGTTAAATCATAAAAATAGTTTAATTTTTTCAGAATAAATCCAAAATAACATAATATTGATTGACATATGGAAAATATCTATGATCAAAGAAATATGGAGGATTGATCAAACATGTATCTTAAAAAAAGTGAATTGAGGAATAGACGTGGGTCTAAAATATTGGCTAGGGTTTAATTAAAGGTAGAAAATAATTGACAAGCCTTCAAATAATTTCTAGATGAAATATCGCATGTAAAAATATAAACTATAGATATCGCATGAACGATTAGGGTATGGTAGGGGAAAGTAGATTAAAATTGGGTAAGAGGGTATGGGTGAGAATTGAGGTAGGGTAGAGAAATCATGTAACAAATCTGGGGGGTGGTGTGGGAGAAAAGGCATGAAATATTATGAAGGGATTTAAAAACCATAGAAATAAGTTTCATATATCCATGGGAGTTGATTCCCATGGCTCGATGTGGGATTATATCCATGGGGGTCAGCACCTGTGGATACAAGCTTACATCCATGGACATTCTATTATAGGATTTGATGCCCATAGCTATAGTCGTCCATATATCCATGTTCAAATTGTGACTGTAGCTATATTTTATCTATATAAATGGAAATTTTAGCTCGTGAATATATGTGAAATTTCTAGTAGTATAATGTGAAGTCCTAAATATTAGTTAAATATTTTGATTTTGAACTAGTGAATATATGAAATTCATGGAATTCATATGGTAAGAATTCATGTGTATGATAATTAAGCATAGCTTTGATTAATCTTATAACACCACTATAAAAGTGATACTTAAAATACTAAATGTTATTACTCATTTCAACAAGGTGAATCTTTCTTTTTAGTATCCTGTCTGATTAGAACTCCACGGTTAAGTGTATTTGGTCTAAAGTAGTGTCAGGATAGTTGAACTCCTAGTAATTTTACTAGGGTATGTTTTTGGTGAGCACAAAGCATACTGAAAGAACATGTGTAGGACTATAAAGATAGTCATTAGTCTAATAAGTTACCCTGGTGGGTATGTAGTGTGTTGGGAAAGAAACTAAGATATTACAGGAGGACTCGTGGGGTAAGATGACCAAGTTCATGTCTTAGGAAGGTCAAGTGGTGAAAAATGGTATCAGATCCAATAACCAGTTGGAAGTGCAGTGACACTACCTAGATTTGAGGTGTGGGGTCCAAAACAAGTACATTGTTCTTTAAAAGTGTGGAGAGTGTAACACCCCAAGAAAAGTGAGACTCAAAAGACTAAATTTTATTAATCATTCCAAAAAAGGTGAACCTTTATTTTCAATAGCCTACCAAATTATAACTCTACAGTTAAGCAAGATTGGTCCAGGGTAGTGTAAGGATGGGTAACCTCCTAGGAAGTTTCTTAGTGTGTGTGAGTAAGGACAAGACACACTGAAAGAAAATGCGTTGGATTATGGGTATGGTCATTAATCTAATAAGTGAACCTTCCTAGTGAGTAATAGCATGTGGTATGCTAGGAAAGATAACCAAGGTTTTGCAAGAGGAACCACGGGGTCATATAACTAGGTTCATAACCTGGGGAGGTCAAGTCAGGAAAAAACTTGTCTTGATTAATGAGAGTGATGGCTAGGTAGGTCATATTACTTATGAGTGTAGATACTTGTTTCTAAAATAATGTAAGTGGGAGAGAAACTATTTTTGAAAACTTCAATTTTAAATGAACCATGATATTTTATATGTAAAAGGATTGAAAAAAAATATGAGCATGTAATTGTGATGTTCTGATCTGTTATAAGGTGCATCTGGGTGTTGTTATGTGATTGTTTTTCCTAAGAGTGAAAAAGATTAAGTGTGGTGGATTTGATTCATGTTGAAATCACTATAATTTATTTATATTTTATAAGTTAATTTTTTTTATTTCGTTAACCGTTTTTATTGCTTTTCATTTATTTTTATAGTTTATAGTGTTTTATTTTGTTTTATAATTTTTAGTAAATTATATATTAATATTAGTTATTATTATTAGTAGCAGTATATATTAATATTATATATCATTATGATATATTTTTCAACATTTTATATTATTATTGATTTTAATTATTAGTAGTGTTATTATGGGTAGATTTATTGTTATTACTTTCGTTATTATTTCTAATTTATATTATCTTTTATATTAGTAGTAGTATTTTTATATTTTGTATATTAGTATAATTACAACTAATTATGTTTAACCAGTTTTAATTTTATTTATTATTCCAAATTTTTCTAATTATATATATATAATTAAAACTATATCTAATAATTATATTTATCTTTATTATTATTATTATTATTACTACTTATTATTAGTATGTTTGTTTGTTTTTTTTTTGGTCTTAGGAAAGTGTGCCATGTTTTTCATCCTTCATATACTAGTTATGTCACTGCAAAAAAATATGTTTTAGTGGTAGTTAATTAGTGAAAATTACCAGAACCTTCACTAAATAAATATTATTAAATATAATTTATAATATAAGGGTGGTTTAATATAATAGCAGCTAAATTTTTTTATTTTAAAATTTAATAGTGGTTTTTTTAAACCTCTTCTAAATCCATAAATTATATTTAACATCCTTACCCCTAACCCCCTGATTCCTCCCCCTCACCCCTCTCCCCAATTTAGAATTCCCCTTTCCATCCTGATCCCACCTCTCCCTAAATCCCTAATGGAAATCACCCCCTCTCGGTCCCAATCCCCCCTCTCCCCGACCCCCTGATGGTGACTGAACCCTCTCAGACCCGATCCCCACTCTCACCAACCCCCTATGGTGACCACCTCTCTCAGTCCCAGTCCCCCCTCTCCCTGACCCACGATGACAACCACCCCTCTATCCCAATCCCCACTCTCCCAAACCCCAGATGGCGACTGCCCCTCTCAGCCCTGATCCCCCTTTCCAAAACCCCCAAACCTCAATGAATAATGCCCCTCAGTATCAATCTCACTCTCAATGATGGAAACTATCAATCATATTTGATCCCCCTTCTCCCCAATGAATACTACCCCTCAATCATCCTTCGTCTCTGATCCCCATGACCCTGACCCCCTGCTCCCGATAACAACCCCTCAATGACCCCCATGCTCCTCGAATTTATTTTAAGCAATTATTTGAAATTTTTTAATTTTGAATAATTAATTATAAACTATTATAATTATTTATTTATTTCATGTGGCATGATACATGTTCTCAGGGTGTTTTCATTATTTAGTTTAAGACTTTAAGATTTTATATTTTCATCAAAAGTTAGGTCAATCTTTCAGTTTTGAGTCTCTTATTTAAATTTTTTTTAAATCATAATTTTTTAGGTCCACATTAATGGACATTATAGGTTGTCTTAGGGATAATAGTGGTTTTATATGTTTCATAGAGGGGTTTTGTTCAAAAAAATCTGATCATTTAGCATGCATTTTATGAAAACAAGTCGCACGTAATTTACTACTCTCTTATCAGTTTTAAAAATATATCATAAAGTTAATATATTAAATAAAAAATAATATTAATCATGATTACAATGCATAATTCTTACTATAAGATATACAGCTTCAGATTTCATGAAGCTTTCTCTATGTGCTACTCTCTTCAAGTTGAGTATTTTTTTCAAATGGATTCTGAAAATCTTGTAAAATCATAATTACATGAAATGCTATAATGCATATGGAAACACATTCACCAGATATCACAGTTCCAAGTTCTTGTTTTTTAATACAAAAAATCTTGATTTTTATAATTATCAAAGAAACATCTATCTATAGATAGAATCATGTTTCTGTAATATAAAATAACAAAATAATAATATGTTAAGCATAAAATTAAGTGATCTTTTAATAGTATAATTATGTTCATTTATTATTTTTGATAGATAATAGTACAATAGACATCATAGTAACCTATCTCATAATCTACGTGAAATTCTTCCATGTTATCCGACCATATTATTATAAGGGGTAACATTTATTCATTTATGTTTTTTATGTTTAAAATGTATGATTGAATCATTTTTATGTTGAATTTATGTTATGTAAAATCAAGACCTTACACTGGTCAATAATGAAGTTGGGTGATGTTTAATTTTTATTGTATGAATTTGATTAAACATTTATATCTTTATATCTGAATGTATAGGGATAAGAGTGAAAATAAAATACTTTTGGATAAAATTTAGATAAATTTACTACAAAACACACCTTTGTATGCCAAGGGTTTGAAATAATTTTTATGTTATTCAATTGAAAACTGATCATTGGATAATAGAATAAAATGTTTGTTTCCTAATTGTAAATTCAAGCGATGGTTGAATAGAAACTAAGTATATGAAAATTTTATATTGAAATGTTTCCTACTTTATTTTTATGTTTTATTTGTCATGGTGAATGGAATGTTATATAAATTCAAAAAAATGAAAATCTTATTAGCGAAACACAAAGTGACCCACCAGAGGAGAATTCAGTTATAATTTTGATAAATTAATCATTTAGATTTGAATATTATCATGTATAGTATTTTAATAGATCAAATAAACCTTTAATTGGTCTATATTAGGTTAATCTTGCTCAAAACATAAATTAAAAAAATGATTTTTGTGAATTAATTGAAGATGGACAACAAGAACTGTATGAAGGGTGTGTAAAGTATTTGAAGTCATCATTTCTACTTAAGTGTCACTAAAGAATTACTAAAAAACAAATGTCTATGATTTTATATTTTCTTCATGATTAATTTAATGAATTTAATATCCCTACATCATTCTATGAAATGAATAAAATAATCAACAAACTTGGACTTGATTATATAAAGATACATGCATTCCCTAATTATTTAATTCTTTACTAGGAAAATTTTCTAATAAGGAAGAATGAAGAAAATGGAATACAAGCGTATGGATGTCAATGAACAATAATGAGAGTATAAATCAATGCAACCCCAATAAGAAACAAAAGAAGAAGAAACAATTTAAGGTATTTTTTTACTTTCCTCTGAAACTATACTTGCAAAGATTATTCATATCATGTAAGACTACACATGACATGAAGTGGCATGCTTAGGATAGTAAAAATTATGGCTTTATGAGACATCCAAAACATTCAACATCATAGGTTTTTTGATTCATTGTATCTATATTTTTCTTTAGATCTTTAGAATTAACATTTGGGATTGGATTCTGATGGTTTTAACCCTTTTGTAACTTTAAGTACTAATTATAGAATTTGGTTAATTGTATTGATACCTTATAATCTACCTCCATGTATGTTTATGAAGAATAATTCTTTCATTATTTCGATTATTATTCCTAGAAATAAAATTTTGTTAAATGACATTGATGTATACCTTCAACATCTAATCAAATAATTGCAATAATTATGGTATGATAGTGTGGAAACATATGATCCTTCAATGAGAAAAATATTCAAAATACATATTGCTTTAATGTGGAAAATTATTGAATTTCCTAGACTAGGAAACTTATCCATTTTGGAAACTCATACTAGTTTGTCTTTTCCAGTTTTCAATTTTTATTTTGAACCTCAACAATTACCTCATAGTTTAAAATGGTGTTTTATGTTTCATCATCATTTTCTTGATGCTTCTTATAAATTTAGGCTTAACAAGACACAATTCAATGGCGATATTGAATTGATAAATCCACCAAGGGTGTTATATAGTTCAGAGATATTAGGAAAATTAATGAATTTATTTTTAGAATTTGAAACATGTAATCAATTTAAAGAAGGAGGAAAGGGTTTGAGGTATAGTATCCAAATTAGCAAGAATAAAATAGTGGAATAAAATGAGTATATTTTTTAAACTTCTTTATTGGGAGTTTAATTTGATATTTCATAATATTGACATAATGCATATTGAGAATAATTCTTATGACAATGTACACTACTATAGATTCGGCTTTAAACAGTGAAAAAAATGGGTTTTATCAACGCTTAAGAAGTACTGATATTGTGAGAATTGTTAAAATATGGCCTTTATCAGTTCTAGAAAAAAACACTGATAAAGGGATCCTTATCAGTACTTTTTTAGAATTGATAAAAGGTGCCTTTATGAGAAATTTTTTAGCAATAATAATTTATGGATTTAACAGTACTAAAAACGATGCTGATAAAGCCACCCTTTATCAGTAATTTTTTTTAGCACTAATAAAAAAATTGAAAAAATATATATTTTTTTCAGAACTACAACACTCCCTTTCTCATTGCTCATATCCCCCTTTTTCAGTGCTTTCCACTCCCCAATATTCCATCACACACCCCACAATCCTTGCTCAGTGCTCACAAACACCCCCCCCCCCACCCACCCACCCACCCTTCCTCAGCACTAGAATGGATCCTCTAAATACTTCCTCGTGATGTGACTTGATCCTGTGACCTCCCTTACACATTTCAATTCCCTTTACCACTCTATCAATCATGTTTTGATTTATATTTTACAATTTTTCTATTTTTTTGTATATATTTAGAAGTGTATGATATTTATACACACACAAACTTAAATTAATTTAAATATATTATATATTAATATTTGGGTATATATATTATAATATATATATATATTAATACAAACATATATGTATGTATAAACATTATATATACATTTTTATAAATATATATATATATATATTCATGTATTTTTATTATGTATAAAAATGGTTAGATATTATTTAAAAAAAATATATAATAATTAATTTTATATTATTTATATAATTATTTTTTAATGAATTTTTAAAGTAAGTCTATATATTGTGATATAAATTTTATACAAGACATATATATTTATATGTATATATATTTACATATATATTTATAAATATTTAAATGTAATTGTGTATTTAGATATACATTTTTTATAATGTATTTATAAATATTTACTGTAAATATATTTATATAGTAGATTTAATGATAATGAAATAGCTATAAAAGTATGTTTATATATGATTTATATACACAATATTGATACACATACACATACACATATATTTACATACATGCGTTCACATTTATATTTCTCACATATACGTACAAATATTTACATATATATGTATTTATTTATGTATATATGTATTTATTTATATATATTATAATATTCATATAAATATATATATTTTTATTAACATGCACATGTTTATATATAAACATTACTTGTATAGGTATATATATACATATTTATGCATTTTTATAAGGTAAATGAAATGGATAATTTTTTTATTCAAATAAAATTAATAGTAAATATTTATTTCTATTTGGTTTATATATTTATTTATTTATTTATTTAAATATGTCTAAATATTTATTTATATAATTGATTAATTATAAGTTAATATAAGAAAATATGTATATATTTAATTATAAATAAAACTAAATTATGAAATTTTATAATATTTAAAAACCATAATGTATATATTAATGTAATCCATGGGATCAAGTTTAGTCTCTACATAAAAGGTGCAATAAGACTCTTAAAAAAGCTAAAATACTATTAAATATTAAAAGACTTGGGTATCCGTACTAAAAATTTAGTTTTAAAGGGATCATGGGCCTCTTTTGGCCTCTAAAAAATAGTGACTAAGGTCCCCCCCAAACTAGTTCGGTACATATCCCTTCATAAGACTTTATTTGATATATGGTAGAGCTCAAACGGACACCTGGGTCAAAAGTTATGGTTATTTGAAGTTCAAATCATGTTTTCAAATTATCTTAGACCTTTCATTAATTCATTTAATTTTTAGGTCATCCAAATTTTATTAAATGACTATTAATCGATAATAATTATAAAACTATTAATTAATATTATTTTTTTAATCATTTTATAATTCATTTTTCACTAAATATCTTATATATTATGTTAAATGAGTATTTAGATATATCGAAACCATATTTAAAAATATATATTATATTTAAATAAATATATTTATATTTATATATTATTATATTAGTTTTAATGAAATGATTTTTTTATAAAACATAACCTTTATCAGTGCTATTCAAAAAACACGCATAAATGGGGATTATTATTAGCACTAGTAAAAAAGCACTAATAAATTCCCCCCTTTATCAGTACTTCTTTTCTAGTTCTGATAATGTCCCCCCTTTATTAGTAATTTTTTATTAGCATTGATAAAGGGACCATTTATCTATTCTTTTTTCAATGCTAATAAAGACCTCCTTTATCAGTGCTTTTAGATAGCACAGATAAAACCTAGCACCTAATAAATCCAAATTTATAATAGTGGTAATTTATGCATTACTTAATGAGAAGCATAAATCAAAGGTTCACCATAATACTTATAAGGATTTGTAATCAATGAATATAAAGCATGCTTTGTGGAAAAATGAGAATGGAATGTTTCCTCTGGATATTTTTACAATGAAAAATCATGAGAAAGACATATTCCTTCCAACTTTAAAGAATATAAAAGTGCTGGATAGATATTCAAGTAACATTTCAAGGTGTTTTGACTTAAAACATTGAAATTTATATGGATTTAAAATAGTTGAATCACATTTTTTGATGGAGTAGTTATTTCCTTTGGCATTGTGTAATACATTACATGAAAAAGTAATTGAAGTTTTAGTTGGTTTGTGTACCTTTTTTAGAGTGATTATTAGAAAAATTTAAATCCAACACAGTTTGATAAACTTCAAAAAATAATTATTATGAAAATTTTTCATTTGGAGATGTTATTTCCTCCTTCATTCTTCACTATCATGATTCATTTGACTATTAATTTGGTTGAAGAATCTTTACTTGGTGGAACAGTACACTATCGATGGATGTATCCAATTAAGAGGTTCATTGATACTATTTTTAATTTCATTGGTGAGTTAAATTTTTTAAAATCATTGCGTAAATTGTTTTAATATTTTTCTTATTTTCTTCATCATTTAATTTGGTCATTTAAAATCATATGTGAGGAATAAAGCTCAACCAAAAGGATCTATTATTAAAGGTTACATAGATGAAGAATTATTGACCTTTTGTTCTAGGTATTTGGATGCGGTTTATACTAGATTCAATTATGTTTGATGTGTTGATGGCATCTCCACTAATTATTATTCTAAAAATCAGTCATCAGTATTTCCAACTATTGGATGACCAATTAGAAAGGAGTCAAATTTTACACTAACTGAATTGGAGTTTCTACAAGCACATAGATATGTCCTACTAAATAATATTATTGAAAATCTATTTATTGAATAATTATTATTGAAAACAATTAGTTGACTAAGGGTTTGAGATCAAAATGATCAGGAATTAACAAAATATTTTAATAATGATATTATCAAACGGTTTGACCATCATGTAAGTATATATTCATATTCATGTTATTGAGGTTTAGTTATTTTTTTATGTTAAGTGTAACACCTTATATCTTATTTTATAGATAATTGAGAATCGATCTGAAATATCAAATGATTTTAAGTTTTAGGATTGAGGTCCTCTAAGGAGGGATAATATATTTGATGTCAACAATATTCATGGATTAGGGTTTCATACAATTTATTGCAAATAAGACTTGAGAACTCATAATAGTGTTGTATTTACACTTGTTGAGGTGTGATACTATTGAAAGATGATTGATATAATTGAATTAAACTATCATGGTTAATTTTTAGTTGTCTTATTCAAATGTAATTGGGTAAACATTGATAGGGGTATAATGAAATATTCTTTAAATTTTACTTTTGTTAAGTTCTCTCACTTGATCTATAATGTTGACCATAAAAATCATGATCCATTTAACTTGGATTTATAAGAAAATGAGGATTATTATGTGGATGATGAAATATATGAAGTTTGGATTGTTGTTGTACACTTAAAGTAGAGAGACTTATATGATGTGGGTGATGATGATCAATTGGTACGTTGTGAAGGTGAACATCATGTACCACAAAATGTTGAATGGTTTTTTCTTGACAATATTGAGACAATATAACTTACAATATAGGGTGAAAATGAATCACTCATCACAATGAAGGTTGATAACAATGAAAAAAATGGAAATGAATATAATTGAATGTATAAATTGATAATAAAAATATATTATAATTTATCATTTATAAGTGTTTCCTATATATATATATACATTGTTATATTTTTTATTTATTGTAAAAAACATTTATTTTTTTCATTTTTTATACATTTATTATATTTGAACTATTTTAATTCAATGAATGTTGAGGAACAAAAAAAATTAAGATCCTAGCAGATCATAATCTCATAGCACACGACCACTACAGTCAATTTCAGTGGATCTTAGTGATTCCAATGTACCTGAGACTTGTAATGAGCCATTTATTTCCCTATATTTTGTTTGTATCCCAACATTTTATTCAACTTTGGGGATGGATCAATTGCTCACCCCTCTATCTAGGGGATATTTGTGAGTTATCATTACTGGTATATATGTCATTGTGAAAAAAACTATATATTTTATTAATTGTTTAATTAATTTTTTAAATAGATAAAGATAAAAATATAAAAGATATAAATATGAACATAGAAGATGTATGGAACCTGAATCACTTTAAGATTTTCATTCCATTTCATGAGTTCGGGGTGCATACCAATGATGCTTTCAGAATCTATGGACAAATTATTGGGAAGCTTTCTTACGAGATGGTGAGCTTTCTCATAAATTATAAATATTGGAAACATATTCCCATAGCTTGGTAAAAGAGTTCTTTGAAAATCAAGTAAATGTAGTATTAATTTAATATTCATTGATAACTAATTTAAAAGGCATGAGTAAATTTTTTTAATATACTTATAAAGTGTTATGTTTTTTTCTAGATTTTTTTATTTTGATGCCCCTGAATCCATTTCATGCCCATGAAATCTAAAATATTTGGGCAATTAATGGAGATATTTTATATGGAGATTATGGAATTAATTTAATGACATGTCTATAAGCTCATTACTTATGTATAATAAAGTTCCTAAAGGTGTTTCTCATAAGAAATGGAAGTTTCTTGTCAATATTAACAGAGATGTATCTCATAAGGTAATTATGTATTTTACAGTATCTTCATAACATAAAAATAATAAAATTATAATTTTTATTAATATTTCTATTGTTTTGTAGTAATTATCTAAAAAATTATATGAATCATAAGAAACAATTCATTCCTCATATCGCTAGGTCTCAAATTTTTTCAAGAAAAAAATACTTTTGGTCTGTATTTTATCCATTAGTATTTATATCATTTTATTATAAGTCAAGGTTTTTCCTAATTTGTTTAAATTTTTTTATAAAGGTTAATGAATTAGGTCACT
Organism: Viscum album; assembly: GCA_963277665.1. Lineage (NCBI taxonomy): Eukaryota > Viridiplantae > Streptophyta > Magnoliopsida > Santalales > Viscaceae > Viscum > Viscum album. The sequence goes on along the minus strand of OY728147.1, from coordinate 1,476,276,294 downwards.
ATATTGGCTGAATAGAGATGTAGTTTAAAGTTCATAGGAAACCTGATGGTCTTTTTTTAAACTAAGCTACCAAAGATATTGGAGTAAGTGCTTTTCATTACTACTTATTGTCATTTCATTACTTTAAAAACATAATAATGAAAAATATACTATAACAAAAACCAAAACTTAAACCCAATTAAATTATGCTGGCTACATGGATCAAATGATGTCAATTTGGAATTATTTGATCCATCTAGTCAGACTCATATAATTGGGTGAAAACCTTGTTTGTTTTCATAATTGATTTTTCATTATTATTTTTTTATAGTAATAAAATAATAATAAATAGTATTAAAAAATTATTAATTAGATAATATTATGAATTTAAGATAATTTAAAAAATCATTGTTAATATTTTTGTATTAACATGTTAAAATTCAAGAATTTTGGGATGAAAACCCTTCATAATCATCATCGATTTCCCAAAATAATATAGTTGCAATCATTTTAGGGAAGGAGAATCCCAAAAATGTATGGGCGTAGTTTCTAAGCCTACTCCATTAGGTATTTTTGGTAGGGAGTCATTGTTCGTTACTTCTACACCCAGTGAGGTTTTTATTAGTGTCTTTGATTTGGAATCAAAAATAGAAATTGACAGGTTGAAAGAAAAATTGTAAGAATAAGAATCTTATAGGAAAATATAGGATTAGTGGCATTCAAAAATGAAAAATTATTTATTTTCTCTATTTTTAAGGATGACTAACATGATCTCTGAGGAAATTTCTACCCTCATAGCTCATCATTTTAAGGTAAATTCTAAATTCCATATATCATTCACACATTTCTAAAGAACATGTACAAATTCCATAAATAAAACTAAAATGACACTTTTATGTTGGAAACATAGAATTCAAGCCATATCAATCACACCATATTATGGATTTATGTTTGGTTTATTCCTACACATCTAAAATAAATTATGGAATGTTATCCTAAAGTTTGAAAACAATCGTAGCTTTTTTGCTTGATTTTGACTTAGTAAACAGTTTTTAAAGGTATTAAAGACTTTAAAAATGTGTTATAGGGGGTCAAACCTAAGAAAAAGATTTTTTATTTCTATAAAATATGATTATAGTTACTTTAGATTTATTTTTAAAATTTAATAATGGAAAACACATAATTTTCAGTTACAGTTTTTCCAAGATTCTTGAAAACGAATTTTTAGTGTTTTAAAACACTAAAACATGTTTGTAATGGTTAAAACCATATAAAAGGACCTCAAATTGATATGAAATCATGGGATAAACACTATTGAGTTATTTTTTTTGTTTAATCATAGAAAACATGTCAATCTAACATGTGGTGTGGTTGTAATGACTTGGTAAATAGTTTTATAGGTACCAAATCCTTTAAAAACATATGATAGTGGGTAAAAAATAGGAAAACAATGTCAAATGGCTATGAAACTAGAGAAAAATTACCATATTTTTATTTTTAAAATTTAAGAACTGATGACATGTCATTCAGAGTTATGATTTTCCTAGAATTCCTATAAATGAAATTTTAGTATTTTAAAACACTAAAACGTGTGTGTAACAATCAAAACCATAGAAAAAAACTTTAAATTAATGTGAAATCATGAGAAAACCACCATTAAGTTATTTTTGATGTGTAATAGTAAGAAATATGTCAATCCAATGTGTGATATGGTAGGAATGACTCAATAAAAAGGGGTTAAAACCAACAAAACTATGTCAGATGGTCATGAAATATGGGGAAAATTATTGTAGATAGATTTTTAAAATTTAGGAATTTATGGCACATCATTCCAAGTTACGATTTTCCTAGGATGTCAATAAACATGTTTTTAGTGTTTTAAAATACTAAAATGTGCATTTAATGGTCAAAACCATATAAATGACCTTATATTGGTGTGAAATCTTGGTAAAACCACAATTGAGTTATTTTTTATGTATATGTGCACACAAAATGTCAATATTATGTGTGGTGTCATTGGGATGACTAAGTAAACAGTTTTTAAAGGTATCTAAACCTTAAAAAACATGCATCATAGGGGTCAAAAGCAAGAAAATGATGTCATATTTCTATATAATGAGGTGAAAATGATTGTATATTAATTTTTGAAATGTAGTAATTAACATCAATTCATTTCTTATTATGATTTTATAGGTATTTCTATAAATTCATATAATGTCCCAGACATCCTATGTCCATTACTTTCTGAAAATATATTGTTTGAGGTGTTCTGGGAGGTCACGGTGGCTCATTTCAATAGTTTTCATGTTTTTAGTTTTCCAATGATGATTTAGGACCGGTAGGTCATAACGGTGAGTCATAATAGTGACTCACACCAGTAGGTCAGGATCGATGAGTCAAGACCGGTGACTATAAATGGTAGTTCATGATGGTGAGTCACTGATGGTGAGTTCCTGACAGTGAATCACGATAGTGAATCGTTGATGGTTACTCATAATAGTGACTCACTGACGGTGAGTCGTAATGGTAGGTCATCAGCAGTGACTTGTGACAATGACTCATCCAATGGTGAGTCGCTAAATGGTGATTCATCCAACGGCGAGTCATCCAATGGTGACATGTCCACTGGTATCTCACTGAATAGTGACTCACCCAATAGTGATTCATTTCTAGTAGTTTTTCACAATTCCAATTTTCTCCATTTTCTCTATTTTCCCCCCTTTGATATTTCCTTTAACGTAAAATTATTTTAATGCCATATTTAAATGGTTTTGAATCCATTTTTGTGGTTATGGATATTATATTTAATTTCCTAAAAAACCCAGAGACTTCTAAATAGCCAAACCATGTGGTATTGGTCAAGATCCAACTTTGATGGATTTTATAATTATTCCTACCATTTATATATTATCTAGATTTTTTAAATACAAGACTCCTTCTCTGTGCATTTCCATTTTCTCTTGATACGATATGTTCCTCATATCCTTTATTCCCAAGGAGTTTTGGGTTTGTGATATGGGCTTGGATTTCATTTTCTCTGGAGTTTTCTACTACATGTGCACCCCCTATCTTGGCGTAATAAGGAGGTGATGATCATCTATTCTTCAAGGTAGGGATCCCTTCATCTTTCTAAATTTTGTATCATGTAGGGTGGGTGTATGAATGTATCATGGTGAATATAGTTGAATAAAAATTTAATAAAGATAATCGAATCTATTTTAAAATAATAAATAGGAGCTAAGGAAAGTTACATATGCTTATTATTTATTTTTATTTTGATCCATGTTGTGAATTTTTTGTGTTGTATGCCTGCTAAAAATTAGGTCATTGGTGGTATTTGTTATCATATATGTGTTGGTTATGAATCCTTTTATTTGGTCTTCTACATAATGGTTGTATATGTGAAATTTATTAACCATATATTTTTTTTAAATAAATGGATTCCTCATGACCAAAATTGTTCTGTGATAACCATTGAATTTTTAATCAAAACTAAATAATGGATTCCTTATTAAATCTAGAAATTTGTGCCTTGTGTGGCTGTGTGGTGATGTGGTTGATATCAAAACTGTGTGTGGGGTACTTCAGGTGGTGTAATGGAGTCTCAAGTTGAGAGATTGTTTTTTTGTTTGATTGTGGGATAGATAGAAGGTGTTATACATAATGGTTTTGTTTGGTTTGTGTAGATGTGTGATGATGGGTACAGTATGGTTATGCAACAGGGCTGTTGCGAATGGTTGTGATAAAAGGTTTTGTTGGGAGTTGCTGTGATTTTTATTTGTTTTGATTTGGTGGATGGGTTGGGAGGGATGACATTGAATAAGGATGATGAAGTGGGTTAATTTTACCATGGTCCTTCTCCCTCTTTGTGACTTTTTCTATGAGTCTTTACATGTGTTTTTCTTGGTATTTACCCAAGTAGGGATGTAATAAATAAAATAATTGTTTAATAAAGAATGAGAACTGGATAAATGAATTGGTTGGAAGTACGAAATGAGTTGAGTCATACTATATGGTTATGCATTTAGAGGTTGCAGCAAAGTTGGCAGTATTGTGGGATGGTTGTTATTTAAGAACCCATAGGTTGGGCTGAGTGTTTGGTATCTATATTTATTACCTTTATTTTCCTTGTAATTTCTATATGTACCCACCTTAGTTGATAACTATGTTCCAATCACCCCCATCATCATGGGGTAGGGTTTTATTTCCTAACTTCTCGATGGAAGTATGGATGGATAGTTACTTGCTCTTCACTGCTCCCTATTCTAGGCATTAGAAGCCCAAGTTTCTTTGGGCGGGTTGTGGTGTGGTTTGTGAGACCCAGGTGTCTGTAGGTGAGTTTTACTTTCCCAAGTGTTTTTGGAATGATATGTATTGTGATTCCCATGTGTATTTGGGATGAGGTGTGGTTATGAGGCCTAGGTGTCTGTGTGTGGGATGTGTTGTGGTTATGGTCCAGGTGTCTGCGGGTGGGATGAGATGTGGTTATGGCCCATGTGTCTATGGGTGGGATGTGATTTGGTTTGTGTAGCCCAGTTGTGTGTGGAAAGGTTTTGACATGGGTCTTGTGGAATAGGTAGAGCGCCATGACGTTTTCTATTAGATTATGAGAAGATAATCAGTGGGAAGTAGTGTAGGGTACCCAAATCATCGATGTGCTTACTATATTAATTTAAATGACTTATGTTAGTTGGTGAGCTATCCTTGGTGTGATTGGGGTGGCTAGTATACCTTGTTAGGTGTTGTTTGTTTCTGTTGTTTTATCATAGGGAAATTAGTATGCTTCCTCCACTTGTGCATGAGATACCTTTATTTTTTCTACTAAGTATACTTGCATTCTCACCCTATGTATATAAAACTGCTTTCAAGTTTCTAGGAGGACTATATGGATCGTGTTGGGCATTACTAGCTCAAAATTTGGGGACAATTTTTGTGTCACTTCTTAGATTTAATTTTGGTAATTTTTGGAGTTTTTTTGTATTTTTGTAACAGTTTTATTTTAAACATTCATGTGGGATGGATTTTAGATTTCTTTTATAAAAAGTGCTTAGAGTTGTTTTGTGGATGGAACATATTATCTTTTGATCATGTTTCCTATAAATAGGGTAATGCCTTCCATTTTTTGAGATTCTATGCCCTTGGTTTTGGTCACTACCATTGGGCCTACTGGAGGCGGGACTTGGGGGTTATTATCCTCCTTTCTTCATCTTTAAGGAGGTTTGCAACACTTTATCCACCTTTAAGGAGGTTTGTGACACTTAATCCATCTTGAATAAGGGGTTCATGACCAAATGGTATTAGAGGATGATGGTTGAGAGATAGGATGGAGTTTAGAGTTAGGAACAGTGAGGATTGTATGGTTTGGTAGGGAAATAGTGTTAGGTGATCTTGGTGGATGAAATAAGCCAGGGAATACTGGCTAGGACACAGGATTTTAGGCCCCCTAATGATCTGATGCAAGGACTCTAATCCTACCAAACTACCAAGTGATACTACACCATATGTAAGGTAGATACCTTAGGAAAGGTGCATGTATCATAACGACTTGTGTTCCTATTTTAATTTGGTGTTTTGGAGAAATTGAAATAATTAATGAGTTAAAATGAATCTAAAATAAAATTCCATACTACTCGGGTTTATAAATTCCTTGTTTACCTCTTTCATCTATGGCACCTGATCATCTTCCACATGTTTCTTGGGTAGTCAGTGTTCAGCAGGACAATCCAGTTGATTAGAGGAGGGTTGATATAGTGGGGGAGGATGACCAATGGTAGAGAATGTTATGTGCTTTCTAGAAGTAGACCTTGGGAAAGTAAGATGGTGGTGTTTTGGACATGGATATAGAGATATGGCTTGAGGATCTTGATATCATCTTCACTCTAATCTGGGCTTTTGTGGAGTACTAGGTTACCTTGGCAGTGAGTCATATGAGGGGATTTGTGGGTCAGTTTTGGACATTATACTTGGGGGGAGGAAGGAGGCTGATATTCTGTGGGTTAATTTTGAGAAGGAGTTTTGGGAAGAATTCATTTCATCGACTATGAAGGTTGAGAAGAGAAAGGAGTTACTATCCTTCAAGCAAAAGAGTATGTCAATATGGGATTTGGGGATTAAGTTCAAGGATCACCTTCTCTTTTCCCTCGATCTTTCTATGGATGAGGAGTCTCGTGCAAGATGCCTATAGGAGGGGCTTTGTCCTTCTATCCAATACATGGTTACTCCCTTTACCTTTTTGACATACTTAGAGGTTCAGAAGAAGTAAAAGGTGATAAATATGATGAAAAATTGATGAGGTATACCATGAGAGGTAAGTTAACAGATCTCTTCACAGGGAAAGTCCACCAACAATAGGCCTTAAGTGATAGGGCCTTCAAGGTTTCGACTGGTGGGGAATTGACCTCAGCAGTTTCCTTTTTTAACTTCCGACCCTCATACATTTTCTATGAACTTAGGAACAAGGTGTTTTTCTCATGGATCGCATGGGATCATCTTCAAATTTAGTTCCCAATGGCCGGTTGAGCTCAGTATGGTGGAGGTGGGAAGGTTCAGTGTCCATCTCAGTAGCAGTTGCTGGCAGGGTAGTTCTAGTAATAGAGCAGGTAGGGTGTTCCTCAAGGAACTAAAATCATTAATAGTTAAGGAGGTGGTTATTAGTAGAGGGGAAAAGGATCTAGGCATGGTTAGCTGCACGTGGAAGAGGCTACGGTTTCGACAGGGCCAAAGATTGTTCGAGGTACAATCAGTTTGTTTATTACTCTTGTGTGTGATTTGTTTGATTCAAAAGCTTCACACTCCTTTGTTTCACCTATTCTATCTCATGCTCTAGGATAATACATAGAGAGGCTTCTCATTTCCCTGGTGTTGAGTACGCCAGTCGAAGTACATACCAAATTGTTTGATGTATGTTGAGTATGTGGACTGATGATGGGACTGCATCAGTATCGTTGGGATATTTTCTTGCTACAGATGATTCTATACAATTTTATTCTCAGCATCTACTTCTTGTATTTTTTTCATGCCGTTATCAACTACTTTCTAAGGAGGTTCGAGTTTTCAGACATGGATGGTTGGTGTGTGACTTTCATTAGTGAGCCGAGTTTCCAAGTGGGCAGTCGGTGTGTAGATCCTCTTCTTTCCTTATTGGTCAAAATTTCAATAGGATTAGTGGATATTAAGGAGGTGTAGGTTCCTAGAGTTGTTATGAAGGTCTTGGATATTTTCTCCAAGGAGTTTGTGACTCTACCCCCTTTACGTGATGTTGAGTTTGGGATAGACTTACAGATCGGTGCTTGTCCGATTTTGATGGATCCTTATCGGATGGCACCTTATAATTTGTGGGAGATGAGGATTAAGATTGATGAATTGATGAAGAATGCATTTATCCAGCCCAATTTTTCATCATGTTGTGCTCTAGTTTTTTTTTTGAATAAGGCGAATGGTGGTTTGAGATTGTTCATAGACTATTGATGGTTGAATTAGGTGATAGAAAGAACTATTATCCTCTTCGGAGGATAGATGATATTTTCAACTAGATGAGAGGAGAAAGTTAGTTATTTAAGATCAATCTATAGTCTAGATATAACCAGTTGAGAGTGAGAGAGGTCGATATCCTAAAGACTACTTTTAGGTTCAGGTATGGGGACTTCGAGTTTATGGTCATATCGTTCAATGTTATGAATTCACCAGTTGTGTTCATGGGGCTTATGAACTCTACCTTTCATGAGTTCCTGAACCAGTTTTCCTTCAAATTCATTGATGACATCTTGATCTACTAAAATTCAAGGGAGGATCATATTGAGCATCTCCAAACTTTCTTACAGGTCCTTCGATGACACTATCTCTATATAAATTTGTCTATCTGCAAGTTTTGTACACAGGAGGTACATTTACTTGGGCATGTGGTGTCACAGTAGGGTGTAGCAATGGACCCTTCTAAGTTCAAGGTGGTTTTTTCCTAGGTAACACCCAATAATTTGGTAGAGGTTCACAGTTTTCTAGTTTTGGAAAGCTATTACTAGAGATTTGTACCTGATTTCTCTTGATTTGTAGCTCCATTTACAACTCTGACTAGAAAGGACCAGGATTTTGTGTGGAGTAAGAAGTGTTAGGTAGTGTTTGGATATATAAAGGGGGATTTTTTTCAGCACTCCAATGCTTCGGTTTCAAGAGGAAGGGGTTATTTCTGAGGTGTTTTTTTAGGTTTTCTATTTGTGTTGGGATGTGTGCTAATGAAACAGTGGGGAGTGATCTCTTATGGGTCTTATAAGTTAATCCCCTGTGAATGTAACTATGAAACCCATGATCTAGAGCTATTAGTGGTTTTTTTTTGAGCTGAAGTTGTGGAGACATTACCAAATTGGGGAACACACTTTGGTCTTCATGGATCACAAGAGATTGAGGTATATCTTTTCCCAGTGAAATATGAACATAAGATAGTGTAGGTGGATGGATTTTCTCCAGGATTATGATTTTGAGATATCCTATACCTCAGGGAAGGGAAATATTGTGGCCGATTCTCTGAGCATGAATTCATAGAAGGATGTTGTTCAAGAATCTATGGATTCTTGGAAGGCAGTGGAGGAGTTGGAAACCCTGCACTTGGATGCAGGAATGGATGGTGGCCAAGGCTATTTGTTTCAGATGATGGTGCATTCTTCTCTGATGTAGTATTTGGAGGATTCTCAATGGGGAGACTCAAAGTCATAGGTGATGCGTGATCATGTTTACCATGGTGTTTCTCAGAAGGGATGGTTAAAGGATGGTCAAAAATAGATGTTGTTCCATGTAAGTTTGTTTGTTTTATTGATGATGTGTGAGGGAGTCCTCTATGAGTTTCATAGATCACCCTTAGCAGTACACCTGGGAGTTTCCAAGGTGTATCATGGATTGAGGGAGAAGTTTTGGTGGCTTGGGATGAAATAGGAAGTAGCGGAGCTTGTGGGAAATTGATTAGTGTTCCAGATAATGAAGGTCAAGCACCGTGTTCTCAATGGTTTGTTGCAGCCCTTATATATCCCTGAGTGGAAGTGGGATGACATCTCAATGGATTTCATCACAGGATTACTCAGGGCTCAGGGAGGCTATGATGAAATCTGGGTAGTAGTGGATCATTTGATTAAATTGGCTCACTTCTTAGAGATTAAGGAGTCGAGAATAGTATATGCATTGTCCAAGAGGTATGTGGATGATGTGGTGTGGATACATAGAGTTTCTAGATCCACTATCTCGGATTGGGATTCATGATTTACATCATGATTCTAGAAGGGATTGCAGTATGCCTTTGGCACCAGCTACGCCTCAGAACTTCCTTCCACCCTCAGACATATGGGTAAATAGAGCGGACCATCCAGATGTTGAAAGATATTTTTCAGGCATTCATATTAGACTTTGGAGGATCTTGGGTGTGACACATTCTTTTAGTAGAGTTCTATTACAATAATAGTTATCACTATTCCATTAGAATGAACCCCATTTGAAGCTTTGTATGAAAGGTTGTTCCAGTCACCCCTGTGATGGACATAGGTTTGGGAGATAGATATTCTTGGTCCAGAGGTAGTGTAGATCACAAAAGAGAAGGTTCATATTGTTCATGAAAGGATGAAGGCAGCACAGGACCGGTAGAAGTCATATGTCGATCACAGGAGGTGGAACTTGGAGTTTGAGGTTCGGGACCACGTGTTATTGAAGGTTTCCCCTTGATGTGGGAAGAGAAGGTTCAATAGAGGGAGTAATATTTCTCCCAGGTTCTTCAGACCCTTCAATGTGTTGGGATGAGTTGGCGAGGTGGAATACTAGTTATCACTTCTATCGAAGTTCTAAAGGATCCATGACATCTTCCAAATCTCTCATATCTGTCATTATCTTCATGATGACTCCCATGTCAATGAATGGGGATATTTAGATATCAAATATGATGCGACATATGTGGAGAAGCTAGTAGAGATCCAAAATTTTCAGGAGAAGGTGCTTAGTGGGCAGACCATTCCTTTGGTTCGCATGTTGTGGAGGTATGGTGGCCTTGATGAGAGTACTAGAGAGTGAGAAACACAAATGTGTGCCCAGTACAAAGAGTATTTTTGAGTTATTCCTTGTTATGTTTTTCCTTATAATGTGATGTTTGAACCTTTTTTACTATGATATGATTTTTTTCTTTTCTGCAATATGTGATGAAGTCCTGACATGTAGAAAAATGAGGAATTTGTTCCTAATTGAGATGCATTAATTGATATGTGATTAAACCTATTCGGGTGAGTCAATTCCGCCCAGAGAAGATAGTATCTTGACATAGAGGGAGGATTCCCCCGATTCGTGTGTTTAGGACAATGTTTGTTTTTTATGCTTGGGTGGTGTTTCTTTTGATCAGTTGGTTTATCAGATGTTGGAGGAGGTGTTCTTGGATGTTTATGTTCCACTCAAAATTTTTAACAACATAGGGTGGTTTATCATAGAACTTTGATGTTGGTAGTAGTGTTTCAAGTGTAGCAGGATCCTTGAGTGGTATCTCATGGGGTGGTTGTTCAGACCCCTCTTTATTTGTGGCTTGATTTTGAATTCTCGAGGGAGAGAATAGTTTGATAGGTATCTGATGTAATGGCTCAGACCTCCCTAGTCCATTAATTTGTAAAAATACAATGTTTGAGGTGTTCTGGGAGGTCACAGTGGCTCATTTCAAAAGGTCACCAGTTTTCCAATTTTCCAACGGTGATTTAGGACTGGTAGGTTATGACGATGAGTCGCAATAGTAACTCACACTGGTAGGTTAGGACTAGTGAGTCAAGACTGATGAATCGCAATGGTAGGTAGTTATGGTAGGTCACGATGTTGAGTCGCTAATAGTGACTCACGATGGTGACTCACTAACGGCGACTCATGACGATGACTCACCGATGGTGATTTGTAATAGTAGGTCACCAGCGGTGACTTGTGTTGGTGAATCATCCAACAGTGAGTTACCCAATGATGACTCATCCAATAGTGAGTCTTCCAAAAAAGACTCATCCACTAGTATCTCACTGGATGGTGACTCACCCAACGGTGATTCATTTCCAACAGTTTTTCAAAATTCCAGTTTTCTCCAGTTTTCCTAGTTTCTCCCCTTTGATGTTTCCTTTTACATAAAAATATTTAAAGGAAATATTCAAATGGTTTTGGCTATTTTAATGGATATGGATCATATATTTAATTTCCTAAAAATATCAGAGACTTATAAATAGTCAAAACACATGGTATTGGTCAAGATCCAACTTTGAGGTCTTCTAAAGCCATTCCTCCCATTGATATAAGATCTAGCCTTTTAAAAGTTGATACTCTTTCTCTGTGTGTTTCCCTTTGCTCTTGATATGGAATGTTCCCCAAAACCTTTCTTCCTGAGGAGTCTTGTGTTTTTAATGTGGGCTTAGATCACGTTTTCCCTGAAGTTTTCTACTGCATGTGCACCCCCTATCTTGGAACAATAAGAATGTGTTGATCATCTAATATTTGAGGTAGAGATCCCTTTGTCTCTCTAAATTGTGTATCATGAAGAGTGGGTGTGTGAATGTCTCATTGTGAATACAGTTGAATCCAAATTCATTAAATATAATCAAATCTATTTTAAAATAATAAATAGGGGTTGGGGAAAGTTATTCATGCTTATGCTTTATTATTATTTTGATCCATGTTGTGAATTGTATGGTCTCTATGCCTGCTGAAAATCATGGTCATTAGTGGTCTTTGTTTGTGTACCTATTTTGGTTTTGAATCCTTGTCTTTGATCTTATATAGAATGGTTGTATATGTAAAATTGATTAACCACATATATTTGGTTAAATAAATGGATGCTTTGGGATCAAACTTGTTCTGTGATAACCCCTAAATTATGAATTGGAACTAAATAAGGTATGCCTTGTTAAATCTAGAAATTTGTTCTTTGTATGGTTGTTTGGTGATTTGGTTGATAGCATGACTAAGTGTGGGGTGGTTCGGGTGGTGTAATGGAATCTCAGGTAGAGATATTATTTATTTGTTTGATTTTGGGATGGATGGGAGGTGTTATACAGCAGGTTTGTGTTTGGGTTGTGCAATTATGTGATCATGGGTGCAGTGTGGTTATGTAGTGGGACTACTAAGAATAGTTGTGATGAAAGGTTTTGTTAGGAGTAGCTTTGAGTTTTTGGTTGTTTTGGTTTGGTGGATGGATTAGGAGGGATGACTTTTAAGAAGGATGATTAAGTGGGTTGATTTTACCGTTGTTCCTCTCCCTATGTGTGGATTTTTCTGTGTGGATTAACATGTGTTGTGCTTAGTAGTTTTCAGAGTAGGGATGGAATAAATAAATGAATTGTTTAATAAATAATGAGAACTAGTTAAATGAATTAGTTGGGGGTATGAAGTGAGTTTTTTCATGCTGTGTGGTTGTGAATTCATAGGTTGTAGCAAAGTTGGAAGTATTGTGGAATGGTTGTTGTTTGAGAACCCATAGGTTGGGCTGAGTTTTTGGTATCTATATGTAATACCAATATTTTCATAGTGATTTATATATGAACCCCATCCTATTTGAGAACTATGTGTCTAATTCCCCCATCATCATGTGGGATGGTGTCATTTCCCAACATCCCAGTTGGAGGATGGATGGCCGATTACATGCTCTTCCCTGCTCCCTCTTCTAGGCATTAGTATCCTAAGTTTATTCATATAGGTTGTCATGTGGTTTGTGTGGCCCAAGTGTCTGTGGGTGAGTTGTACTTTCCCAAGTGTTTTGTGGATGAGATGTGTTGTACTTCCTAGGTGTCTTTGGTATGAGGTGTGGTTGTGATGCCTAGGTGTCTGCGAGTAGGATGTGTTGTGGTTATGGAATAAGTGTCTGCGAGAAGGATGATATGTGGTTATGGCCCAAGTGTCTGTAGTTAGGATGTGATGTGGTTTGTGTGTCCTAGGTGTGTGTGTTAAGGCTTTGACATGGGGTTTGTGGAAGAGGTGGGAGTGTCATGATGTTTTATGTTATGGTATGAACACTTAATCAGTGGTAAGTGGTGAGAGGTACTCAAATCATCTATGTGCTTACTATATTACTTTACTTGACTTTATTTATTTAGTGAGAATACCTTAGTGAGATTGGGGTGGCTAGTATACCATGTTAGGTGCTATTGGTTTTTATTGATTTATCATGTGATCATTAGTATGCTTCCTCCAATTGTGCACAAGATACTTTGGTTTTTACTTATGATTATATGTGCATGATCACCCAACGTATACAAAACTACTTTTGGGTTTCCAAGAGGATTATGTGGATCATGTTGAGTATTACTGGATTGGAATTTCAAGAAAGTTTTGGTTTCGCTTCTTAGCTTTAATTTGGGTAATTTTTAGAGTTTTGTTTTATTTTTGTAATATTTTTATTTTAAACATTCATGTGGTGTGGATTTTGGATTTATTTTATATATAGTTCTTGGAGTTGTTTTGGGGATGGACCATCTTATCTCCTGATCTTGTTTCTTATAAAAAGGGTAATGCCTTACATTTTTTGAGATTCTACACCCTTGGTGCTGGTCGCCACCCCAGGGACTACTGGAGGTGGGACTTAGGGGTCATTATCTTCCTTTATTCATCTTGAAGAAGGAGGGTTGCAATACTTTATCTACCTTGAAGTAGGGTCATAACACTTACTCCATCTTGAAGAATGGGGTCGTGATAATGCATTTTTAGTCTTTTAAAACACTAAAATGTACGTGTAATAGTCAAAACCATAAAAAAACTCATATTAATGTAAAATCATGGTAAAATCACCATTGAGTTATTTTTTATGTGTATGTGTAGACAAAACATCAATCTGATGTGCAGTGTGATCATAATGACTCGATAAACAATTTTTAAAGGTGGTGTGGTTGGAATGACTCAGTAAATAGTTTTTAAAGGTATTGAAGCCTTTAAAAACATGTTTTGGAGGTTAAAAATATTTAAAAAAAGCATCAGATGGTCATGAAATTAGATTAAAATTATTGTAGATTAATTTTTGAAATGTAGGAATTGATGACACATCATTCGGAGTAATGGTTTTCTCAGTATTCCCATAAATATGTTTTTAGTGGTTTAAAACACTAAAACACGCATGTAATGGTAAAAACCATATAAAATGACCTCATATTGACATGAAATAAAGGGAAAACCATGGTCAAGTTTTTTGTGACATGTATGTTCACACAACACATCAATGTTTTGTGTAGTGTGGTCGGAATGACTTGGTAAATAGTTTTTAAAGGTACTAAAACCTTTAAAAACATGTGTAGAGGAGTAAAAACCAATAAAACAACATCATATTTTCATAAAATCATAGAAAAATAGTTGTATATTTATTTTTGAAATGTAATAATTGATGGAACATCATTATGAATTATGGTTTTCCTAGGATGCTCATAAATTCATTTTCAGCATTTTAAAATAGTAAAACATGTGTGTGATGGTAAAAACCATAGAAAACGACATCATATTAACGTGAAATCATGGGAAAACCATTTTACTATTTTTTAGGTGTATTTATATATAACATGTTAATATAACATTTGGTGTGGTCGGAATGACTTGGTTAACATTCTTTAAAGGCACCAAAGCATTTAAAATTGTGTGTTGGGGGTCAAAACTAGGAAAAAAAATGTCGGATTGCCATGAAATAATATTAAAATTACTATAGATTGATTTTTGAAATATAAGAACCAACAAAACATCATTTTGAGTTACATTTTGTCAAGGATTCTCGTAAATGTGTTTTTAGTGTTTTAAAACACTAAAATGTGCATGTAATGATCAGAATTATAGAAAAAAACTTTCATTGACATTAAATCATGGTAAAACCACTTTTTAGTTATTTTTTATGTTTACATATAGAAAACATGTCAATCCAATGCGTCATGTGGTCATAATGACTCAGTAAATAGTTTTTAAAGGTGTGGATGCCTTTAAAAACATGTGTCAAAGAATCAAACTAGGAAAATGTTATTTGATGGCCATGAAATCATATTAAAATGGATATAGATTTAATTTTTAAATATAGGAACTAAAAACATGTCATTCCGAGTTACAGTTTACTTGGGATACCTGTAAACATGTTTTTATTATTTTAAAACACTAAAATGTGCATGTAATGGTTGAAACCATATAAAAGAACCTCAAATTAACATGAACTCATGATACAACCACCGTTTAGTTATTTTTTACATGTATGCATAGACATCACATCAATCTAACATACATTGTGGTCTAAATGACTTGGTAAATAGTTTTTAAAGGTACTGAAGCCTTTAAAAATGTGTGTTGGAGTCAAAACTAGGAAAACAATGTCGTATATCTATGAAATAATTGAAAAATGATCATATATTTATTTTTAAAATTTAGGAATTGACATCAAATAATTTTGAGCCATGGTTTTCCCAGGATTCCTATAAATTTATTTTTAGTGTTTTAAAACACTAAAACATGCATGTAACAGTCAAAACCATATAAAACGACCTCATATTGATTTGAAATCATTATACAACCACAGTTATCTTATTTTTTTATGTGTACACAAACAACATGTCAATCCAATGTGCGGTGTGGTCGAAATGACTTGGTAAACAGATTTTAAAGGTAAAAATCCATTAAAAACATGTATTGGAGAGTCAAAACCAGGAAAATATTTTCATATTACTATGAAATCAAAGAATACTGACCATAAATTTATTTTCAAAATTAAGAAACCAACTACACTTTATTTCAAGTTATAATTTTTCTAAGATTCCTGTGAACACATTTTTAGTGTTTTAAAACACTAAAATGTATGTGTGATGGAAAAAAACCAAAGAAAAATGCCTCAGATTGATACAAAATCATGGTACAACCACTTTTGAATTACTTTTGGTGTGTACGTGTAGAAAACACATCCATCTAATGTGTGGTGTTCTCTAAATGACTCAATAAGTAGTTTTTAAAAGATATCAAAGTCTTTAGAAATGTGTTTTAGGGGGTAAAAACCATGTGAAAAGCATTGGATTGTCATGAAATCATAATAAAATGACTTTTAAATTATTTTTTCAAATATAGGAACTGAAAAAACGTCATTTTGAGTTACAGTTTTCCTAGGATTCCCATAAACATATTTTCAGTGTTTTAAAACACTAAAACATGCATGTAATGGATAAAACAATAGAAAACAACCTAAAATTGACATAAAATTATGGGAAAACCACTATGGAATTATTTTTGAAATATAATACGTGTTTTCATATCAAAGTCTTTAATTTTTTTAAGTAAATTTTAAGCACACCACACATTGATTTAAAAATTGATTAGATTGTTAAATACTTATACCTTTTAAGTTTCAAGTGTTGAATCGTATATTAAATAGCTAATTTTTTGTTTTTAAAGTGTTCTGTATGATATTTTATCTTTTTATGATAAAATTTTCTTATGTTTTATTAACAAAATAACAAATTTTATGTGCTACATTCTGAATATATTCTTTGTATATCTTATTTAGAATTTCTTTTCTTAAATGTTCTAGTTTTTATTGAAGGTGATAGATACTGAAAGTTGGTAGTAGGTTGACCATTCAGATCCATGAAATTATTCAGAAGGAAATCATGATGGTTCATAGTTTTTGTGGTATATTTAAATATTATCAATTATTCTACTATAATTCTGATTTATTTTGTTTAGTTTTAATTTTGTCTTCTTTTTTATTCTAGTTAATGATATGACATGGTAAGTTACAGTTGATGAGATAATGTGGATGTATATAGATGCATTGAAGTTCATGGGATGTATGTATATTGGTTATGGTTTGTAGTTGGTGGATATATTTTGTATGTATATATTGATGACCGATCTATGGGTTGACCGAGGTATGGGTTAATTGAGTTATGGGTAGAATGATTTTGTATATATATGACTATGGATGTATGATGTTGCATGTATGAGTTTATTGTGAATTTATGTTTTAGTTTATTGCATGTTAGAGGTTTTATATTTAAATTTTTTTATTAAAAAAATTACAAATATATTTAGCGGTGATTTATAATAATCGCCAACAAATATATTTTTAAAATTTTTATTTAGTGGTGGTTATCATTAATCTCTGTGAAACATAACTGCTACTATATATTTTAGAAGTGGTAATGTTTGTTTTATCAATTTTAATTTCATCATATTTTTAAAAAAAAAAATTAATACTAAATTAATAGGGCAACACCACTAAATTCACCAAATATGACACATATAAAAACCACCTCTAAATATGAAAAAAGGATGCTAAATTATTTCCAGCTATAAAATATGTGGCATTTTTTCTAACCACTTCTAAACCGTATATTGGTGGTTTAAACTATCGCATATAAAAAAACTGACACTAAGATCTCCCTTTTGTAGTGTGTGTGTGTGTGTTCTTATTATTAAATTTATTTTAGGATCATGGGTTTGTTTTAAAAATACGTGATTTATATTTTTTTTATTATATTTATTATTATTATTATTATTTTATCTGTTATTATTATATTATCCTTACTATTTTAATTTTTTATAACCTTTTAAATTTTTTTTTATTTGTTAAGCTTTTGAAAAAAAATCATGCACCACCACTTCCCTCCCGCTCACTTCCACCTTTGGGATTTATGAGATCTCAAGCTACCCAATGATCCATTTTTATCCCTCTCCTTCGCTCATGGAAAAATATAGCACGATGAACCACTATTTTTCATCTTCATAGGCTCTCCCTATCATATCCCTCTAGCTTCGTATGTCCACACCAACCCACCTTTACCCCTGGTTCACATCCACACCAACTAGGTGTGACCTACTTCCCTGTTTTTCAAGCCCAGCCCCCACTAGCCTCCTTCCCTATGTGCATACACAACACCTGATGCTCACTACTATAGAACTCATGATAAATAGCGCTGCCCTTTATTAGCACTAGCTAAAAAGTATTGATAAAGATACTAATTATCAGTGCTTATATTATTTGTGATAAAGATATTTATTTATCAACACTTTTTCTTTATCACTAATAAATAGTGGCCTTTATCAATGCTAAAAAAACACTGAAAAATATGTATTTACTAAAAAATCATTAAAAATAATATATTAAAAAGTAAATATATTTATATTGATAAAAATATAATATATTTTATTAACTGTTATTTATATACGGAAAAATATACATTT
Organism: Viscum album; assembly: GCA_963277665.1. Taxonomy (NCBI): domain Eukaryota; kingdom Viridiplantae; phylum Streptophyta; class Magnoliopsida; order Santalales; family Viscaceae; genus Viscum; species Viscum album. The sequence goes on along the minus strand of OY728147.1, from coordinate 1,476,258,147 downwards.
ACTCTTGATATATAAGATATTTAATTAAAAATAGAATATAAAATATAAAATATATATTATTCAAAATATTATTTCATATAAAAATATACGTTTATATATATATATATATATAATTTTATTAAAGGTCGGATTAGTGTCTTCGTTGAATCGATGGCTTCATTGAATCAATGGGTTCTTTGATTTCTTATCTTCTTTATCATTTCAGGATCTTTGTCGAATCGTTGGATTTATCAGGTCGATCGATTCTTTAGGTTCTATTATTCCTCATCATATTAGGATCTTCAATAGATCGGTGTCTTTATCTAGCTTATTCAGGGTAAATGGAGATCATTGTGGGTTTGGGACCTTCTCTTTGATGGTGATGGATTCGATGTCTAGGGTTCGCTTCTACCATGACGATTTCACATTTTCTTAGTTCAAACTCCTCACTAGAGGGTTATCTTGAGTCTCAAACACAATCCTTAGTTATGGTTGCGATATTGATGGGGTCTTGAATGTTGATGAGAAATTAGGAGAAATCAGTGATTTAGGAGATGAAGTCACCAAAGGTTGTGCACATCTATAGCCATAGAGGTGAGAAGATGGTGGGGGACTAAGATATGGTGAAGCAGATGAACTACCTATTTTTAAGAATGTTCTTTCATGATAGTCTCTGGTGGAATTCAAAGGATCTTCTAGTAGGATCCTCAATAAGGGATCCTCAACACATTTTGAATCCAATCTTGAATCATTTTTAAAGAAATTTTCTATGGGTACGATCTCTCTTATCACTCGAGTTGTACTCCCTAAAGTTGTGAAGCTATGGATTCTTGATGACCTAGTCTGCAGGATCACTTTTCTTTGTGTATTTTCATATTAGAAGTGTATTTTTTTAGGTATAGGATTTATTTATTTTTTTTCTCATTCAAACAAAGCTTGTTCTCATGCCTAGTCCTTGGTTTCTCTTCTTTTGAAGCCTAAAATGATCTATCTCCATGAATGGACAATGGATTTTAATGTTTCACAGGTCATAAATGATTTTGAATGGGTATATACCAAGTTGAATGACCTCAACTGTATTTTTTGGTATCTAAAAATACTGCATGAAATTGTTGCTTCTATTGGTGTACCGATTCATTTGGATAAGGAGACAGATCATGTCAGGTATGGGATTTTTCAAGAATGATGGTAGAAATTAATCTGATTTCTACTCCCATTGATAATGTGACTCTTTATACACCCAATGATGATATAAAAATCAAGGTAGAGTATGATAATTTCCCTATATTTTTTCAAAACTTCAATTCTATTGGACATTTGGTTTCTTGTGGTTCAAAGAGGAATTCCTTGTAAGGATGTGATGCTAATGGAAAATAAAGGATGCATGGGAAGCCCACTTGGAACCCTAAGAAGCAGCAAGTGGATTTTTAGTAAAAACCTACTCTGACACAGGGGGATTCATAATGTATAGTTAAGCCTCTGTCGAAGATCCAGGAATGATCAGGGACCTCAGTGGGTGATACTTTATCCTTATCCATTCCTAAAGTTGGTGTGGGGATGGAAATAAATGGGAATGGGACTAAGATTCCATCTACAGGAGATGATGGTGTTTTATCATATATTGTTTGGTTGGATTGTCTTATTATTGCTGGTGATAATGTTCCTAATGAACTTGATACTAGACCCAAAAATAATGATAATGGTAATAAGGTAGGAATTGTCACATCATCAATAGTGGTAGATGAGGAAGGGGAGATACATTCTGTTCGTGAGGTTGTTGTAATTTCAGCCAATATAAAGGTGAAGAGTAAGGTGGTGGATGATGTGGGGTTCCAATTGGCCATGAATAGGAAAATCAGGGTTCCCTCAACAAAGCATGGCCAATGTGAGGTTGGATAGTCTACAGATGAAGTTGTTGGTGTTTTTTCATCTTCTCCACAGACTAATGAGTAAGGTTGCATTGTGCAGCCATTGGCCATGGATTTTTTTATGGTATGTTCCACAAGAAGATAGATCTTGGAAATCTGTTGTTCATCAGAGCGTGTATTATCTTCAAGTGATTTATAATGTATTCATTTCTTTATGAATTTCTGGTAAATAGGGTAATGTTTTGGATGATAAAAGTGATAAGGAGAATCATATGGTTTTATTGGATACCACTCATATTCGATCTACGGGTAGTGGTGACCCTATTTCTTTTAAGGATGTTGTTTTAAATGGAAAGGGTAAGATGATCATCAGTGAAAGTTTATCTCTGTTTCTTTTAAAGAGAAGACCGCAAAAGGATTATTCTAATTTTCCTAGAAATATTTCTATCGAGTTGTCTTCCAATGCATCAAAGATCTAGCTCACTCTAAAGAAGGAAAGGTCCAAGGAGAGGATCCTTGGGATCTTAAATCAAGGTAATTCATAGTCAAAGTGGAAAATTGCATATGATGATGATGATTCTAATTATGATCATGGAAATGATCCTAATTTTTTATCCATGGCTTATCTTTCTGGTTGAGGGCATGTCTCTTTGTATGATCTGATCTGTTTCTTTCTTGTATGTTATCTTTTTCTTTCACCTTTAATAAATGGTTAGGAGCTTTGGCTTATGACTAGGCCTTCCTTGTAATTTCATTAAATATTATTTATATAATACTAATATATTATAAATCATTTTTATATGTCAAATATTTAGTGAAATTTTTTTATAATTTAATTAAAATTAATATTAATTAAAAATATTAACTAACTAATATTAAAAGACATCTAATAACATTTTTTATCAATGTCATTTTTTTCAATTTGACATATATATCAAATAATAAAAATTTAATTATTAATTAAAAAATGACGAAATACATTACACATAATATATTATACAATAACTTCACATGTACATATACAAAATTAATTCAATTTTATAAATACAAACATGTACATGAATAATAAATTATTAATATTATTGTCTTATATTTTTATTTATTTTTATTTAATATTTAATATAATATGTTTTTAATTATTAAATTTTATTCATTTTTTATATTTATATTAAATATATATTATTTATTACTTTTTAATATATATATATATATATTCATTTTTAATTTCTATTTGTTTAATATTTTTTGTAATTTTATTCATTTTTAATATTTATTTGTATTTATTGATTAACATTTAATATGTTTTTAACATAGTTGTAATTTATATAATTAATATGTATATTCATTTTCATTTAAACATACATTCATTTTTATTTTTTAAAAATTTTTATAATTAATAACTCTAAATCATTTTTTTAATATTTTTTCTCTCTATTCATATTTTAATTAAATTTCTATAATTTTTAACATTCATTCATTTAATATTATTTATTCATTAATAATATTAAGTGTTTTTTTACTTTTGTTATAATTTATTCATTTTAAAAATTTATATGTTTAATATTTATTGTAATTTATTCATTTTTAATCTTTTTTATACATAATTATTCATTAATATATTTAATATATTTAATATATTTAATATATATATATATATATATCAATTTATATAATGTTTCCTTGAATATGATTTATATAATACAAAATATGTATTTACTTTGAATAAGTCATATATTTAGTGAAAAAAGGTATATAATTAAAAATTAATATTGATTAGAAATATTCACTAATTAGTATCGAGTAATGGACATTTAATACAATTTCATTTTTTTCAATTTAACATATATCAAACTTGTGTTGCATTAATTTCACAAACACATATACATAATTAATGCAATTTTATATAGAAACACCCACACACATAATATTTCTGTAATTTATTCAATTTTTAATATTCATTATAATATTTTATTTATTAACATAATATATTAAATATATATTATGTTTCTAATCAATAAATTTTATTCATTTTTTATATTTTTATTCAATATATACTATTTATTACTTTTTAATATTTTTTAAAATTTATTTGTTTTTAATATTATTTATTCATTAGTAATCCTAATTATTTTAAATATTTTTGTAATATATTCATTTTCAATTTTAATTTTTTTTTATATTTTTTAAATTTTATCTATTTTTAATATTTATTTATATATTTTTATTCATTAACATTTAATGTTTTTAATATGGTTTTAATTTCTATAATTAATATGTATTTAGTTTCATTTTAAAATATATTCATTTTCTATTTTTTTAATAATCTACATAATTAATACCACTTATTCTTTTTTTTAATATTTTTTCAATCACTTGGTTTTTTAATTATTAAATTTCACTCTTTATTAACATTCATTCATTCAATATTATTTATTATTATTTATTCACTGATAATGTTGATTTTTTTTAATTTATTCATTTTAAATATTTTTCCATTTAATTTTTTTTCAATTTATTCATTTTTAATGTTTTTTATACATAATTATTCATTAATATGTTTAATATTTCTAAAATATAAATATATTCATATATATATATATATCTGTATAATTTTTCCTTCAATATGATTTATATAATATAAAATATGTATTTACATTAAATAAGTTATATATTTAGTGAAAAATGGTTTATAATAAAACATAAAATTAATTAAAAGTATTTTTTTAATTATTATCGAGTAATGGACATTTAATAAAATTTCATTTTTTCAATTTAACATATATTAAACTTTTATTACATTAATTTCACACACATATATATATATAATTAATGTAATTTTACATAGAAACACACACACACATAATATTTCTATAATTTATTCAAATTTTAATATTTATTGTAGAATTTTATTTACTAAAATAATTTATTTAATATATATTATGTTTTTAATCAGTAAATTTTATTCATTTTTTATATTTTTATTCAATATATACTATTTATTAGTTTTTAATATTTTTTCAAATTTATTCATTTTTAATATTATATATTCATTGATAATAATAATTATTTTTAATATTTTTATAATTTATTCATTTCTAATTTTCCTTGGTTTGATATTTTTGTAATATTATCCATTTTTAATATTTATTTACACATTTTTTTAAAGGTTGGGGTCGAAGGCTCATTTTATTATTAAAGAAAAGACCTCTTTTTGTCTCGGTTGAGGGAGACCAATTACATAGCCTGAAGGACCAAGGCTAAGTGGCCTGAATACAAGGCTTGAAAGCCAATATTTTTTCCCAAAGGGCCCATTAGTGAATAGCTCTGCTACAGTACCCGGGCTACTATAGTACCGCCACCACTATAGTGTCATCCCTGCTACAGTATTTCTACAGTGCTGCTACAGTACCCCAGAAATTTTTCCTTGCCTGGATTTGATCCTAGTTCTTTTAGATGCTAAGCAGGAGCCTGTACCACTTGGGTACAAGCTAGTTGGTAAAAGTACACTGGGTTTTTAGGCCCAGGGGGTTACAATGTATGGGTGGGCCATCACCCACCACCAAGCACCTTTATGTACTTCCCCAACCATATGCCCAAGTGTAATGGCACATAAGCTTTCAGGTCAGTTCCCAATGGGGTAAAGGGGTCTACGAGTGATTTATTCAGGCATCTCAGGTGTTACTATAGCGAGGAACCGAACCCGGAACCTCGATGACAAACTCCACAGCCGCAACCAACTCACCCATGCCATGTGGGCTTAATATTTATTTATACATGTTTATTCAATAACATTTATTGAATTTAATATAGTTGTAATTTATATAATTAATATGTATTTATTTTCATTTTAACATATATTCATTTTAAATTTTTTTAATAATCTATATAATTAATAACACTTATTCATTTTTTTTAATATTTTTGTAATCTATTGATTTTTTCATTATTAAATTTCACTCTTTTTTAACATTCAGTTATTTAATATTATTTAGTATTATTTATTAAATAATAGTGTTAATTAATTTTTACCTTAATTTTTAATTTATTAATTTTTAATACATATTCGTTTGATATTTTTGTATTGTATTCATTTTTAATATTTTTTTACGTGTATTTTTTCATTAACATTTAATATTTTTAATATAGTGATAATGAACATATTAAATATGAATTCATATTCATTTTTAATTTTTTTAATAATTTATATAATTAATAAAACTCTTTCAATTTTTTTTAATATTTTTGAAGTCTATTCATTTTTTAGTTATTAAATTCTATTCATTTATAACATCCATACATTTAAGAATTTTTATTCATTAATAAGGTAATTAATTTTTTCTTTTTTATAATTTATTAATTTTTAATATATATTCATTTAATATTTTTTAATTTATTTTATATATTTTTTATCATTGATTTTTAAAATGCGCTAATAAAGATAGGTGTTATCAGTGCTAGAATAAAAAGTGTTGATAATACCTACCTTTATCAATGCTACCTCTTAGAATTGATAAAGGTGTGTTTTATTAGCGCTAAGAGGTAGCACTAATAAAGATGTGTTTTATCAGTGCTTTCTATTTTTGCACTTATAAAACCTATATTTATCATCACTTTTTGGAAAGCATTGAAAAAAATCTTTCGTTCTTTTAAATAGAACCCTAACAGAGAACCACATCACTCGCATCATTCAAGCTCTCATGAAACTGAACCTTTATTGCCACTCCCCCTCAAACTTCTTGGATGAATCAACACTGTCAAACCCCAAGATATGTGATTATTTTCACTCGTTTTTAGTGGATATTGAATTTCTTTTGTGTTTTTAATTTTTTCAACAGTTTTTGGATTGTCATGTGATACATGAAACTCAAAGAGGCACAAGACCCGCTGATCTACAACACCTCATGCTACCCACCCTCACACCAAGCATACCATCTCCTATAAAATGTTCTTCCTAAGGAATCATTTTAGTTTTCTTTTAACTGGAATTCCTAATATTTTAAGTAGCATATAGATAAACCTTTCATAAACCAAGGACCAGTTAGCCCTACCTTTATCACATGATCTAAAAAATTTCAACCTCGATATATTTCTTTTTAGATTAAAATTTTTTTCAACAATATAAAATTTAATAGATATACATCCTATATATTTATATTTTCATACTTAGTCATCCTTTATATTACTATTAGTGGAATAAAATCTCAAAAATTGATTTTTTCCCCTCAATAAATACATTTCATAGCTATTAAAAAATAAATTTCCAATTGAGGCATTTATAGTTTCTTTAAGAGAAAACACCATCTCTTCAAAAAATGTTTGAACTTATTTTAAGGTTTCTAATATAGTCTACTTAAATTATCTCTGTAACCCCCACTAAAGTTAAATTTTCTTGACTATATTAACTTTTTAAGTAATCAAATTGAAATATTCTTTACTAAGTAGTTTAAAATTTATTTAACTCACTATTATATATTGATCAAAACCCATTTTGTTTATTAGTACATATAAAAACCTTAATCCACTTATAAAATATGAAAACGTCCTAAAAGATAATTTTTTAATTTTCCTTCTATTTTATATCCATCAAGAATTTATTAAAAAAATTACATACTACTATAGTGTGTGATTTTTCTTTAGACAGTGTCACCATATAGTAGATACTGTATTAATTCCTCATATAGGATTCATTTGTTGATGCATTCCACATTTATAATTTAGATAGTGTTAGAGAGATAATGTTATGTTAATATAATTCCTTAATTTAGTGCATAAAATATTTTTTGTAAATACATGTTATGTAGATGAAATATGAATTATTGGTAAATCCAACACTTCTCTATAAGATAATGATCTTTATGCTTTGAGAAGTTATCATTGTGTCTTTATTTGATTCACAAAACATCGCTATTTGTTACTTTGACTTGTTTCTAACAATACTATAATTGAATGTTAATGTACTTTTAATCATATATGATTTGATTTGATTTACATATTTCCATTCTAATAAATTATAAAACAATGACCATTTGATGCTGATAATTAACAAAATTCTCCAAAATTAAAATTTTAGTAAAATTAATCTAATACAACTGAAACAATATAAAATCTCCACCATTCCAATATTAACATTTATTTTTTCAAGCATAGATTCATCCAATGGATTAGTGAATATTCTATCCAATTGATCCTTCATGGTAAAAAATTATAAAGTGATGTACCCTTTCTTTACATGGTTCTAGATGACATGATATCTTATCCCAATATGTATTTTTTGTTCATGTAAACTATGGATAATGAAAATTATTTCTGATTTAAAATCTATTAAACAATGATTTTTTGAGAATTTAGAAAATACCAATTATACATTTTCAAACTATATTGCATCAAAAAATATATAAAACTAAATAACTCAAAAACTCAAGAGTTTTTATTCTACATTAGAATAATTTGAGATCAATTATTCCTTTCATATACTTAATAATCATCTTAACCACTATCAAATGAATTTCCTTATGATTTATCAAAAATATTCCTCATATGAAAACACAGTACAAAAGACTAGGTATTCTTGTAGTTATAAAGAGTAGACTGTCAATCATTCCTCTATTTTTTTTTAGTAATATTTATAATGTAATTCAAAATAGTGTTTTTATTAGAAAATAAGTGTGGAAATGATGGGTTTTGAAGAATGAAAAATAAATAAAAGAGTGAAAAGGGGTTTAAAATGGAATAATTTATATTTTAAGGAAGGTAATAACTAGATTTAGAGTATTGACCTTAAACATGTTCAACCTATGTAAACATTCCCAAACTAGAGCATGCATGCATTAAAATTATGATACTTTTCTTACATATCAATGTATATATACATTATATTCATACCTTATGTGTGTTTATTTTTTTATGAAATGAATATTATTGAACCTTATAGGATGAATATGAATTTAAAATAGATGGATTATAATTGTATGGAAAAGGTTTATGAGGATGGAGTTAAAGAGTTCATCAAGTTTGTAATAGAGCATGAAATGACCCATATCAGATACTTTGTCTGTGTTTACATTATTTTTATTCAAGATGAATTTTTTCAAAATATTTGGAAGAACATTTTATTTTTCATGGAATAGATTGGATTTATAAATGTTAGACTAAACATGGGAAATATTGAATTTACATAATGATCAAGATGATGCTTCCATTTATGGATCATTTTATATGAATACTTGTGTAAATGATGATGTAGATCCTATGGAATAAATGATAATGATAATTATAATTGAATACCAACTTCATGATTTTCCAAAGTTTTTTGAGAAGTTAAATAACCTTACTAAGAGACCATTTTATACCAGTTGTACTAAATATAAAACATTTTCAATTGTATTGAAGTTATATAATTTGAAAGATGGAAGCAGATGGAGTGAAAACATTTTTACAGAACTACTTGGTCTCCTGAATGATATACTACCAAAATAAAATGAGTTTCCTTATCAAACATGTTGTGTTAAGAAAATTCTACCTTCAATGGGCATGATCTCTAAAAAAATACATGTTTCTTCAAATGATTTTATATTGTTTCACAAGAACCATGAATCAACATGAAAATTTTGGAACAGATCAATACAATAAATATGAATCAAGTTAATAAAAAATTTTATGGTAATTTATTATCATTCCAATGTTTATAGGACTATATGGATATCAGAAAATCACTATATAATTGACATGACATGCATATATGAGAATTGAAGATGGAAAACGATGTCACCCAACACACTCTCCTTAGTGGAATAAAATTGATTATGATTATCCTGAATTTGGAAATGATCCTAGAAAACTCTATCTTTTGTTATCTATAAATGGAAAAAATCTTTTTGGTGTAAAAAATTATTACTCTCGGTACATGTTCAGTTATGTAGGTAAATTATAAATTTTCATTATGGTTATGCATGAAGTGCAGATACATTATGTTGTCTCTACTTATATCAAAACCAAAAAAACACATTAATGGTATTGATATATATGTGGATCTATTAATTGAATAGCTGAAATTGATTTTGGATACTGGTGTTACATTTTATGATGCTCAGAAAAGTGAAGAGTTCACATTGAGATTCATATTGTATAGAATGATAAATTACTTTCCTTCTTATGGAAATTTTTCAGGATATAACATTAAAGGAATTTTGAGGTGTCCCATTTGTGAAGAAGATACATACTCAATTAGGTTAAAACATTCATCAAAGTATAATCTTTTAGGACATCATAAAATTTTACCCCAATGAAAAAAATACTGCTCTTGGACAACATCATTTGATGGAAATAAAAAACAAGGTACAACATCATCTCCACTAATGAGTGATTATCTATTTGATAAAGTAAAATATATTGACACTGATTTTGATAAACCATTTTCAAGAAACATTATGAAATAATTTTTTAAAAAGAGATAAACTTTATTTTAATTTTCATACTATAATTGTTTGTACATAAAATATTTTCTTCATTGTTTGTACATAAAATATTTTCTTTATGTCATGTATGTAGAAAAAAAATGTATGTGGTAATGTTATTGACGTGTTACTAAATGTACCAAAGAAAACAAAATATGTAATTAAAGCTAGGTTTGTCATGATTGACATGAGTATAAGGGAATATTTGACACTGGTGAAGGGTGAAATATGAAATTTTCTTCCTCCAACAGTTTACACTCTATCCAGACAACAAAAAATTTCAATTTTGAAACTTCCTTAATGGTTTCAAAGTTCCAAAGGAATATTCATAAAATATCAATAATGTCATTTCAATGACTAATTTGAAGTTATAGGGTATAAAATCATAGGACTTTCATTTTTTGATGAAATATTTAATGACTATAGATTTACATTGCATTGAACCTAAAAATATACAATGTCACGACCCCCTCCCCACAAAGTGTACCCCTCCTGGGTCGGCAATGTGAGAAGGGAGATAATGACCCCCGAGTCCCGCCTCCGGTAGGCCCCGGGTTGGCGACTAGCACCGAGGGTATAATACACACACAAATGGGAGGCATTACCCTCTAAGAGAACACATGCAGAAGAGAGAGATAGAATAGACTCCAATCAACTCCAACTTGGAACTGAGATATAAAAGAAACCCAAGTACATATATGAAATGTCATGCAAAAGTACTACAACTGAAAGGGAAAACTAAAAGTACCTAAAATAAAGTAAAACGGCAGCGACCACAAGCCCGAACAGCTCCTCCTCCAACCGCAAGCTAGTAGTAACCAGCTTGATCTCCAACCTGCTCCAAGTGACCTGAAAAACAGTTTATATATACATAGGGTGAGTATAACAGTATACTTAGTAGGATCCTCCCCAAGCCTCTCGTGCAAAAGTAAAGAAAGCATGCTAAAGCCGAGTGAACAACAAGTGAAACTAACTCGTCACCTAAACAGGTATACTATGTTCCCAACCTCACCATGGCTACTCTCGCCAAGTAACGCATACAAGAATATAGCATATAGTAAATAATATCAAGGGTACCCCGCTACTACTTCCCCATTGGTTTTCCGCTTTGCCCCAATGACATACGTCCTGTGCATCTCTCTCCAAGGCTTGCTCGTAGACACCTGGGCTAAGCTCCACAATCTGCACCTCGTGCACCACATAGGCTTGCCCGCAGACACCTGGGCGAAGCACCACACCATCCTCACAACCAAAAGTAACCAGGTAGTTTCCGAGAGCCACCACAGCTCGCATAATGTGTATCATATGTCGGGTATAATACCTCAAGCCATTACAGCCCATACTCCGAGTAAGGATCCTCAAGCCATTATATCCTATACACGTTACACCTATAGTAGTCCATAGGATACTATATCCAGAATATATGTGTGTGAAATAACCACAAGCCATTACAGCCCTCTACACACATATATGGGTAAAACTAACCACTGTGCCTACCAGCACAAAGATCTACCAAGAGAAGAGAGCGGGGCAAAGGGGGGTAGTCATCCATTCAACCTCCCATCAGAATGTTGGGGAAAACACCCCCCCAGGGCTCAGAATCCCCAGGGTGTCGGTTGCCCTTACCGACAGGGTGGAGTAGCGTATAGAAACACAAAAGTACAGAATATATATGACTCACAACCACACTATGGGCATTACCTAGTCATATGCACAACTACAGCTAACGTCTCTCAGACTTCAGGCTGCTACTTCTAAGACTAGGCATCCTATAAGCACACAACCATTTGAAGAGATTTATTAGATTACTCCATTCTCATTTTATCAGTTCCACTGTACGTTAATTAATTCTTTAAACATTAATTAACCATGAACAATTTACCACATTAAACTAAATTGGCATCACATTCAAAAACTGCTCCTTTTTAGGATTCACATCACTATTAAATTCCAGTTTCTCCATCCCCGTGGATTATCACCATTTAAACAAACTTTCATTATGGAATTAATTTCTCATATTCCCAGGCATTCTAGAAAATCATCCTATGCTACTAAACACAAAGGGGATCAACACGGCGAGTAGATATACTACCCGTCGAGTCTTTGCCGCCTATAGCAAGAGCATAGACCCATCCTCCATCGAGAGGCTAAACACGGAAAGCACGTGGCATACCCCGCGTGTCTTCGACTCCTTCGGAAAGAGGGTAAGCTATACCAGCTGCCTTGAGCAGTGGGGAAAAGTAAAGCAGATAAACAACCAAACCAAACCACCAACATCAAACCATCACATTCATCTCATACCATCATCCTTGGTGTCCTCCCCGACACCCACATGCATAAACCGATGCATCTCGCCACACTAAGCGTCATCCGCTGCCACAACCACAAGTCCCCATACCTCCACATATCACAACAGCCATCCAGGCTCACATCAAATCACAAGCAGCAGGAAATCAAAGCTCACAAAATGGGCTCTCGTCCCTTTAACAAGGCATTCAGCCTTCATAAAAAATGAGAACTCAGAGCTCCAAACCACAAGGCATTCAGCCTTACAAGCAAGCGAGTGACTTAGAACCCTTTTGAAATTATCGAACTAATAGTTCTTTAATCCATTTTGAATTAACATATTCATTAACATGCCTCTTTATCTTTATCCAATTATTTAACAAATAATTTCGGCTTTACATTCTTTATCAATTTCCATCATGAACGGGCAACTAATTAAAGAAAAACATAGATATCACTCTATCTAGGAAAACATGAGGCAAACTGTTATCACGGTACAAAGCAACAACATGCGATCAACCAATTCTCATAATCCGGTTCAAGTATTTAATTAGGTCAATTTCATTGTGATCTAAAGGACTAAATCATGCTAATTCTACAGTTGCACATAAACAATTAGAGAAGCCATGAATCCCCTACCTCAAACAGTTCCTCACGTTCTTTATCCACACAACAGGTCATGATCCTCCCCTCACGACAACTGCATCCACCGGAGGATGCTGCGGTACGACAGTACCAACCAACCCCAAGAAAACCCATTAGAATCTTGGAAATTACATGGTATAATTATGGAAAGGAGGATAGGAGAAGATAAACCCCAAAAGAATGATGATACAACATACCTTATATCGAAGACTGATCGACACGGCTCGGTTGCATCCAAAACAGAGCAGAACCAATCCTAGGAGTAAAGATTGATTGTGCAACTCCTATGGAAAGGATTGAACGGTTCTAGTGCCTCTTAGTTGAGAACAAAGGGAAAGAACAAGGGAGAATGATATCTCGTCCCTTTTTGAAGATTTAATGGGGTGACGGTTTAAGATCCGATTTATTCTCCATTAAAAACGGATTGCATTAACCCACGCGGTTTGACCAAGTAAAAACATCCCGGCCTTAGGAATAATTAATATAGAATTTATGGCCTTTGAATCGGTATTAAAGTCCCTAAAATAAGGTTTTAAAAGTATTTTACATAAAAGAAAACGTCAAATTTGCGAAGCTGGAAACACTGTTCACATACTCAAAAATTTGGCAAAGTATGGAATCAGTAGCTCTTATGAACTCTAGAAACACTGTTCACTGAACCTCACTGATAGAAGTCCACTGATAGAACCTCACCGATAGAAACACTGTTCACTGAACCTCACCGATAGAAACATTGTTCACTAAACCTCACCGATAGAAACACTGTTCACTGAACCTCACCGATAGAAGTCCACCGATAGAAACACTGTTCACTGAACCTCACTGATAGAAGCACTGTTCACTGAACCTCACCGATAGAAGTCCACCGATAGAAACTCACCGATAGAAACACTGTTCACTGAACCTCACCGATAGAAACACTTTTCACTGAACCTCACCGATAGAAACACTGTTCATTGAACCTCATCAATAGAAGTCCACCGATAGAACCTCACCGATAGAAACACTGTTCACTGAACCTCACCGATAGAAGTATTGTTCATTGAACCTCACTGATATAAGTCCACCGATAGAACCTCACCGATAGAAACACTATTCACTGAACCTCGCCGATAGAAACACTGTTCATTGAACCTCACCGATAGAAGTCCACCGATAGAACCTCACCGATAGAAACACTGTTCACTGAACCTCACCGATAGAAACACTGTTCACTGAACCTCACCGATAGAAGTCCACCGATAGAACCTCACTGATAGAAACATTGTTCACTGAACCTCACCAATAGAAGCATTGTTCACTGAACCTCACCGATAGAAGTCTACCGATAAAACCTCACCGATAGAAACATTGTTCACTGAACCTCACCGATAGAAACACTGTTCACAGAACTGGAAATTTGTCAAAGTGTTAGACGAGCTACTGCTAGACTGCGGCTACCAGTATACTGAGCTATCAGTACGCCGCGGCTACCGGTAAACCCAGCTACTGGTAAGCGGTGGCTACCGGTAGGTAGCAGCTAGGGGATAAGTCACCTTGACCTCCCGGAACACCTCCAACACCACATTTTTACAAAGTAATGGACCAGGGAGGTCCGTGCCATTACATTAGATACCTCTCAAAACATTCTCGTCATCGAGAATTAAAAACCAACTCAGAGGAACAGAGGGGTCCGAACAACCACCCCATAAGATACCTCTCAGGGGAAAACCACCATGAGTTGTTCGAAAGCTGGAACAAAGCTACGATATCCGAGAATATGGAAACAAACAATCCATATCCAAACAATTCAATCATAACATCACAACAAAAAAGGTACATAAATAAAACATGAAAGGTCTAACCATAAAGGAAACGTCATTACATGAAAAGAGTTAAACATTAAACAACTCTGGGTACTGAGCACGTATCTGTGACTCATGCTCCCAGGTACTCTCGTCCATGCCACCATGTCACCACAAGACACGAACTAAAGGAATAGAACGCCCACGCAACACCTTCTCCTTGCGGTCTTGGATCTCCACAGGTCGCTCGTCGAAGGTTGCATCATCGTCAATATCGATCTCTCCCCAATCGATAATATGAGATTCATCATGAAGATAACGACGGAGCTGTGATACATGGAAAACATCATGTATCTGACTCATCTGAGGGGGAAGTGCTACTCGATATGCCACAGCTCCAACACGAGCCAACACCTCGAAAGACCCAACAAACCAGGGAGAAAGCTTACTTCCACGACCAAACCATCGCTGCCCACGGCGGGGAGTCACCTTTAGAAACACATGATCCCCAACATTAAACTCTAACGGTCTCCTCCTTTGATCAGCATATGATTTCTGATGATCCTGTGCTGTCTTCATCCTCTCACGAATCACCTGAACCATCTCTGTTGTATTCTGCACTAGTTCTGGTCCGAGAATTGCTGACTCTCCGACCCCAGTCCAGCACAACAGAGAACGGCATGGCCGGCCATACAAGGCTTCAAACGGCGCCATACCAATGGTAGAGTGGAAACTATTATTATAAGCGAACTCTACCAAGGGTAAGTGCTTCTTCCATGAACCTCTAAAATCAAGAACAAAAGAGCGCAACATGTCTTCAAGAGTCTGGATGGTTTGCTCTGTCTGACCATCCATTTGAGGATGAAAAGCAGTTCTAAGGCACAGTTGAGAGCCAAAGTCATGCTGGAGACCTCTCCACACCCTGGAGGTAAAACGAGGATATCGATCAGAAATGATCGTCCTAGGTACTCCATGGAGTCTCACCACCTCCTCTAGATATTTCCTTGACAAAACTTCCATTGAGCTCGACTCCTTGATCGCTATGAAGTGGGATGATTTTGTTAAATGATCCACTACCACCCATATAGAATCATGTCCTCCCGGAGCTCGAGGTAAACCTGTAACAAAGTCCATTGAGATGTCCTCCCACTTCCACTGAGGAATCTCTAAGTGCTGGAGAAGACCACCAGGAACATGGTGTTCGGCCTTCACCTTTTGGCAGACTAAACATCGAGACACACATTTTGCAACTGTACGCTTCAGACCAGGACACCAAAACTGACTCCTCAAGGATCGGTACATCTTCGTCACACCAGGATTTACCACCAAGGGTGAACTATGGAACTCTCGGAGAACCGTCTCGCGCATCGCCACGGGAACAAAAAGCCTGCCATGATACAACACTCGGTGTTGTTCATCCTCCGACCAACCATCTCGGGCCTCACCACATAAAACTTTGTCTCTCCAAACTTCCACCTCTAGGTCACCCAACTGAGACTCTTCCACCTTCTGCATCAGGGATGACTGCACCATCATCTGGAAAAGACAACCTCTACCCCCAACTTCTCCCATATCAAGATGCAAAGCTGGTAGCTCTTCCATCACTCTCCAAGAATCACCAGATTCACGCACAACATCATTACGTATCTTTCGGCTTAGTGCGTCAGCTACAACATTCCCTTTTCCAGGTGTATATGATATTTCAAAGTCGTATTCCTGCAAGAACTCCATCCACCGACGCTGCCTCAAGTTCAAGTCACGTTGGGAGAAAACATACCTCAAACTCTTATGATCGGTGAAAACCACAAAGTGCTCACCAATGAGGTAATGTCTTCACAACTTTAGAGAAAACACCATGGCTGCCAACTCAAGATCATGGGTGGCATAGTTGCATTCATGGGGACGCAACTGCCGAGACCCATAAGAAACAACCGACCTCTGCTACATGAGAACACATCCTAGCCCCAAATGTGAAGCATCACAGAAAACATCAAACTAGACTTTCTCCGCTGGAAGACAAAGGACTAGAGCACTTACCAACTTCTCCTTTAGATACTCGAAAGCTGTCTGACACTGATCATTCCATATGAACGCTTGATCCTTCCTGGTCAAAGCTGTCAGAGGAGTCGCAACTCGGGAGAAATTAGCTACAAACCTCCTATAATAGCCTGCGAGACCAAGGAAACTTCGCATCTCTGACACAGTCTTGGGGGCTGGCCAAGACACCACTGCTTCTATCTTCGAAGGATCCATAGCTACTCCCTGTTGGGACACAACATGTCCCAATAAATGAACTTCTCGAGCCCAGAACTCACACTTGGACAACTTCCCAAACAACTGATGTTGGCGAAGAACTCCCAAAATGGCTCGTAGATGCTCTGCATTCTCCTCTTCAGATGTGGAGTACACAAGGATGTCGTCGATGAAAACCACAACAAACTTGTCAGGAATTCACGGAACACAGCATTCATCAACCCCATGAAAATATCTGGAGCATTCGTCACGCCGAATGGCATTACAACAAACTCATAATGCAAATGACGACAGCGGAAAGCAGTCTTCAGAATATCCTCATCCTTTACATGCATCTGATGATATCCTGACCGCAAGTCTATCTTTGAGAACCAACTTCCACCCTTCAGTTGATCGAATAGGTCATCAATCCACGGGAGAGGATAGCGGTTCTTTATTATCACTTTGTTTAACCGACGATAATCGATGCACAACCGCAAACTGCCATCAGCCTTTTTCACAAACAAAACTGGTGCACCCCACGGTGACACACTTGGCCGAACAAAACCACACTGCAACAGACTGTCGAGCTGAATACATATCTCTCTTAACTCAGAAGGGGCCATCCTATACGGAGACATAGAGATAGGAGATGCTCCTGGCTGTAGCTCGATCCCAAACTCGATCTCTCGTCAAGGGGGTAAGGATACAACCTCTTCTGGAAAGATGTCAGGGTACTCCTCTATGACCCTAGGAAACGCCAACTGTTGAACCTCTGAAGAACTCAGCGTCATCCCAACCATCATGGATGATAAGGATGGAACTAGTCTATGACTCATCCGAGGATCTCTCTCACCAACAAACACCACTTTCTCTCCATCTTCATCAAAGAAAATGACCTTCTTCCTGTAGCAATCCACAACAGCCTGCACCGAATACAACCAATCCATGCCAAGTATGACATCATATGGTTGTATTCGCAAACATAGGAAATCTCCCCAAGAGCGGTGTTGCCCCAACACTATCTCACAATCTCTACAAACTTCAAACAAGTCAGCTCAACCTCCAACTGGCGTAGTCAACGCCAAGGGCACTGGAAGCCTCTCTACCTCAAGTCCCAAAGCATGGACAAGGGTAGGTGATATGAAGGAGTGTGTTTCTCCTGAATCAAACAAGGCATACACCAAGGTAGAAAACAAGCAAAGGGTACCTCGAACGACATCTGGTTTGCCTGGGGCTGGCAACGTTAGAGCATGGAGCTGACCACGACCTCCTCCACGGCCTCTCTGACCCTGATGATGACCACCACCACGGCCGCGCTCTACTCTCTGAGGACGGGGAGCATCATGGGGATGTCCTCTGCCTGCTCCATCTACCCTCTAGTGATCTAAAACTGGTGCAACCTACTGCTGCTGCCTCGGCTGGAACTGCCTCAACGGAGGAACCTGGAGTGGAGTGCCCGGTGCACGATGACTGCTCTGAAAAGTCGGGCACTCCTGCTGCTGATGACCACGACCACCACAAGAAAAACAAGTGCCTGATCCCTTGGCATAGGTCTGAGAGTTTCTGCCTCCGGAGAAATGAGATGGGAAGGGCTGGGACCTACCCCTAGGTGAACGGAAACTCTTCTGTCCTGAAAACCAGGAACCCCGGACCACAGCTCTGCTTCATGAGGAATCATGACGATTCCCCTCTTGTGACTATCCAATCCTGGCCAAAGTCCTCTCAACAACCTCTGCCCTCGCCAGCACCTCAAGATATGTTTTCAGCATAAATGGGGTGACCTGGCGTTGGATCTCTGGACGCGAAGCCTCCTCGAAATGCCTCGCCCTGGCCTCATCATCTGGTAACAGGTCTGAAACATATCATAGAAGGTTACTGAAACGGATTCAAAACTCTCGAACACTGGCGCTCCCCTGTCGAAGGGTGAGAAGCTCCTGGCGACTGGACACCTTCGCAGTCGACGAAAGAAACTCGACTCTAAACCTGTCTCGAAACTCCTCCCATGAGATTGCTGACTCCTCACGATCACCGAGGAACAAGAACCACCACTGCCTCGCTGCTCCACGCAGCATCTTCACAACCAAGGACACTCAGTGTTCCTTCCGAGCACGAATCGAACTGAAGCCTATCTCGATCTCCTCCAACCAGTCTTCTGTGACTGCATCTGAAACGGATCCCTCGTACTTCTGTAGACTCTGGCGCTGAAACTCTCGAAGTGTCTTCCTCCAAGTTTCATCGTCGTTAACCTCTACTCGGCGACGATCTGCTGGAACAGCCTGATGGGCATCTTCTGCGCAAACCTGAAGAGGACGTCGACCTGGAGCCATACCTGCAAAATAACAACTGTTAGAGCTCCTAAGCCTGGAATATGGAAGACTCAACATTAATTAATTAATTGTTTTGTTTTATTTATTTTAGGTTACATATCCCAAGGTCTACCCATTCAAACACAAGTGCAAAGAATAATGATGCATGATCCTTTCCTAGGTCTCTACCCTGCAACTGGTATCACTTTGTTTAGTAGCCATCGTAAACTTAAAGGTCCGTGCAACAGATCATAGGGGGCCCTAAACGCCTATGTCTCTTCCGGTCTCCAGTGTTTACCCCACTTTCTAAACATGAATAACACTGTTGCCCTACCATCCCATGCATCCTCACTTGTGCCTAACTCCAAACTCCATCCTATCCCTCAACCAGACCTCTGATACCACTCTGTCACGACCCCCTCCCCACAAAGTGTACCCCTCCTGGGCCGGCAATGTGAGAAGGGAGATAATGACCCCCGAGTCCCGCCTCCAGTAGGCCCCGGGTTGGCGACTAGCACCGAGGGTATAATACACACACAAATGGGAGGCATTACCCTCTAAGAGAACACATGTAGAAGAGAGAGATAGAATAGACTCCAATCAACTCCAACTTGGAACTGAGATATAAAAGAAACCCAAGTAAATATATGAAATGTCATGCAAAAGTACTACAACTGAAAGGGAAAACTAAAAGTACCCAAAAGAAAGTAAAACGGCAGCGAACACAAGCCCGAACAGCTCCTCCTCCAACCGCAAGCTAGTAGTAACTAGCTTGATCTCCAACCTGCTCCAAGTGACCTGAAAAACAGTTTATATAAACATAGGGTGAGTATAACAGTATACTTAGTAGGATCCTCCCCAAGACACTCGTTCAAAAGTAAAGAAAACAAGCTAAAGCCCAGTGAACAACAAGTAAAACTAACTCGTCACCTAAACAGGTATACTATGTTCCCAACCTCACCATGGCTACTCTCGCCAAGTAACGCATACAAGAATATAGCATATAGTAAAGAATATCAAGGGTACCCCGCTACTACTTCCCCACTGGTTTGCCGCTTTGCCCCAACGACATACGTCCTGTTCATCTCTCTCCAAGGCTTGCCCGCAGACACCTGGGCTAAGCTCCACAATCTGCACCTCGTGCACCACATAGGCTTGCCCGCAGACACCTGGGCGAAGCACCACACCGTCCTCACAAACAAAAGTAACCAGGTAGTTTCTGAGAGCCACCAAAGCTTGCATAATGTGTATCATACATCGGGTATAATACCTCAAGCCATTACATCCCATACTCCGAGTAAGGATCCTCAAGCCATTATAGCCTATACACGTTACACCTATAGTAGTCCATAGGATACTATATCCAGAATATATGTGTGTGAAATAACCACAAGCCATTACAGACCTCTACACACATATATGGGTAAAACTAACCACTGTGCCTACCAGCACAAAGATCTACCAAGAGAAGAGAGTGGGGCCAAAGGGGGTAGTCAGCCATTCAACCTCCCATCAGAATGTTGAGGAAAACACCCCCTAGGGCTCAGAATCCCCGGGGTGTCGGTTGCCCTTACCGACAGGGTGGAGTAGCGTATAGAAACAAAAAAGTACAGAATATATATGACTCACAACCACACTCTGGGATTTACCTAGTCATAGGCACAACTACAGCTAACGTCTCTCAGACTTCAGGCTGCTACTTCTAAGACTAGGCATCCTATAAGCACACAACCATTTGAAGAGCTTTATTAGATTACTCCATTCTCATTTTATCAGTTCCACTGTACGTTAATTAATTCTTTAAACATTAATTAACCATGAACAATTTACCACATTAAACTAAATTGGCATCACATTCAAAAACTGCTCCTTTTTAGGATTCACATCACTATTAAATTCCAGTTTCTCCATCCCCGTGGATTATCACCATTTAAACAAACTTTCATTATGGAATTAATTTCCCATATTCCCAGGCATTCTAGAAAAGCATCCTATGCTACTAAACACAAAGGGACTCAACATGGCGAGTAGATATACTACCCCTCGAGTCTTTTCTGCCAATAGCAAGAGCATAGACCCATCCTCCATCGAGAGGCTAAACACGGAAAGCACGTGTCATACCCCGCGTGTCTT
Source organism: Viscum album (assembly GCA_963277665.1). NCBI lineage: Eukaryota > Viridiplantae > Streptophyta > Magnoliopsida > Santalales > Viscaceae > Viscum > Viscum album. Next base: position 1,476,236,458 of record OY728147.1, on the reverse strand, counting down.
CGCCTCCTTCGGAAAGAGGGTAAGAAATACCAGCTGCCTTGAGCAGTGGGGAAAAGTAAAGCAGATAAACAACCAAACCAAACCACCAACATCAAACCATCACATTCATCTCATACCATCATCCTTGGTGTCCTCCCCAACACCCACATGCATAAACCGATGCATCTCGCCACACTAGGCGTCATCCGCTCCCACAACCACAAGTCCCCATACCTCCACATATCACAACAGCCATCCAGGATCACATCAAATCACAAGCAGCAGGAAATCAAAGATCACAAAATGGGCTCTCGGCCCTTTAACAAGGCATTCATCCTTCATACAAAATGAGCACTCAGAGCTCCAAACCACAAGGCATTCAGCCTTACAAGAAAGCGGGTGACTCAGAACCCTTTTGAAATTATCGAACTAATAGTTCTTTAATCCATTTTGAATTAACAGATTCATTAACATGCCTCTTTATCTTTAGCCAATTATTTAACAAATAATTTCAGCTTTACGTTCTTTATCAATTTCCATCATGAACGGGCAACTAATTAAAGAAAAACATAGATATCACTCTATCTAGGAAAACATGAGGCAAACCGTTATCACGGTACAAAGCAACAACATGCGATCAACCAATTCTTTTAATCCGGTTCAAGTATTTAATTAGGTCAATTTCATTGTGATCCAAAGGAATAAATCATGCTAATTCTACAGTTGCACATAAACAGTTAGAGAAGCCATGAATCCCCTACCTCAAACAGTTCCTCACGTTCTTTATCCACACAATAGGTCACGATCCTCCCCTCGTGACAACTGCATCCACCGGAGGATGCTGCGGTATGATAGTACCAACCAACCCCAAGAAAACCCATTAGAATCTTGGAAATTACATGGTATGATTATGGAAAGGAGGATAGGAGAAGATAAACCCCAAAAGAATGATGATACAACATACCTTATATCGAAGATTGATCGACATGGCTCGGTTGCATCCAAAACAGAGCAGAACCAATCCTAGGAGTAAAGATTGATTATGAAACTCCTACGGAAAGGATTGAATGGTTCTAGTGCCTCTTAGTTGAGAACAAAGGGAAAGAACAAGGGAGAATGATATATCGTCCCTTTTTGAAGATTTAATGGGGTGATGGTTTAAGATCCTATTTATTCACCATTAAAAACGGATTGCATTAACCCACGCTGTTTGACCAAGTAAAAACATCCCGGCCTTAGGAATAATTAATATAGAATTTATGGCCTTTGAATCGGTATTAAAGTCCTTAAAATAAGGTTCTAAAAGTATTTTACATCAAAGAAAACGTCAAATTTGTGAAGCTGGAAGCACTGTTCACATACTCAAAAATTTGGCAAAGTATGGAATCAGTAGCTCTTATGAACTCTGGAAACATTGTTCACTGAACCTCACCGATAGAAGTCCACCGATAGGACCTCACCGATAGAAACACTGTTCACTGAACCTCACCGATAGAAGTCCACCGATAGAACCTCACCGATAGAAACACTGTTCACTGAACCTCACCGATAGAAACACTGTTCACTGAACCTCACCGATAGAAGTCCACCGATAGAACCTCACCGATAGAAACACTGTTCACTGAACCTCACTGATAGAAGCACTGTTCACTGAACCTCACCAATAGAAGTCCACCGATAGAACCTCACCGATAGAAACACTGTTCACTGAACCTCACCGATAGAAACATTGTTCACTGAACCTCACCGATAGAAGTCCACCGATAGAACCTCACCGATAGAAACACTGTTCACTGAACCTCACCGATAGAAATACTGTTCACCGAACCTCACTGATAGAAGTCCACCGATAGAACCTCACCGATAGAAACAATGTTCACTGAACCTCACCGATAGAAGCACTGTTCACTAAACCTCACCGATAGAAGTCCACCGATAGAACCTCACCGATAGAAACACTGTTCACTAAACCTCACCGATAGAAACATTGTTCACTGAACCTCACCGATAGAAGTCCATCGATAGAACCTCACTGATAGAAACACTGTTCACTGAACCTCACTGATAGAAACACTGTTCACTGAACCTCACTGATAGAAGTCCACTGATAGAACCTCACCGATAGAAACACTGTTCACTGAACCTCACCTATAGAAGCACTGTTCACTGAACCACACCGATAGAAGTCCACCGATAGAACCTCACCGATAGAAACACTGTTCACTGAACCTCACCGATAGAAACACTGTTCACTGAACCTCACCGATAGAAACACTATTCACAGAACTGGAAATTTGGC